>OV884018.1:73418210-74018210 GCA_930367235.1 Sarcophaga rosellei | reverse complement strand
TCGGCTTAGACATCTCGAATAAAACGAAATATGAAAAAATTTTCCTTTGGTAACTTCTTCTCAACAGTCTTGCCATGAAAGGTTTCTCAAATATGTCGTTAGGAGTTGAGGTTTAATTCCACTCATTGATAAAATTAACACTCGGAATGGTTGTGAGAAGCTAGGTTATAGTATTAACTAAGTGGTTGTAATAACAGATTAAGTAAGTGAGTGGTCAGTAATAGCAACAAATAAAAATATCGTATGAATCGCTAAACAAGCACTTTGTAAAAAGCAAATTAAAAGGAACAGGAAAGAAAAACACACTATGCGCTAATGGATGTCCCTGGTTACACGCATCTCATTGATACAATGGGAAGTAATGCTGAACTGATCCCTCCTTGTGATTTAAACAAACTGTGGGAATTCTATGCCAAAAGTGTATGTTCCCAATGGAAGAAGACTTTAATTAACAAAAAATTACCCTCGAAAATATAAAGTAAAGGATACAGCTTCTGTTGTGTAATTCCAATATATTTAAAGATCCCTCCAAGTTATAATTGTATTGCAATTCGAGCATAAATAAACAATAATTAATTAACCATTCACTGAAATCCATCTTAAAGAGAATTTAAAATTTCTGCAAATGCACCAGATATCCCGGAATCGAAACCAAAAGTACACCAAAGTTGCAAATGCCAATTACAATTTCCATGGAATTCTTTTCGAAACGATAGCCATCGAAATTACAAGTAAATGATTACAACAACAAAAGTAATGAAGAGTACAACAAGTATTAATTCACATTAACTGCTATGGGGAAAAAAAACTACAAACAAAGGGAGAAGAATAAAAAAATAAAACTAGCAGCAGCATAATAAAGAGAGAAAAAAAGCGCATTTAAAATATAATGACTTTTTAAAGGACCCCAACTACAGCAGCATCATCGCTATCATCATCATCGTCATCACCATGATCATGGTCATGGTTGTCGACATTATTATCGAAAGAAGTCAGCAGCCAACTGCAGCCAACGTTAGTATCGGTAATCGAAAGGAATTTTAATATAATTTTTATGCAATTTTTTTATTCGTTCTTTTGTTTATTTTTTAATTTTTTATACACAGACTTGGTTTATTCGTTTGCAACGTAAAAAGTAATGCAATATACACTGGACGAATATTGTTTAATAGTATGTAGAGCGACGCATAAAAAAGCTGATAATGGCTATAGTAATGGATGGCGAAATAATTTGAATTAAAAGTTTTTAATTTTTTTATTTTGTTCAGTTCCAATGTTTCTACGAATTTACGAAACATGAGCGGGTTTTTGTTTTTCTTTGAAGAAATTTGGTAAACGTGTTATTATTTATGACATTTAGGATCATTATTACAACTTGCCGTTAACTAAAGGGAGGATTTTAGCGGACAGATAAATTATTTTTTATTATTATAAGTGGACAATAAGATAGAAGTGAGCGTTAAGCTAAAGGGAGGATCATCCATCCATATTATATATAATTTTTAATATGGCAACTTCAAATGGTGACTTTAAAGTTCACTTTAGCTAAAGTTACCTTTAAATAAACCCAACTTTAATGGCAAGTTGTAATAAAGACCCTTAACATCTTCTTCTTAAAAATATTCAAAAACATTCACAGAAAAAAAGCCTAGATAGAATGGTGACTCTTTTAACGCTTTATGTTTTTTTTTTGTTGTTTTCTAATAATTTCTAGGTGGCATTTTTTTATATTCGTTTTTCTCTTCAAACATTTTTAATTGTAACTTCCTTATCACCGTTTTTAATTTAATAAAAATCAGCAGGAAAAAAAACTATATACAATGGTGTATGCAGACTTTTTTCTTAGACTGTATATTAGACATACAGTAATTACATCCATTAGCTTTTCCGTTATTGAAAAATTAGATTAAAAAGCATCCCATAAGCTTCCAAACTATTTAATGGAGTCAGTGATAGACTTGTCACATGGGCTCATAACAATTAACGAACTTATGTATGTATGTTAATAGATTGCCAAGGAGATCCAGAATTCAAGAAACATGATAAATTCTTATCAGGATATCGTACGATCAGTAATAATAATTGTTTATGGAATATATTGTGTTAATATGCTTGCGTAAAGACATACAATAAAAGAAAAAACTCTAATATTTCAAAGGTAGCTAGTAGCTTTTATGCAGCTGGCAAAAACTCTGAGAATAAATAAAATTGCCATGAAAGCTGTGTCAAAAATCTATCGTTCGGAGTCGACTTTAAACTGCGGGTCCCGCCACTCACGTATAAAATTAACACACACAACATAAGTACCGTAGGAAGCTACGTCGTAAACCTGATTGTAATGACCAATTATATATGTCTGTATGATTGACTGAATAGGCTCCCAACTATTAAAGAACTTATGCAAACAGATTGTCCAATAGACTGCTCAAAAGATATAGAATACAAAAATCTCGACATGTTTTTATCACGAGATCGTTCGGTTAATAATAAGCTTTTATGAAAGATGTTATGTAAAAATTTTTGTATTTCACAGGTTTTGGAATGCTTTTATGCAGCAAACAGAATATTCATGATTATATCCACAAATGTCGCTAGAGACTCTTTTCAACTACCTTTTTCTTATTTTTCAAGACGGAATTGAACCATGAATAGCCGGAAATATGCATTAATTTAACAGATTCTGTTGTTATGCACGAATTCTTGAACCTTCCAGGTTAAAGTTGCCATAGTCTAATAGGTAGTGTGTTGTTTTATTATTAGATGAGAGCCAGAGGTCCAACCCCCTGTTCAGATATCTCGAACAAAACGAAATAAGAGAAAAATATATGTTTCAGAGACTTCTTCTAAAATTGTCGTGAAAAGTTTCTGTACTTCAAAGTCGACATTAAACTCGTGGATAAAATTAACACACACAACATGAATGATGAGAGAAACTGGGTACACCCCAACCTGACTATAGAATAGTAATGACCAATTATGTAAGTAAGTATCCTTCTCCGACACGCTGCTGAGCCATCTTTCTCTGTTTTCGACATTTAATGGACTTTAGTAAGAGTGCCTCGTTGGTTAAGTTCCAGGTATCCGTGTTGCTGATGATGCTAAGGCATATATTATCGAATACCTCTAGCTTAAATTTTTTCTTTTTTTTTCATATAAGTTGGGAATCGAACCCACATCCCTCACGCTAATTGCCCAGCACACTACAAACCAGGCTACCAGGGCAAAAGCTTATGCTGTGAAAAGTTAAGAGCTGTGCATAACCGTGGGGTAGTAGTAACAGGAGATACATGTGAGGAGCAGAGTATTTCCTTGATCTGCATAGATTATATTTGGTTGGTAATTTGTCTAAGCTTTTGCTTGTATTATAAATGCTGGGATGTTCAATATACTAAAATATATTTTTTCCAGTTGTTGGAAACTTTGAAGTCGCCTTTCCAAGTTGGTAGCAGAGCTTCTTTCCTTCATACTGAAATCAAGGCCCAGATCTGGAACCTTGAAAACAATTTTCAATTTGGCGAGCTGCTTCAGAATAATTCTCGCAAATAACTTCAGGCCTGAAAAATATTCTCAAATCTGTTAGAAGTCATTGTTAATAGACTCCGCTGCTTATAGATAGTACCGACACACTACAAGTTAAGGCGTAGTCAATAATGTTGTTTTAATCATCACAAACTAAGTGTGTTACCATTAAACTGTGTTATCTTATGAATTCCAGAATGTGTTTCATATTCACAAGAAAATGTCTTTGAAGTAAATACGAAAAGTACTTAAATATGGGCCTTTAGCATTTCCTCTAAAAAGAGTAACAACTTTTTTATTCGTTTTTGATTTTAAATTCATAGAAATATTGAAATTTTTTTATCAAATGAAAAAGTTTTATTTGCGCACGCATTGATTATATTTCATAAACAATTTTATTCATATTTGCCGAGTACGATAAAACAAAGATTAAAGAAATTAAATAATTTTCTATTGGATTATATTCGTAGCTCGAATGAAATCCAAAAACAACAATATATTCACAATAAGAAGAAAGTCTAAATATGTACAAAGTTATTCTATTTGTTTTATTGTTATTGTATTAGAAAACTTTCTTGAAAGAGATATTAAAACAAAAAAGTGTATGTATGTAGGTACGAAAGTTAACTTTTCTTATGACCTTTACCAGATTTAAGGAAATTCAACAGAAAAATGCGTATTTAAAGCAAAATCAGGCGGTTATTAAATGTTTGTATTGTTTGTAAAGCTTAAATATCATTAAAGTTAGGAAAAGAAACATCAAAAGATTTTTGGAAAAGCCATCCCCCAATCCATCACTTCTCATTATCATAAGATAACAGACCTCTTTTGAATGAGGAAATTATTTTGAAAAAATTCGTTTTCTTTTTCTGGTACAGAATTGTGACTATTATGCAAAGTTACATGAAAAGTAAGTAAATACAAAGAAGAAAAGAAATAAAATTGAAAATAAATTCAAAACAATTTTATATTTGAAAAGACTCATATTAAGAGACATTGAATATAGCTAAATATGCAAAAGATTATAATGCGTACACATTAAAGAAGATTTAAATTTCAAAGAGTCTCTTGCTTTTGTAGCTTTTTTAATGAATTTTCTTTTTAATAATATACTCGTCGTATTAAATTTATAAAAAGAAGAATACTTACAAAAATAGATAAAAAATGTTCAAAAATTACCTGCAAAGAGAAAAGTAAAGAAGTAAAAATGATTAGAATATTGAATTAATCTGTTTGAAAAATATGTATGAAAGAAACGTAAGTTTTAAAAAAAATATTGTTAAAATAAAAATATTAAAAAAAAAATATTATTGAAGACCCATAAAGCGTCAAACATTTGAAATGTTTTCTTATAACATTGATGGTAGATTGTTGTTCTCATTAAATTTAAAAAGTAGAGGCTTTTGTGTGAGAAAAGCGGATGGGTTTATAACAGAGCAATAACTCAAAGGAAGAGTAGATGTAGCATGGCTAAGTAATCGAGATTGTATAACCTCAAAAGTACTTTGGCTCTCAATAGACAATTCTTGACAGGAATCCTGTTTTAGCACTTTAAAGGGAAGAATTTTGTGTGTGATCAGGCGTGTGTGGTAATAAAGGAGAGCCAGAATATGCCATTGCCCTAGAACTCAAAGAACTCCAGAACAATGAAAACGAAAGCGCCCCCAGACACAATGATGCAACCACATGATCTGCATAGGCATATAATTGATTGCATTACCTTTATACTATGTTCAGACATCCACTTTTGTTGAGCCAATATTCGGTTATTTGAGTACATTTGACAGCTGGTAAACAAAACCGCTGGTTGTTTCAACAACATTGTTTCTGTTTTGTTGTTTTTTTGTTTTTCGTTTTTGACATTTGAGTTGTCAAATATCAACAGAAAGTGTTCGGAAAACTATAATATGCTCATTGAACGTACTTATGGCACGTTTTTAAGTTTTACTCAATATTATAACAATTTGCGTATTTCTTGCGCAATAATTAATTGAAATCTTATATGAAATATTGACCTCTATAATGGCGTTTATTGCAATTTACGCAATAAAAGTGCATGTGTGAACACAGTATTACGTGAGTGCCAATTCGAAGCTGTGCATTTGGACATGACTTTCCTCTTGGTTCGGGGACTATCTAAAGTTCTTTCTGAAAGTGGTTAAGAGTGTAACGCCACTCCGAGCTTGCGCTCTGCTCGCGATTTGGGTATAAACCACAGCCACCACATTGCTCCCACAAGGGGGCCTCACCATTGTCGGGCATAGACAAGCCTCTGGTTCAAAGATGGACAGTCGAATTATAAGGCCAGGGCTCTTTAACGGCCTAAGCAAGATAAAGTCGTAGTTGCCGTTGTCTAGTAGGTAGTATGTTGTGAGGCTACGGTTCAAACCGAAAAATATTTCTTAGGCAAATGCTTCTCAGCAGATTTCTGGCAAAAATTCTGAGAATAAATAAAAAATTGCCATGAAAAGTTTCTCAGAAAAAAGCTGTCGTTCGGAGTCGACATTAAATTGTAGGTACCAGTCATATGAATAAAATTAACACCCACAACATGGGTGGTAGGAGATGCTAGGTTTAAATCCTCACTATAGGGTTGTAATGAGATGAGGACGGGTTGAACTAGGGGTTTAATAATAATATGCTAACACACTACCTAATAGAAACAATATTTCTTTCAGCGATTTCTACCAAAAACTCTGTTAGTAATAAAATTGCCATGAAAAGTTTCTCAAAAACTCGTCGTCGTTCAGAGTCGACTTATTATGCATAAAATTAACACACACACCATGGGGGTACGACAAGGTTGTAGTCCTGACTAAAGGGTTGTAATGACCAATTCCGTAAGTAAATTAAGGCTCTTTCTTTGGCAACTTCGTCTCAGCAGATTTCTGGCAAAAACTCTGAGAGTAAATAAAATGCCATGAAAAGTTTCTCCAAAGTCTGTAGCGCCACTCATGTTATAAGACTAACATATACGAGCTAAGGGGTGTGAGATGCTAGGCCATAATTCTGACTGAATACATACATACATACATAATTGGCCATTGCCACCCTTCAGTCAGGGTTACGACCTAGCTTCTCACACCACTCATGTTGTGTGCCTTAATGGTATACTTGATTGGCGGGACCTACAGTTTAACGTCGACTCCGAACGATAGATTTTTTGTAGTCACCGTAGTCTAGTAGATAGTGTGTTCGCTTATTAGACGAAAAGCCCGGGTTCGAGCCCCAGGCCAGACATCAAAATGCAATATGAAAAAAAAAATATTTCTTCGACGACTTCCTCTCAGCAGATTTCTGGCAAAAAATCTGCGAGTAACTAAACCTGCCGTGAAAAAGTTTTTAAAAAAAAAAAATTCTGTCTGAATTATGACCAATTATGTATGTATGCTTGTAAATTAATGTAAACATTGCAACATTTAACACAAAGTCAAATTTGATCGACTTTAATTCCAAGCATTAAAAAATTTAGAAAATTTTAGAAAATAATTCCAAAAATTTAATAAAAGTTAATTACTTACTATTAGAACACATGACTATTAAATTGAAATTAAAATTCATATTTATTTCCCCCAAAAATTCTACAGAGTTTTAGTCAATTATTACGAAATATTGTTAAATTTAAATTGATTGTAAAACGGGATTACATTACAACATTCCCCGTACAACCTCAAGATGTAATAGAAAATTAAGGAAAAACACATTTAAAGGATTAAATTTTACAACTTTTGTAATCTCTTTTGTAAAAGGAGGTGGAGGGGAGGGCTAAAAATTATTGTATGAGAGAAAGATATTTTAAATATTTTCTTATGTTGAGAATTGCTTTCATATGGTTGAGCAAATAATCCGAAATGTATTTCATAAATTATGGTTAGTATACTCACACCTAAAACTAGGCCATCTCTAATACACACACACTATCGCTCATCCTCTCTTTCTTATACACACATACCAACCATAAAACTTAATTAAAATGTATGTGTGGGGGGGAGGACAATTTCTTTAAAGCAAAGCAGCAGTAAAAAATTATTTGGCAATCATACAAAATAATAATATTTTAATTAATAGAAGAATAAATAACAAAAACAATGTGGAGGAAATGAAAAAAATTCTTCAAAACATGTCTCTACTAAAGGATTCATCTCTTAAAGAAAAGAGAGATAAACAAGAGGCAGAGAGAAAGAGAGTGGCAAAGTTATTTCTACAAAATAAAACAATAAGAAAACAACCATAATTTTAAACAATTTAATTTCATTGTATGTATGTATGTATGTACAACAAACAGCACGTGTATGCGTGTGCGTGTGTCAATTGTGCGTTTATTACATGCATGAAAATATGTTGTCTTAACCATAAAACATTTCGTTTTACATTGAAAATATGTCAGATATTCTGTGTTTTTCTTTCTCGTTCTTTTCGTTTGTCTCTTTTCTTTTTTGTAGTTTCTTTTTTCATTTTGTGCTCATTCGTTATCTTCGTTCAGGAGGAAGAAAATTTATGCAGTTTTTCTAAAAAAAAACAAAGAACTTTATTAAATTTTATTTAGAATTTGTTGCTGTTGTTGTTGTAGTTGCTGGTGGAATAATAAACATGCTTCAGCTCTAAGTATTGTGCTGGTATTTAAACACAGACACATAGCCACATAAACACTTACAAAACTATATGTATGTATGTAAATGCATATGTGTGTTTAAGGCTCAATGCTTTTGCTTGGTAGTAGAAACATGCAAATAAATTTTTTAGTTGGTATTTACAGTGTGAGAAGTAGTTTTGCATACAAAGAAGAAAATATAATTGGGATATAAAGGCAGCAAGTTTTTTGAGGGAAACATAAAGAACCAATTTTTTTAATATTGCCGATTCACTCTTTAAAACATAATTAAAATATGTACTGATATTTCAAAAACTTTGTTTAAAAGTGTTCTCATATTCTATAAAAAATAGGCAGAAGCATACAGTTTTATTTAAAAGAAAATGTGATGCATTTATTGCAAACAGATCATGAAAGTGTAAAACCCGAATCGTCAGAATCTTCAGAAATTGTTAAGAAAGATAGAGATTGTTATTACAGTCGCCAATTTTGTTGGATTAGATTGGCTGTTCCAAAGCATATTCTGCACTTTATAGCTGATATTACTCTGCTTTCTATTATCGTGTTTGCTATCGTGCTTACAGCTGATTGCCTCTAATTCCTTACAGAGTATAGGGTTTAAAATATGCTTTTCAATCGGTTAAATTTCTGATATATTTGCTTTCAGGTTCGCATCAATCGACCATTTCTACATTCAAGCAGGCTCACTAATATGTCGACTTCTGTATAGAAAATATTACAAAAGAGATTGCCGAACAAAATTTTCATTTCACCTTCAAAGTGTCGGCTTTTTCATGGAATATTTCATAGAAAAGATTGTCGCGCAAGTTTTCAATTGAACTGAGTGTGTAGCTTACACTGTGCGAATATTTTTGACCGCATCATTATGCCGAATGTAGCTTCAATATTTTGACTGCGATTCATACAGACAGGAAAACGAGACCAGTCTGGAAGAATTTGTGCCATATCCATCAGATATTATTTTAGTCAGTGGTATACTCCAGGTATAATCCATTAAGTTCGGCTGTACATAAGTCAAGGTATTATTGATTCTTTACATAGTAAGAGGCAGTAAATGCTTTCGTCGAAAGATATTTTGGCAAGTAAGCTTTCGCATAAAAAATGTATCCTCTCTGTAATGACTTGAGGAAGCTAATTATTCGTTATTATTTATTGCAGAATACATATCGCGATATTTGTTTTATATACATATTAATAGAGTTAAGTACTTTTTTGGGTTAAGACTCTTCAATATTTACTGCGATACAAATTACTTTCTCATGCATTGAACTTCTGAGCCAATGAAAAAATTCTTTTCACTTTTGGTTCACCTTTGTTTCCCTTATGATATGTTACCCTGTGTTATTACAATTATCATAGACAGGGACAAATTCGCTTTTAATTTTTATTTTTCTTAAACAAAAACCACAAAATATAGTGAGACAAAGTTTAAGGGTTAAAGTAATAAATCTCAAAATTAACAAAAACAAGAAGAAGGCCCAATAAAACAAATTTTGGTTTTTGGTAACGACACAAATATTCAAAACAAAAACACAAGAAGAAAACAAAAGGAAGAAGGAAAACCAGTCATTGAAAATAAAAGAATTTTAGTTTTTTTGGCAAAAGGATATGAAATATTCTTAACAAAATACCACAACACAACAACGAAAATGGCAAATAACCTTTCCATGAAAACGCAGAGGAAAAAAACCTTATAGACAAAATTAAAAGCCATAAATTTTAAACTCGAAAATAAAAGCAACAAGAATAACGAGAAAAGCGAAAAATAAAAACAAAAGACAAGAAAGGATATAAAAGGATGGATATATTTCGAAATTTTATTAGAGAAGACATACATATTTGTATTGCTATTTGTCGTTTATGTTTTGCCTTTACTTTCCTGCTTCAAGGTTTAATGGCTTAAACTTAGAGAAAAAGGGTTCCAGTACCCAAGCACTGTATGTCGTAATGCACAATTGATTATTAAAGACTTTCGAAAAGGAAAAAGGTAAAGATAAACAAACAATTCCTAAAAGGGTATGCTATTATGCCTCAGAAAGTTATAAAACGCCAACATCAACATCATAAACCAAAAAATCATAAGGTTATGCATACTATACGGAACAACTTTGATGGCTAAACGAGTGTTTGATGGCTAATAAGGGTTTGATTGAAGTAGATTTCAGTTTGTTTTAAATACAACAATCCAATATAATATAAATTATTTATGCCTTAATAACTTTCTTCAATTTAAAACTGTAAAATCAAAATAAATCCACTTTGTTTAATAGAATCCTTGTCCTTAAGCAGGAAATTTACGAAGGCATGACTTCATACCATAATCCCCATAAAAACGAAAAAAGGATTTTAAAAAGTGGGGAGGAACCAATTTAATGGAAAAGCCATCATATGTGGGTGATATGAAAGTTTATTGGGTGAAATGAATCATTTCACTTTCACTTTAAAAATCTTATAAATGAAACACTAAAAGGAATTGCTTATCCTTAAGATTGGTGGCCTATTTCTATTTGCATATGCGCAAATAAAAATAATTTGATCTAGAAACCTATTGCTAAAGAGATAAACTTATGAAAATCTAAGGAAATTATTACAAAAAATTTAAGCATTAGAGCTTCCTTGTATTTTCATCCCTTCAAGCAATGACATTTCTTTAATGTCCTGCGAATACAAATGTTTTGCCGTGTTCTATCGTCTGTTAAAGAGTGCCATGGTAGTCTAGTGGGTAGTGTGCTAGACTATCAGCGTAAGTGTCATGGATTCGATTCCAACCAGCGACTCTGGTCTCTTATCGATTATATAATCACAGAGGCACTTGACGGCCTTGATTCGTGTAACTCTCTATTTTGGGGAAACGCCGGAATTGGTGCAATATTGTACTAAGAAACTCTCAATACTCAGGCGAACATACCTAAAATGACTAGCCTAAATATAACTGGAAACATTGCAACAACGCTGCCTACATATACCTAATTGGGCATTAAAACCCTACAGTCAAGATTACGACATACCTTCTCACAACATGAGATTGGTGGGATATACAGTTTAAAATCAATTCCAAACGACAGATTTTTGAGAAACTTTTCATGGCAATTCAATTTATTCACTCTCAGAGTTTCTGCCAGAAAACTACTGAGAGGAAGTCGCCGAAGAAATATTTTTTTTCGTGGTTTTGTTTTGATGTCTGACATGGAGTTTTAAACGAGGCCTCATGTCTAATACGCCAACACACTACCTACTAGACCACGGCGATTCCAATGCTGTCTACGCGCACCCCAAATGGATTGCCAGTTGATAGTTAAGCTTCGAAAAGAAGGTCCATACATACATACATACATGGTCTGTCAGATTTAAACCCGCTGCATATGTTAGTGAAGACCAGAACCATGAACACTAGGATGCGAATAATTTAATACAAGACTAACACGAGTTTTATCAGGGGGCACTGGGAACTGGAAAAGCATTTTCTAATTACTTGCTCTGTGCAGACAGATCATATTGCTGATAGGGCTTGGACCTTTCTAGGAATTAGCAACAGGATCTAAACTTATGTTGGTAACTACAATAAAGAGGGCTTGAGTTACACATCAAACTATTCAAAAGTAGCCTTAGGGTGCTAGACTAGCCATACGGCGTTATGTCGTTAATGCATCTCAGAAGCAAAAACCTGGGTGGTTATCAACTAATAAACAGCGACTTATTCTTGCTGAGGTCGGACTTCATACCGAATTTTATCAAGGCAACAGGATTGAAGGAAACATAGCATGGACACCCTATATTGGTTAAGGGCAGGACAATAAATCTTCTGCGGAATAAATCGCGAAAATCTAGTTTTTATCCGAAACAATAGAAGAAAGTTTTTTTACTTCCATTTTGTTACAAAATTCTATCGATCCACTGAAAGCATCGATATCAATATACCATGAAACAAATAATATATCGATATTTTTTGCTTCTAATGTCCATCACTAGGTTAAGGTGTTAAGCAGTTCAGTAAAGAATTCGGACAAACGATTTTAAATACATGCCTAGACCACAGCGACTTCTGCATAGAAAGGTATAAGGATTTAATGCAATTCGCGTAAGTAATAAAAATGTATTTTAACTATTGAAGGCCTATTTGGCAAGTAATGTATGATGTATATTCGAATGTCTAAATTGAAAGGAATGATTTTATGGGGAAATGATTCATATCTTGGGGGATTTATTTATTAAACCTTTAGAAAATTTAACAACAATAAACAATAAATCATAAATATTATAGTTGTTATGCTTTCTGATTATTAAAGAGACGATTTTTTTTAAGTTTACACATGAAAAGTTTGCACAGAAAAATTATATGAAAAATATATTACAATTGAGATCAAATAAATACCGAAAATACTGTAAAGAAACGGAAAAGAAAATCAAAATTATTTTCAATGTAAAAAAAAAATCTTCAACATACACACATATGAAATGAAAAGAGTTCACTGATAAGAGGGGGGAGGGAAAAAGGGAAAGAAATTTGCTTTATACCCTTACCAGTCATTAAGCTATGTGGGTGGATGGTTGGATGTATGGATGGATACAACCCCTTTGTTACTGAGGCCTAGAGACCACAAAAGACCAATTTGTAGGTTTTTATAGCAAAAGGGATAATGAAAGAGGGAATTACTTTTAAGTTACTTTTTAACTGTTACAGTTTAGTAATGATTTTACGATAAAGGGGATGTTATGTAAGGGTTTTCATTTCAAAATTGGGTTTTAATAAGACATTAAAGAAATTCAAAAGAAAACGTGGAATGTCTGGTTTAGTAGAGCTGTTGTTCAATAATAAAATTTTGTTTAAGAAATATTGTGTGAAACTTCAGAATTCTATCACAAATATTAGGGATTCTTAAAGATAGAAAGAGTTCTTCAAAGAAGTTCTTCTCTTCTACTGGAAGAATTATTAATCGTCTCAGTTTATAATGACATTCATAGTGCCACGAAAATGAAAAATCAAGATACTGGTATTTTGCTTTTACATCGCTTAACATTAATATTATGAAAAAGCTACAAAAACAAAATAATGCAGTGAACAAATCTGTTCATAAATTATCGTACTGCTTAATATAATAACAAACACCAGCATAAAAAAGATAAACAAGTAAACAAAAAGTACAGTAACATACACCAGCATAAAAAATGGTAAACTAGTAAACAAAAATACAACAACAAACGCTACAAATATATGTGTAAACAACGATGTTTACATTTATAGAGATTTCGAGAAGGCGAAGTCATGAACGCTTGCCTTCAATAACATTCGCCAGACTGTTTACTTTGCCATATAAAAGGCAAGGCAAAGCAGGCGACTGAGTTAGTAAAGTTCAGACAGTCTTGTGTGAAGACGTGGTGCGTTTGAATCGTGCTTTGAAGATCTCCGTTACAAACAACTGTCGAATAATTGTCTAGAAATTGTTATTGTTAATGCAAAGGGTATAAACAGAGGAATAACTAAAAAAGGCAATTGTTGTTGTTTACATCAAGTTGTGAACAGTGGCACAGAGAATTGTGTAAATAATAAAGAATTTTAATTAAAACTAAACACAAAATTATTTTTTATTTTATTTGCAATCTACGATCTCGTATTTTAAACGTTTTTAACAATATTAAATACCTGACTGCCAGATTGAACATGATTCGTGAGAAAAATGAAGTGCCCACGCTCATTTGAATTCTTCTTTACATGGCAATCCAACTGATTTTCATGCCATCCCATATAAGTTCATTGTAAAACAATAGAGTTGAGTGTTTTTCTTGTTGTTCTAAACTGTGTTTTAAAATCCATTTGAAAAGCGTTGCCTTTCAGAAACTATTGCTTGAAAACTATTTCAAACTTTTCCAAGTAAATATTGTTGAAATGATTGAAAATACTTTAAGGTTTGTTTCTCATACCAAATAAAAAAAAAGTTTAATACTCCCAAGCAAATTGCTTTTGTTTTATTCACTTCTTTTCAGATGTTTTTTTTTAGTTTTTCGTTTTTGTTTCTGTTTGTGTAATAAAAAGTTTCCGGGAAAATTGAGTTATTGAATAAACAATGAAAAGAAACCATGGAAATGGATCATAAATCAATGAAAAGCAGTCTTCATTTTCTCTTTTCCTTTCTTCATTTCCCTTTTCTCTTTTTCTTTAATTTTTTTGTTTTTTCTTCTTAATTTTTTGTTTGGGTTGATTTATTTGGCCCAACATAAGATTTAAGCTGAAATATTGAGCAGTAATGGTGGCATGTAGTATGGCATAGAGTTAAATTCCTTAAATTTTGTAGAAAAATCTATGGAGTCTCTTAAAGGAATGAAAAGTAATTTTATTTCGTTAAAGTACATAGTCTTTAAATTCTAAGAGTTTAAAAGTCAATGAAAAATGGGACAAAAAGATGAATTTCATTTCGTATGCGTATGATTAATAATTATTTACGAATAATTAAAAAGCACTCATACGCTGCAGTGTAGCTTATTGAATTTAAAGATTTGAGTCGAAAGGAACACATTAACTTATTAAATGTAGATTTGCCTTTAAACAACGGGTAGTCGTGCTTTTAATGTGCAGTCTTAGCGCTTACCAACTTCCTCCCCAGCTTGGTGGAACTCGGTCAATACAGAGGCTGCGTTGTATCCGTGGCGTTACAACAGACCGCTATGCGTGCTCAAGTGTGCTTTTGGTGTCAAGGCTATCTCTTCAAACAGGAATAATAATAAATGAAGACGCCGTACACTAGTAGGTACTGTATTGGACCGTGGTTCAACCCCCAACATAGACGTCTCCAAAAAAATGAATGAGAAATGAAAAAGTATTTGCTTTGTCGACCTTCTCTCAGCAATCTTCTGGCAAAAATTCTGACAATAAAATAAAAACGACATGAAAAGTTTCTTAAAAATCTATCGTTCGGAGTCAATACTAAAATAGTAGGACCGGCTACTCCAGATTCAAAAGAAAATGGAAAAAGTGATATCCGTGATCTTAAAAAGAATTACAAATGGCAGAGAGTAAGCATCATGGGAATCACGTTTACTATTTCGGGAACTCTGTCAGTTTCAAAATGATAAAGAAGTGTTTTACGATGCAAAAATTTCTGGACTCACAGTTTGAAATCTCTTCACTAGTCGGTAGGGGATTGATAGGAGATTAAACGTGCGAAAACTGGTGAAGGTGTTTCACATCACTGAGGAGTTTTTATTTTAAATAAGTGAGTAATGTGTGAGAAAGCTTTTTGGAAGAAGTATTTATTCACAATCAAACGCAAACATTATCGAAAAACATCGTCTCAAGACTATTGGGTGTTGTTAAACCACGTTACGCCACCGTGGTTGCTGTAATGCTGCTTAATTGGCCGTAGTTGTGTTCTATTTTCTAAACAGTTTTATAAAAAATAAATTCAAATGCTTTAAGGATTCCAAAAAAAGAAAAAACATTCCTCATCTCCAGCTAACTTACTCACTTCATTGAATCGAAAATTTTATTTCCAAAAAAAAAAAAAAACATTTTTATTTTCTTTCTAAACAAAATAAGAAAAGTAAAGTTTTTAAATGAATCCCCAGTAAAACACAGCGTAATAAAGAAAACAAAATAATTTTGAATGACGAAAGGACACCCATACAATTACTCCAGAGTATAAAATGTCCTTCATTTTGCCTTCCTACATACCCGCCTGCTTTTGAGCCAATGAAATAAATGAAATTATAATGAATAGAGTACAGTAGAGTAGAGTAGAGTAGAATACCTATAGAAGTTGATGAAGTTGAACAGAAATAATCAGTAACAACAACAGCAACAACAACAATAACAAAAAATTGTCGTTTCATTTATACCTGTAATAAAGTTAAAGAGAAACAACAAAAGCAAAAACAAAAATGAAAAGAGAAATAAACGAAAAGGAAGCAAATAATACGGCATAAATAAGTTTTATTAGGAGTCTCTATTCAAATGTAATAAACAAATCTCAACAAAAAGCAGCTCTTGTTGCTGTTGTTGTTGTTGTGCTTGTTCTTGCTCTTTGAATTAGATATGATAAGAAGGCAAACAAAAAATAAAATAAAAACGAAATGATTATTCACAAAATATGCATCAAATATTGGAATTAATTTGATTAAAATAATCATAAAAACCGAAATGTTTTCTTATGTTTTAATTAAAATCTACTTAAAGTGCTTGTATTCCCAGTGAACAGGTACGATTATAAGTTTAATAAGCTTACGTCCATAAAAAGAATTAACGCAACAATTATTATTACACGCATCAAATCCTTTAAACATGCGTTAAATAACACTCCAAAGAGAACCATTTCTGTCGTGTTAACCCGTTTTATCGTACCGTTCTTTGTAATCGAAATCTATCGATACATAGGCATTTGACAGCTCTGTAAAGAAGGGAAGTTCCACATGCATGTTCTGTTATAATACCTTTTTATAGCATACAAACGAGTCAAGCACGAATCTCGGGATAGAAGCAGAAGTTTTGGGTCTCAAATGAAATATTCTGATTTCATGGGAAAACTTGCGGTTATCTTCACAATGACAGTCTATGCCATCCAAACATGTGGTCAATTCAACTTGGACCAAGAGTACCAAAGGACAAGACATAGCAATACTATCTGACAGATAGGCCGAGAAGCACTCGGCGCTTTTGAGATTGAAACGCAGATAGTATGGAACTGTCTGGGAAAGCTGTCTCAAGCAGGTAGACAGACGAGGGTTGCTCTTTGTTGGATTCCAGGACACAAATGGGACTGTCTGTCTATTAAATCCCAGGACAAGAAATTTCGACAATAAACAGGCAGATAGATGAGCTTGCAAGAAAAGCTTTTAAGCCGCTGATCATGACAGAACCTGTAGACTAGAAATTAATGTTTGAAAAGGCATACTCAGCGAATGGCCATCAAAACTTTTGTTTGTTAAATTGCAATAAACTAAGATCTGAGTCATGCATTAATATATTCGTGACTTATCTGAAGTTAGTAACCGATTTTTAATAGCAGACTGTAGGCTCGGAATACACGTATTCAAAATGTCGGTTGTTTCGAACCGAACATGATGAGAATGAATCATCCCAGCAATTTTTGAGGCGCAATTTTTGAGGCCTATGAAATTTGAGGCGGTTAAAAAGATCGTATGTAATAGTACTATGGCACCTCACTGACCCCAAATACTCTATCAAGTAAAGTCAGATGTGTTCATAGTCGCCGGGACATCTGTAGAATCGTTATAAGCATGTCCATATGCGACAAATATTTTAAGCAGATTACAGTCTGCTCATTCCATTGCCTTCGTGCTGTAACCAGAATATACATACATACATACATAATTGGTCATTACAACCCTTCAATCAGGAACTAACTACTCACAGCACTCATGTTGTGTGTGTTAATTTTTATTCTTAAGTGGCGGGACCTACAGTTTAAAGTCGACTTCGAACAACAAATTTTGTTGTGAAACTCTTTCATGGCAATTTTATTTACTCTCAGAATTTTTGCCAGAAATCTGCTGAGAACCGTGGCATCATGTCTAATAATCGGTTGAACCGTGTCCTCATGTCTAATAAGCCAACACACTACCTAGTAGACTACGGCGACTACAACTAGAAGTATTGACAACGAATATCTTGCTTTATCAGATACTACACGCAATATACCATGTACTAGACCAGGGGTCAAATCACGGCATTCGACATCGAATGCACAATCGAGTAAACACTATTTTCGATGGCCACAATTTCTTGGATCACGGTACTCGATCGTAATTTATTCCGATTATTCCGATTATTAACTCGATGACCAGTTACAAATAGAGTGCAACTTCGAGTAGATACGTTACGATAACGATTGCCGGGATCCACGTTAACCACATTTCGATAATAAAGTACTCGATATCGAATGCGGTGATTTGGCCCCAGTTCATACAACCAGCTCTTTTACAAAAATTCAAGTCTTGGCTTCTAATGTTAACTGGCGAGAGTGCAACTATTATAATATACATAGTTATCTATTCAATATGTGGTAATTTTACACATGAGTTGCGGGACTTACAGTTTAAAGGCATTTTTTATTGACGCTCAGAGTTTTTTGCAGAAATCTGCTGAGAGGAAGTCGCCGATGAAATATTTTTAATATTCCGATTTGTTAAAATGTCTGCACAAGGGTTTAAACCATGCCCTCACGTCTAATAAGCACATACCTTCACGTCAATAACACACTGCTTACTAGACTACAGTGCCTTCATTCTCTACGTATGTATATAGTTGGAAATAAAAAAACCTGATCGGACGAAGTCAAATGCACTTATTATGAGAGTAACTAAAAAGCAACAGCTCAAAATATAAATTTCTAAAGAAAATTTGTCGAAGGGATGAAATACACCTGAATGCCTAGATAGGAGACTAGACTAAGTCGAAGACTAACTGAAAAGCAGCAGGTCGAAACTGAAATGGCTAAAGGAATTTTATTGATGAAATGGCTCTTATGCTAAAAATTAACAGAGGCAATCAAAGACCATATAGTACTAGTGCAACGATTTGAAAAACGTTGGATAAAAACGATCTTCATAGCAATTGGTTAGTAATGATTTCATAAGACTTTACTACTAGCCAAGCATATCTCTATATTTTCTATTTCACTTCCCTTATTGCAGTGTGTATTGTGTTAATTATTTTACAATTTTAATCTGCAACAATCTACTGTCATGGAATGAAAATGGAGAATAAACAAAAAAAAAGAAAACTTTAAGCCTTATAATTACCCACAGTATTATTTTATTAAGCATATCCCACTTATAAATTGAATTACTTTGAAAAAAAGAGGAGAGGAATCTCTCTGCTTAATAAACAATTTTACAAAATTTTATTACATTTTTCTCCTTTTATTCAGTTTCTTCTTTTCTGACGTATTTTGTTTCTCTTATTTTTTAATTTAAAATGCCATAAAATGATAAAATTAAATTTCATTTTAATTGGATTTCACAAATGCTGTCCTAAAGAGAAATAAAATTAACCACAAAACTCTGTCAATTACAACTGGATGGAGTGTAACCAATACCAATCAAAAAAAAAAAAAAAAAAACACAGAAAGAGCAATGAAATGAAGCGAAATGAAATGAAAAGAACAAATAAAATACCAACAATACTTGCTTACTTTAAAACCTAACCAACACCCCTGCCTTGTCTTTTCCCCCTACAATCGGCAACAACTGTGTTGTACGCCACATTTAAAAGCATTAAAATGAAACAAAAAGCCACATAGAAAAACTTTGACATACTGTTGCAAGACTTCCCTTTTTTGTTAGGTTCTGAGTTCTGTTACAACAAATCAATGCAATTTGTGTTGAAAGTATGATAAACAAAATCTTTACCATCATCATCATCATCATTGTCATCGTCTTCAACATCTGTGTCGTCATCATTATCATCATCATTATTATTGTTACTAGTATTATCACAATATTTCCATCGTCTGTTTCTCATCACTTCATGTCCACTCAGACACATACACAGACACCGACACAGGCACAGACTTAGACTGAGTTCCGAAACTCAAATGATTTTTTCATTTTCAATTTTAAGTCGCATTAATTCTCAAATTACTTTCTAAAAATTTATCTGAAATACGATTGTGGCCATAAAACCACTGTTACCACTACTTTAGCTTTTCTGTATATGCCAGTGTCTGTGTACTGTGTGTGAGTGGGAGTATGAGTGTGTAACAGTTGCATTTGTATTTGTATTGTGTCGTTTCTTGTCATCGTTTTGATGCCAACAAATCTTGTCGTATTAAAATAATCACTTTCAGTTGAATATCGTTACCATTGCAGAAGACATTCGAAAGTGGTTTCCATTTAATGAATTAATAAAACACAACAAATAATGGGAAAAAAACTTAAAAGGAAACGACAGGAGAGAGAGAGGAAAGAGACAATAATAACAACAATATGGTGACATGAATTAAATTTGTTGGCAACAAAATTTATTTGTCATCTACAAACCGAAATTTTAGAATTTTAAAATACCAGCTGTTTTCAATGTTTTTTTTTTTTCTAACACAAATGGTCTTGAAGTATTGCCACAAAAAAAAAAAAATCTTTTACGTTTTTTAGTATTTGTGTTATGAAGATTCGTTGATTGTAATACAAATTAAAAGACATTGTTTTGTTTTAATTTATTGTTGTTTATATATTTAAACAAATCCTTGATGTTAGTACTGTGCTATCAACCTTTTTAAAAGATCTAATTCTCTGTGTGTAATAGAAACATGTTTTAATGTTGATCGTTTATTACTCTTCAATTACTAACTGTCCGGTTACGTTGTCTTTCCTTGTATATTTGCTGTATTTAATTTTTGCGTGGCAACTGCGAGATCTTTCTATGTATTGTTGTTCTTGTAAATTTGAGGTTTGTCTTGTCGGTTTGTTTGTTTTGAGGTTTGTTTATATCATAATTCTTTCAGTGATTTGTTCTTACCGTTCCGTGAATTTGTTTGCTTGGTACTATTTTCGTAACAATGTCACCCGCTTAAGCCTGTTGCTTCCAAATAATTACACCATTGCTACGAACTTTATTTGATATTTTTCTCGTTTATACCAATTCTTTTCAAATTACTGGTTGAAATATTTTGACAACTACAAACTAAGTCTCGATGGTATTTTATTTTCTTCTTCCCACTGACCATATTAATTCGGAAAAGCATAAAATGAAATAAGTCACTAAGTTTATATGAGTGCTGCTACAGGTTTAACGACAAATTCTAAATCACTAGGCAACCTTAATTTATTTCCAAAGAAGATCGTGAGTGGTGTTGTTAATGTTGAATCGTGTATAACTGAATATAACTGAAGAAGTGCGAGATGTACTCACCCCAATCTCTTTGTTGCCTGCTTTTTAACTTTTAAAGGTGAAAACATTTTGCAACACTGTCTCTGTCTGAAATAAATTGAGGCAAATTGTTCCAATATCTTTGGTTTTATTCGATATAGCCCGCAATGCTGCTCCTTGCTGGTATTTCCGTATAGCTTTGTCATCATCGGTTTATTATAAAGCAGGAATCTTTGCAACTATGTTAGCCTGAACAATTTATTTTCAATTTTGTCGAACTCTTTGCAATGCCTTCAAATCTCTGCCCAACAACCTCAATTTTATTTTGCAATACATTCAAGTTTCTTATCTACCGCCTCTATCATCTTTTATTAAAAATTTTTGAATAGAAGATAATAATGACTTTATTCTACTCCTTGATGGATTTCTAACTTACCCATCACAGTTTTATTATTTACTTGGGCGCCTTCTTCGTTCGGTTCCTACGGTTCTCTTTTGTCAGTCAAACTACATTTTTTCTTTACACTCAAAGTTATAAGTTTAGATATCGATACCTCTTTCTTCTAAACCATCAATCAATCAACCTCCTTTGCGGTTCGCTGCTTGTACCATCTATTTACGGGTGTAGTATGTATAGTAAGTATGTAAGGAGTATCTGTGCGTGGCAATTCAATTTCGAGTCCGGCATAAAAAGAAAAAAATTTTACCTTTGTTTTCATACTGTACCCGCTTGAAGACACTGTAGTTGTAGTAGTTGATAGTGTGTTGGCTTTGCAGACACGAGCGGTTGCTCAAACCCAAGCTCGGATATCGCGAAAAAAAATATTTGAAATATATTTCTTCAGCGATTTCCTTTGATTATTCTGTTAGCAAAAATTATTAGAGAAAGTGAAGTTGCCATGAAAAGGTTGTCAAAATTTTTTCTTTTGGACCCGTCACATCTGCATAAAATTAACACACACAATATGGGTGATGTTGGAAGCTGGGTTGTAATCATTACTAAAGAGTTGTAATAATCACGTTAGTAAATAAGTAATTCCCTCTAAATATCCGCTTAGGGCGTGTCGTAATTCCTTACGAACATCATAGAAAGACCAGACTCTTCCTCTCGGCAAGGAATAAGACTCAATGAGCCAAGTTTCCACATATATTCTTGCAGAAGGCGTTGCTTCTAGGCAACGATAGGTGACAAACCTATCGACTTAGGAAAATCTACTTCAGAGCAATCACCGTTTAGCTGGAAAGACTTGAATTTTAAGTACCTTTTGTGTTGCAAGGAATTGCAAACAGAATAAGTATGGTTATAATGTTAATATTTAAGCTAAAACGATATACATTTCTAAGCAATTTAAGTGTTGAAATTTATTTGCTTGTGTTGGAAATCCTTATAAATTGTTTATGCCCTTAACTTTTCCTTTCACAAAAGAAATATGAATAAAACAAACAAGCAATTGTTCACTTGTAAGAAACTTGGTATAAAAAATAAAATAAATAAATAAACAAAATAAAGGAAAACAAATTAAAAAAAAATAAAGAATAAAGAAAAAGGTGACTTGGTTTTTGCAAATTCAAAATTGTGCCAAGTACTGTCAAATGCTCATAAAACAACACAAGAAAAACAGTAGCAACAAAGGGCATAACAATGAATAAAAAACAGTTATTTGTAAGAGACTTTTTTTCTAAAATAGCACAGAAAAGCACAGAAAAAAAGGTATGAAAATAAATAAAATGAACCGAACCGAAGCGAAATGAAATTGAATTGAAAGAAGTGCCTCCAACAATCAACACCTTCAACAAGTTTTGAAGAATTCTTTGTAGGAGCAGGTACACAAAGTACGCAGCTGCTACATTGTTTGGTCTTTTCTTTACATTGTATTAATAGCAGCTTAATTTTCTGAGTTTCGAAAACTATATGCACTTTAAAAGATATTCAATTGGGAGAAAAAGAATTTGAAATTTTATTTGAAATATCAACTCAGAGCAAAATTAAGACTCATTCACAACGCATGTCCTTGGATCGCTGAGTATGAGAGGACTAAACGAAAGAATGTAAGAAGTGAGCTTCACTAATATCGGGTGAGCCATCTATTTCGAATCCGGTAATACTTATGTCATTATATTCTCTCACAAAATTCAATTCAGTTATCTCCACTTATCTCCCCAATCAGCCACCTCTACGGCCTCATCAATGGATGGACCCCGGGGAAGAGTCGAATCGTAGGGGGAATGGATCGGTTTATTATGTTTATAGGTGTCTATGGCCTGTTATAGACAGTGCAAGAACAGGTTGGCTACTGGGCTTAAATAAGGCCAACTTAAGATTAGTTATTGGGTTTATTACGGGGCACTGCGACATTAGATCGCCGACAAGGATCGGGAACAGATCTCAGGCGGACTATTGCGGCGTATGTTGCGATGAGGAGGAGTTGGAGACTATCGAACACCTCCTCTGTAACTGTCCGGCTTAGTAGGTTGAAGTTGAAGACCCTGGCAGGGGCTACTTTCAGGGTTTGAATTCTGCTTCGGGAGCCAACAGAAAAGCCTGTTTGTGCGGGTTGTGTAGCGGAGGCATCATTGGCCCATATTCCTTTGAAAATGAGGACCTTGCAACCATGACGGTCAATGGAGACACCTATCGCACCGATTCTTTTGCACCCACTCATGGTATTGATGTGGATAATGTTTAGTTTCAACAGTATGGTGCAACTTGCCACACATCTCATGACACAATCAATTTATTGTATTTAGATTTGATGAGAGTTTAATTAGCCGAAATGGTGATGTGAATTGGCCGCCAAAAGCTACAATTTACACCGTTGGAATATTTTCTGTGGCCAACATTTGTAAGGACACACTCAAAAATGTGCACGAAAATTGAGCCGATCGAATGTGGTACTGTGAGGCCAGCCGGGGCATTCATATGAATGAAATAATATTTCATTTTTAGCCGGAACAATTGTACTTCACAACAACAACAAAAATAAATATGGAAAAATTTCAAACCGGCTTTGTTTTATTGCATTTTGAAATTTAAACTTTCAAATTGCCCACCCTAATTAAAGCGAAGATACGTTAGTCGAACTTCTACGTGTATACAGCCAAGAAAACTTTGATTAGTTTTTGCCTGTACAATCTATAGTATTCGACAAACAAATATGCTACCATAGAGCAATGAGACGATTGTATTCAATTATATTCAAGAAAAACTTATCAGTTTTATAAATCGTTTATATTAAACAAATGCCAGCAGCATTATCATTAAAACTATCCCCGTCCCAACAGGGCACTGTGTGTGAATGTGAAATTGTTTATCGCCTAACAAAAGACAAATTGAAAGCAATTTTATTGTATTCTGCTTAACGTTTGATAAATTGCATGCAATAAATCAATTTTTTATTTCCATTTATAAACCAATTTCTTAAAAAGTAAAAACATTAAAGGGGTTAGAAGCTCTCAAGCCGCACAGCGAATTCATTATTCATTAAACATGCGACATCTACAAGAGTAGGAGTCTTTTTTGTTTTGTTAAATGAATTCACAAGGTAAAGGGGAAGACAAATTTATATTCCTTTGCGTCATTTTCCATATGCCGCACAAATACATAAACCCGCTCAGCTGTATGAAATGCAAGAATTACGGATATTGGGGGTAAGCTTTCCACCTGCAGCACGTGTTTTAAAAGGGTTTGCGTCAAATGATTTAATTACGCGTATATAACGGAAAAGCTTTACTTCAATTTTCTTTTCAATTAAAAAAAAAAAAATTGAAAACAAACGAATTATTTATGCCGTATCCAGTTGAGGTGTAATTGAAGGATAAATGGCAGGCCGAATGAAAATACAATGAAGACGAATGAAAAATTGAATTAAATAAAGGGAAAACAATTTAAATATTAAAAAAGAAGTATCCTTAACCCCTAAGCAGCATAAACAAAAAGCAATAAAGTTATTAAAAATATGAAACAATTTTGAAATTTATTAACATGACACGTTTAAGGGTTAAATATTCATTTTTTTAAAAGCTTCCCGTAACTTTATTAAATTACTTCATTGAATAATCATTTACTGAATGTTTACAACACACAAGATGCGTCCCAAAGGACAAAGGACATAATGTAACTGGGGTGTTAAGGAGAAAACAAGTATCAAATCGCCTGGTATAGCCATTGCATAGCATGTACTACTACAGCCTTCTCAGCGCTAGTAAGATTAAATGCTGATGTTGTATATTTTATATCTTAAGTTTCTGTTTTCTTTCTCTTTCTTCTTGTTCGTTCGTTTTTTGCATTATTTGCCATCATTAAAAAGGTTAAAAATACCAGTCGTTGTTACAGTCAACCAGAAGTACCAAAATACGTACGAGTACCTGTTCGTTGGTTATATCCTCCTCATGAAAAGTAAGTCATTTCCGCATTATTTTTTTACTGGCACTCTAGTGTTACTCAAGTGGCTCGTATATTTTATTTTATTCTGTTCTTTTATTCTGTTTTTTTTTGTCGTATTTTTTCTATATTATTTATAGCAACTCGATTGTACACATTGAATGGAATGCACTATGGGGTGTGAATTAAAGAAGGGACGAAAAAAGACAAAAATATTGTGACCTACATTAGTAACATATGGCGAGCAAAAATGGATGCATGTTTTTAATTTTCGCGTTTATTATCTTGTAAAATTTTAATAGAGTGGAATATGATTATACTTGCTGCGGTTTTTTCTTCTAATTTTCATTTCTTTAGTGTGTTCAAAATAAAAATTCAGAAAATTTTATCAAAAAGAATATAATTTAAATAAACGCGTTTAATGTCGATTCTTCCACTTTTGCACGTTATGCTATTTTTTGCATAAAAGCAAAAAGCAATGCAAATTAGTGCAATATACCGTGACAAATTTTTTTGTTTTCATTTATTTACCATTCTATGAATTATTTTAATCATTAGAAGCTGTCAGTAGTGATTAGAACTTAATTATTGTCGCTATTAAGAATTGGTCTCATAATATTAATAAAATGAAAAAAATAAGTGTTGAAATTGCAAATAGAATTGTGTTCCTAACAGAAAAAGGTGAATATGCAAGAAAAATAGCTAAAGCACTACAAATATCACACTATGTGGCCTTAAGTGTTCGAAAACGCCGAAATGTGCAACCAGTTTCTACAACTAGAGGTCGGCCAAGATTGCTCATCGATGGCGATGCTCGTCTTATGGAACGTCTTATGAAAAATAAGGACACAAAAACACCAAAGTTAGCTGCAAGGCCATAAATAAAAATGTCAGCAAGTGGACAGCCCGACGAGCACTTTGCAGAATCGGGTTGGTATCAGCCAATAAGCAAAACAACCGGCATAAAAATGTCAAGGCACGTTTAGAATTTTGCAAAACTTATGGTAAATGGAGAGTTAACGAATGGAAACGCGTGATCTGGTCGGATAAAACCAAAATTAACCGATTTCAATCATATGGAAAAGAGTACTATTGGCACCGGCCGCATGAAAAACTTCAAAGACATCAGGTAAAACAGACAATCAAACATGGAGGTGGAAGTTTGATAGTTCAGGGATGTTTTACTTGGTGGAGTGTTGCTCCCTTGATGAAAATAGAGCGTAAAATGAGAAAGGAGAACTATCTAAGTATCCTTCAAACAAAATTGCCAGAATTCATTGAAGGAAGTGCGTAGCCTGAAGAGGAACTGTTTTTCCAGCACGATGGCGATCCGAAACACACCGCCAAAATTGTTCAAAATTGGTTATCCGATCAACATTTTTAATTGATTAAATGGCCACCACAAAGCCTGGATTTGAATCCAATAGAAAATTTATGGGCAATTATTAAGAGAAGACTGGCAACATACAAAAGAGCTCCAAACAATTTCGACGAACTTTGGACTAGGATACAGGATGAATGGAGAAAAATACAAAAAAAATATAGAAAATTTAGTGGAAAGTATATCCAAGCGAATTAAAAGCATAAAAAAATAAAGGGCTGTGGACAAAATATTAAAAATTAATAAATATTTCAAAATTTCGAATACGTGCAAAAGTGGAATAATCGAATTGTTTACGTTTTTAGCAAATAAATGAAGTAAATTTAATTTTTGTATATTTATATTTATATCTTTAAAAAATATATCAAAAATGTAACATATACCTGAAGTTTTATTTAATTTGCTTATTTATTTAGGATTTTATAGCAGTTTTATTAAGAATGTTGCAGGATGCTTCCATTTTTGCTCGCCACTGTACATACATATGCTTACAATGCAGGAGAGTGAATTGAACATTTTCTTATGGGAGGAAATCTAAGAAAATTTAAAAAAATTACAAGAAAAATAAACTGAAAGTTTAAGCATAAAAAATAAATACTTTTCAGTATTATTACTTGGGATGTATTCTCCAACGAGGATTCACGTCAGGTAATTCGAATAATTTGCTTAAACTAATCAAAATTTAGAACCAGAACCAGCTTACCTTTGCTAAGGAGCTATTTTCCTCAAATATGGTTTACAAAACTTTTAATCAATTAACTTTTCAAAAAAACGTTCAGAAGCTTGGAAGCTGCTATGTGACCCAGCACATTAGTAACTGAAGATAATATTGAAGAAAATGATTCATAAAACGGAATTATTGACTAGAGAAATTGCCCACATTTACAATCATGAGTATTGTCCGAAGCCACCCTGTTATATTTATTAGCATTCAAGAGGAAATTATAAAGATTAACATTTATTATGGTCCCAGATTAACCAAAGAGCTCGCAGTTCATGATGTATCACAGGCGTGTAGCTGTATACATACATAATTGGTCATTACTGCCCTTTAGCCAGGATTACAATCTTTTTCTCACACCCTTATGTTGTGTGTGTTAATTTTATATACGGACAGCGTGACCTACAGTTGAAAGTCGCCTTCAAAAGGCAGTTTTTTGAGAAACTTTTCATGGCAATTTTATTTCTCTGAGAGTTTTTGTCAGAAATCTGTTGAGAGACAGTCGCCTAAGAAACATTTGTTCATATTTTCATTTTGTTAGAGTTGTCTGAGCTGGGGTTTGAAGCGTGGCCTCACCTCTAGTATCCAACATACTACCAACTAGACTACGGCTGTAGAGAACCAAGAAATTTAAAAACCGAAAAAGCTGGTCAAGTAGCCCTTAACACAAAGTAGATAGTTCGATATTTATTGGTATTTAGGTGACTTTGACACTTAGTGGATGATTTAGTATTTGGTTTAGTTTGGAGCTACAAAAATCGTCATCTTAACTGTTATGCCTACTACTTTAGCTTGCCTAGGCTACTTTAGCTTGCTCAGAAAGCGCTACAGCCATGTTCCTTAATGTATGGCAGTCTGGTGAACCCAGTAATATTAGCCTATTCCTAGCTATACAGTGCCTCTAAACTTTCTGCTGGTTATTGTTTACGTCAACACGATTTGAAAGTTTACCTAGAGTTCAGTGGATATAGTAAGCTGATGCAGTTTTGGACATAGTGCTTGGCTGCTTGCATGGCTTTTAAGGACTTTAGTATTATTCTTGTCGTGCAATAGCCGAGTTTCTCTAACTCTTTCACAATTTGCAATTTGCCTTTTGCACGAAAGTGTGCTAAAATCACTGCATGACTTCATGCATCGGTAGAAGGTACTCTAAATGATACTTGTAGTATAGGACAGATAGTTTCCCTTTATGATGAAGGTTTACAATTTAAAAAAAATGCCTGTTGATGCTAGTTTGTTGTCAAGCATGTTCACAAAAAAAAAATCTGTATAAAAACTTGTGCTAGAAAACAAATTTCTTGCTTGTGCTAATGCGGCAAATTTTCATATGGAACACGGCTGTGTTTATCTTCAAAATCCAATGGACTTCGAACCTGGAAATTTACAACACAACAAGCAAATTATTGCCTTATAAAGAGAGCCACAATTAAAGTTAAAAACTAATGTTATGACAGCCATACCTAATGACCATAACGAATAACCTGTAATAGAGCCATTATGTACTTCTAATGTTAATCCACATCAAACGGGATATTATTGGCTAGAATTTTGAGAGAACAAAAC
Organism: Sarcophaga rosellei; assembly: GCA_930367235.1. Classification (NCBI taxonomy): domain Eukaryota; kingdom Metazoa; phylum Arthropoda; class Insecta; order Diptera; family Sarcophagidae; genus Sarcophaga; species Sarcophaga rosellei. The sequence goes on along the minus strand of OV884018.1, from coordinate 73,989,216 downwards.
TTACGTAATTAAAATTTTTTGTATGCAATTAACCAAAGCTTAAATGCCTAAACTAAGGCAAGGAGATTGGAATTGGAATCTTAAATTTAGTAGTGCTGTATGGCTCTGTGGTACGAGTGTGTCTTTATATGTAGCAGTTGAACGGTAACCATCTCTGACAAAAACTTTTAATTACATACATACATACATAATTGGCCATTACAACCCTTCAGTCAGGATTACGACCTAGCTCCTCAACACCACTCATGTTGTGTGCGTTATTTTTATACATGAGTGGCGGGACCTACAGTTTAAAGTCGACTCCGAACGACAGATTTTTTGAGAAGCTTTTCATGGCAATTTTTACTCTCAGAGTTTTTGCCAGAAATCTGCTGAGAGGAAGTCGCCGAAGAAATATTTTTATATTTTCGTTTTGATGTCTGACCTACACACACTACCTACTAGACCAAGGCGACTTCAACTTTTAATTACTGAATGAAAGTATTGTGGCCCTCTGTCGGGGTAGGTATGTACTTAGGAGAGCTCTCAGGGAATACTTATAAGGATTTCAGAACTTTATGAACTGACTAGGATACAATCCACTACATAGTGCGGTATACGGGTTCCTGAATTAAATGCCTTGAATGATTATGTGGCCACTACGAATACAAAAAATGCTTAATAACGAATTATGTTTTAAAAGCATTCAACGGCCATAGTGCATATGCAATTTATTTTCTTTAAATAGAATTTCAACAATGCAAATGCATTTTAAGTTATGCCCGTGCATAATAATGACGTCGATGATGCTGTATGTCAGTGCTGCTAATAACGTTGATGATAACAACAAATACTGACTGCAGTTGCCTGACATGGAATCACAGCTGTTCTACTGACAACTGAAACCCATTTGTAGTCTCAATTTTTTTTTTTTTTTGTTTGGAAATATAAATTTTTTAAATATTCCCTTCCCCTTCTATTGTCTTATCATTCGGCGTTACGTTCGTTTTGCGCATCACTTAGCAATGGTGTTATTACTGTCACTGCATAATGCTGAAAAGTGGGCATTTGTGTTTGTTTTTCCGTGTTTTTTTGTTTTGTTTCGCTTTTTTTGTGCAGCTTAATTTATTTTTAACTGCAAATATTGTTTGGTTTTTCCATTCACAATATGATGTTGATGATGACAGAACAAAAAAATTTTAAAATCGAAATGATTGTCAGATTAAATGAAATACATGTGATGATAAAAGAATTTTTTCTATCTTTTCTTTATTTATTTATTAGGATTTATTAAACATGTAACTCGTTAAGTAAACGGCTTTGTGAAGAGCAGACAATGGCATATGTATGAGACAGTAATAAAAATTATAAAATTTTAATGCGAATTTACTTCACATGGAAATGACTTTGAAAGAGACCAAGTATAAATTAGTGCTTGAAGCAATCCTTATCCTGATAATATGGGAGAATACCAGTAATATAGACTGCACAATTTTGAAAAAAGTTGATTTGGGATTTAGAAATTCTTGAGAAAGCTATGGTATTCGCAGAAAAACACAACACAGAACAGTGCGTATCAACGTTCTGCAGGAGAAGTATACGAAGGAAATAAAAAGAGAAATCAGTTTTTCGATGCAAAAGTAGGAAAATTGAAAGCGAGTGTGATGAAATATAGGGTCCCTTGAATGGAAATAAAATCTCGAAATTTTGGTAAAGAATATAGTTTCAAACGGAAGGCTTTGGTTCAGATATTTTCCCCGAAAGGACGAAACATGAAAGCTAGTTAATGATCCATTGATAATCATTTGGCAAACTAAACTAATTGGCCCATACCAGTGTAAACTAATCAGATATTAACACCAGGACCACCATACTTTTATACGCGACAAGATGTTCATCGCCAATTAAAATAAGAACAGACCTCTGTATCATTCAGTATCGGATTGATCAGTTGTCGAAAATGTCTGGATTAGTCAGAGTGTAACTAAATATTACAGAAATAAAACCAATTATTTTGAGAGGAACGTTGTATAAGTCGACGTCTGTGAATGTTTAAGTCCCCAACGACCGAATTTTCATTTGTTGCTGAACCTAAACAAACTCAATTAATCCCTTTTATATAGCAAAGATACCCTGTAGGTACTCTTAAGAGCTGTGACGAACTCAGTTCTTCGTTTTTGCTTTTTCTCAAGGAAATTTTCAGCTTCTCGCAAGATTATACCAAGTACTTGAATTCTCTTATAGCAGTTGTTCATAATCTGAAATTGGCTCTTGTGCTTGACTTCTATTTTCAGGTGGGCAGTTGGTTTTGTCCGATGGCGGACAATTGATTACTATAGGTTCACAAGGCAAATACCTTTCGAATTTGCTAACAGAAGCACTACTCATAGTAAAATTTGTTTTGGCTGGACACTACCCGACTGATGGCCCGATTGATGGCTTATGTGAAACTTCATTTTCAAGGTCTGAACTATAACTTAAACTATAGTATGATAGAAATGTACAATATAACCAAATAAATCGTTATAGTCTTGTAGTAGCCGTAGTCTAGTAGGTAGTGTGTTGGCTTATTAGACGTAAAGCCCGGGTTCGAGCCCCAGGCCAGACAACAAAACAAAATATGAAAAAAAATATATTTTTTCGGCGACTTCCTCTCAGCAGATTTCTGGCATAAACTCTGAGAGTAAATAAACCTGTAATGAAAAAGTTTCTCAAAATCTGTCGTTCGGAGTCGACGTTAAACTGTAGGTAGCGCAACTCAAGTATTAAATTAAGGCACACAACATGAGTGGTGTGAGAAGCTAGGTCGTAATGCTGATTGAAGGGTTGTAATGACCAATTATGTATGTATGTATGTGGTCTTCGAAAATTAAAACATTTTCATTTAAAATATATTAAGGAGTGCTTACGAAAAAATTTAGGCATATTTCAGGATGCGATTGCAAAAAAATAATTTAAAATACTTTTATTAACAATTTGTCTCGGTAAACACATGCAAAAAAAGTTGAATAGAAAAATAAAACCTGCTACGCAAGCGGTAACAGATGACATAAACGAATGGAATAAATTGAAGAAAAAGTATAAAAATTTGACAGAACCGATGAAAAACTTAATACCTTTTTAAAAATAATTTTAAATCTTTCACTTTACCTCTAAGTTTAGTTTTTATAGAGGAAAATGGATGACCAAATTTTTTCGTGCACTCTCCTTTTATTTGTTAAATCTTTTTCACTATTTTTAAAAAGGTTAATTTTTCTTTCTTCTACAGAGTCAGCATTTCTTCATGCCATTGGTATTCCCCTAGCCAATTGTGCCAAATAATTGGCTTAAAGTGTCATCAATTTCATGAGAAAAAATAATGTAATGACGACCTTTAAATAGAACTTTCTTGTTTTTGCTGTTGTTTTTATTGGATTTCTGCTGTGTTTTTCCACTTATTTTAACTTTTTTTTTTTTTTTTTTTTGACAATATTGGAAGCAAATACATGGCCAAAAAGAAGACAGAAGTAGACAATCTTATGAAATAATTTCCCAAGTCGGCTTCATAAATTCTAATGTTACTTGCATGGGTTTTTTCGTGTAAATTTTTGTGTTCTTTTTTTTGTCTTTCTATTTTTTGAAATAAAAACTTTACAAGAACAATTTGGATGACTTAAAAAGTGACTTTGCAAAAGAATCGAAAAGTAAGAAAACACAACGAAGAAGAGGAATTTCAACCTTGAACTTTGATTTTTTTACCAATAACAAATACTTTTTTCAGTTTTTCAAAATAAAAATAAAGAAAACTTTACCAAGTACATATTTGTTTAAAATTTGCCAATAGTAAGTACATAAGTACACTTAAATGTATATATGTAGGTACATATGTATGCAGTGTACATATGGAGTGAGTGTAGTCAACCAATAAATTTTCTTGTATTTTTTTTTTTCTTCCACTCCTCAATAATTTTTTGTTATTTTTAAAAGGTTTTTGGTTGTGTTTTTTATTTATTTAGGGCACCCAGTACAATTGAGCATTTGATTTTTGTTTCACCATATTTATGCTTTAAATTTGAGTGTGTGTATGTGTGTGTGTGAAGTGTCCTGTATTAGTGAGTCTTTGTGTATAAGTCAAGTGGCAAGAGTATATGTACTTATGTCATTCATGCATAGTATTCCTATCATTCTCTGTCTCTTTCTCCCTCTCTCTGTAACTTATGTTTCCTTTTTTTTCGAATTTTTTGTTCATCAGAGTAGAGTGGGTTGTCTTAATGACATTTTCGCCATTAGAAATCTGTTTTGGATGAGGTCTTGACGCTATGAAAGGCTGAAGGTCGTTCATTTGTTTTTTTTCTTTTTTTTTCGTTTTTCCCCTTCTATTTTGTTGTTGTTGTTGTATTTGAATTTTTTTTTTAGAAAATTAAGCCAAAAAAAATTAATTTTTTTTAATGCAACAGATACGTGATTTTTCAAGGTGCATTGAATGCAAGTCGTTAGACAACCAAAATTAAAAGGCTTTGTTTCGTGCATCTATATAAGCAAGGGATTATAAAATTCTAAGACACCATTAATGTCAATCATTAATATTTGTTGCTTGTTGTGTTAAGAAATCTTAGTTTAACTAACTATACTTTACAGAGTGATTAAAATTAATTGTTTGCACAAAAATTTATATGCAGTTTTGTTTGTGGTTGAATTAAAATCAATAAATAAATTCCTGTTTTTGTTTTTTATTGCCACTGAAAAATTAATTTAAAAACTTTTCTCTTCAATACTTACAATAAGAAATTCTATTGAAAAACGCATATAAATTACCTGAAATGAAAGAAGAAAAGCAGGAAAAATGTATTGAATAAATTATTGCTTGAAGAAAACTTTACAGGAAAATACGAGATAAAATCGAAAATAAATAACACAAACACAGAAAGCAAATAATTTCTGAATATAAATTATACATAGGGTTTTTTCTATATCTTCTATAGAATGCTATCACTGAGTAATAATAATAACAAATGTATTGGTAAACATTTGAAACAAGATTCTCAATTCTTTGCATAAAGATAGTCTTACTACATATGTTAACAGTATCAGAAATTTTTAAAATAAAGATTTAAAAAGCTGGCTACATACATATATAATTGGCCACTACAACCCTTCAGTCAGGATTACGGCCTAGCTTCTCAACACCACTCATGTTGTGTGTGTTAATTTTATACATGAGTGGCGGGACCTACAGTTTAAAGTCGACTCCGAACGACAGATTTTTTGAGAAACTTGTCATGGCAATTTTTACTCTCAGAGTTTTTGCCAGAAATCTGCTAAAAGGAAGTCGCCGAAGAAATACTTTTTGTATTTTGTTTTTTGATGTCTGGCCTGGGATTCGAACTCGGGCCTTTCGTCTAATAAGCCAACACACTACCTACTAGACCACGGCGACTTCAAGAAGCTGGCTAGAAAAAGCTGGCTGGGTTGTCCTTTTTTCTAATGAAAATATATGTCATCTAATAAGATGACATATCCTTTATACCCGGTACATAGAGGCGTTGAAGGCATTGAAGACATCTTTTATTATTCTCACTTAGCCACCGGAAATTTTTCTGCAGTGTTTATTATGCCTACTGAGCGTTATTTTGGGGGAAGTTATAGTCTGTTTATTCGGGCTACGCCAGCTTAGGTAAATTGGCAACCTTCCTTGCAGCTTAAGGTCTCACTTAGACCAGAGGTTAGGCCCTTTTAGACAATATCTAGTACGTGAATCAAACAGTTCCTATAGTAAACTGTCTGGAAGTTTTTATTTTGGAGAATTCAATGAAAGCTGATCAGCAAAGACGAGGTTAGAGGCCAAGAACCTTTGCCTCTTCAAAGTAAAGGGGTGGGTATAACCACCGGAGGTGAACGATAATATTCTTCTCCTCCTCATATTAATAACTTCTGCGTAAATCTGCGATAGAATGCCGAATCAGTCGACATGCCTTCCAATAGAGCAATGGCATAATGAAATCAGAATAGAGCGCCACATGGCAGGGTGATTGTAGCAGAGAAATGTGATCTTTTGATCTAGACTACTTCGTTAGGGTCTAGCAATACTGCATGCCAGCTCATGTTGCCAACAAAGTCGAAGTACTCTGTGCTCTATACATACATAGTTGGTCATTATATCCCTTCAGTTAGGATTCCGACTTACTTTCTTACACCACTTATGTTGTGTGTTAATTTTATATATGAGCGGCGGGACCTACGATACTCGACAAATTGTTCAGAAACTTTTCATGGCAATTTTATTTAACTCGGAGTTTTTGCCAGAAAACTGCTGAGACAAAATCACGTAAGAAATATATTTTCATAATTCGTTTTGTTCGAGACTGATCTGATCGGGGATTGAACCATTTGCTCTCGTCTATTAAGACAACACGGCGAAATCTGCTTCTGACCACCATTTATTTATTATGTTGTGTAGGCGTGTGTGTGGTATTCGCACACGGGACTACCACCAAAGCCGATGAATGTTTACAAATTGGACAAAAACTTGCAAAATTATTGAAAATCACTCAAGTGGTTTTGCTATTTGCAAATAGCAGGCTTCAAAAAGTATATGCCACAAGAATTGAAGCTGAAAACTGAAATACTGCTTGTGCGTCATAAAAAGAAGTCAGTTTAAATTATACATGGAGCCGTAAAAGGATTAATCCAGTTATCTGTGTGTAGAATATTTTAGTTTTTGATCGTCTGTACGACGATTAGAGCACTGCCTTTAATACACCGAAATCTTTGGAATGTTGTAGACTCTCAATTTTTTTGACTGTGTTTACTACGTCTAATAAGCCAATACGCTGCTTACTAATGCTATACACAGTTTAATTAAGGCAATCGGAACACTTACGTTCATTGCCTTTTAAGGGATTGTGAGTTATTTCTGAATGATGGAAGTATGTAAACAAGTCACACATCTGCCTATAAAAAAGAATACTCTAAAAGAATAAAACTCGACTGCAGCTCTGGTGGGAATCAAACACACGATCCTGATACTACTACCCACTAGATTACTATGACACCCTTGCTCGAATATATTTCGAGATTTTCACTTCTGAAAATTGCAATTCGTGTCCTGATTATATTAACAGTCTCAATACATCTACTCCTTCTATATTATACACCTCGTATTAAATTTATTTCATTTTAAAATTTCATTTCAAAACAATTGTTTTACTCCGGTCATACTAAATTGTACACTCAACTTGCATTGTGTACTAAATTCCATTTACTTTCTCATCCAATAACTTTTGCACAGCGATGCTTGCACAAAACACAAAACTATTTATCTTATCCATTTACAGGTTGGAAAAAAGAACTTTTGTTTTTAATATTATTTTAGTTGTTGTATCTTTTTTTATTTAACTGGAATAAAAACAAATTGCAAGACATTAAAAATTCCGTTTTAGTTAACGTCACTCGGGTGGTAAAGGTAAAAGGTGAGAGACGGAAAAGCGAATATCTTGTCGTGCCTTGTCTTGTTGTTTTACTTTTCATTATTAAAAAAACTACAAGATGTTGCAAATTTCTTTTGGTACCTCCAGTCTCACTGATTAACCCCTTTTCTATCTATCGCATGCAGTTTGTATAAGTCGGTGAGGATAAGAAGCAACTTGAAATTCTTCACGCTTTTCTTTCTCACTTTTTTCTCTTTTTTGTTTTCGTTCCTATTGTGAGAGAATTTTTTACAACTTCCTTCAGTTCCATTTTGTTTTTGTTTTTTCTTCGTATTTTAAGCAAAACTAACTATTGTTTTAATAGTTTTTCGTTTTTCTTTTTACATCCTTCTTTTCTTTCATCGTCGTTTTTTTCCTTTTTTATTTAATCAATTCCATTTTTGCGAAAACCTTTTATGGAATGGAATACAAATTATTTTGCACGTAAGAATGGATGAGTGCCAGTGAATCAGGAGAGTGAACGGATAAACGAATAAGAGAATGAATGAAAATTTATAACTTTCACGTACAAATAAAGCAACCGTAAAATTACAATACAATAACAACAACAATAACAAGGACATTTTTGTGGCTTCCTTTTCTACAACCAGTCAGTAGTCTTTGTTGTTGTTCTTATTATTATTGTTGTTGAGAATAAAAGATGCCATCGCAAACACATTCAACTCTGAATAAAACCACACTACAACACACATTACTGCAGCATTGTCTCTACGGCATAGAGAGGGAGCTTCTCATACACATGCAGTAACAGCAGCAAGAGTCAAACGAAACGATGAATCCAATTCTCCTAACCTAACCATATCCTGACAATACTGCTGATGCTGATGCTGTGATGTGATGATATGAGTTTTTCGGTAAATGTTGCAGGTTTACTGCTGGTTGCCTGCAACTTATTGCTATTGTTGCTTGCTTGCTGCTCTTTTTTATAATTTTATTTGAATTTCTTTTCGCTCTCTCTTTCTCTCTCTCTCTGGCTTTTTTTAGGTTGTTTGGCTTCAAAACTATTGTATTGTAACTGTAGTTGTTGGCCAGTTGGTTGGTTGGTTGCTGAGGTTTGTCTCAAACGTAATGACTGCAGTATGTGTGGTGGCCAGACCAAAAGGGGAAAAACCCCCAAAAAGGAACCACAAAAAAGGAATAATTGCACAGAGATCAACAGCAACCAATACGAGAGCTCTCTCCTGCCTTAAAACACCCAAAAATAAACTGGACATCGGATTCGAGACTAAAAAAGGGAAAATTGCATTCATATTATTGTAATTGTAAGTGTATGTGTTTAACGGTTTTATAAATATCTCTGAGCAAGCTATGATACGTGCACGTACATACATAAGAGCCAAAATATTTATTTTATTCGTCTCCCTGTCTCTGTTTTGCTTGCTTAGTTTAGTTTTGGGGCCAAAAGTAAAACCACACATAATTTAGCCCCGTACAGATAGGATGGCATAAAAGCATCATAATTTTCATTTAAACAAAAGGTAATGACCTCCACAATACACAATATTTTTAAACTGATGCAGACGGTGTCTTTTTTATTTTTATTAAAATTTCTAAATTTTTTTCGCATAAAAATTAAATTAAAGACCGGGGCTTATGGTGTCTCATAAGACAGCATTTTTACGTCATTTAAATTAAGTGTCTAAAGCAATATGAAAATTGGACAGAAGGGAGTGCCAGTTTCATCAAATCAAAGTTCACGTGAGTGCATATAGCGGACCGTTTTGATACCTCGTTAAATAATATCACAAAGCCGACTAATAAGGCATAATTAAACGCTATTGGCAACAAGTAAAATTCTAACAGAATAATCAAAAGCCAAAAGATGTCTTCATACGAAGAAAAAGAAGAGATATACATACATACACTGAATTTGAATTGATAGCTACCTTCGAGGAAGCTACGAAATATCGCAAAGCAGTCGTATATATAGTATATATATCCAAAAGTTTGGTCGTGAAAGATTTAAAATCGAGGTGAATGAAGAGGGTAATTAGCTCAGTGTCACTGTATACTGCAGGAGTATGAGAGGGTAACCAGAAAAATACAGTCAACTGGAACACGATACTTATTTTGAGGAAAGAATTGAAAAGAACGAAAAAAAACCTCCTACATTTTAAAGTGTACAAGAAAAGATTTCTGAAAAAATAGCAGAGAGGTAATCTGATCAACGGGACCATAAACTAACCCCAAATGTAAAGCGATGGATATACAGTGGTTGCCACGAATTTAAGACACGACATATGACAGACTTATTTGTGATAATTGAGAAATCTCAAGAAACCCATGATATTTTGGAAAACCAAACCTCCAAACCTGCAGCATCATCCAAAGTAAACCCTAAAAACAACATGGTGGTGGAAATGTGACGGTGTGGGCAGCATTTTCCTGGCATGGTGAAGGTCCCATTTGCTAAAATGGACCAGCATGTTTACAAAAATATTATAACAGACATGCCATTCGCTGAATACAACATGCCTCTAATATAGCAACTTATGCATGATAATGACCCTAAGCACACTTCATGTCTAGTGAAGAGTTGCTTAGAGGAAAGAGATATCATTGTTCTTAAGTGGCCAGCTCAATCCCCGGACCTCAATCCAATTGAGAACTTGTGGAATGGTGTTGAGGAACATGTACGAACATTAAAACCAAAAAATTCAAGCGATTTGTGGTAAGAAATCCAAAAGGCTTGGTATGCAATTCCAAAGCAACGTTATGTGGCATTAGTCGAAAGTTTACCTAGGAGATGTGCTGCTGTGATCAAAAATAAAGGATTTCCCACTAAATACTAGGATTTTTTTATGAAGCTGAGCTTAATTTAGAGAATAGCGTTGTATTATGCCTATGTCTTAAATTCATGACCAGGATAAAATTTGTGTTTATCTATATAATATGTAAATAAAAATTTTTAACTGAATATAGGTAACAAAATATTATTAATTTTTCTTCATAACATTACTAAAATCCTAAAAAAATATCATGGACCCAAAATTTTTTCGATAAAATGTAAAAATTATCACAAATAAGTCAGTCATATGTCGTGTCTTAAATTCGTGGCCACCACTGTATATACAGTGAGCGTTAAAAGAAACTGTACATTAAAAAAAATGTACATGAATAAATTACCGTTATTTTTATTTTAAAATTGTTTCGTTGCCAATTTTTAAAATTGTAACAAAAAAAAATTTCGAAAATTTTTCGGGCACTCTCCTTAAGTGGTAAGGTATGATTGTTAGAATTTTATACATACTGTGCAGTTTCTTATGACGTTCACTGTGAAGACTAATTGCAGCCTAACATGCATATCTCTAAATGAGGCAGTGGTGTTTATAATTTGTAATCAAAACCAAGAACATCAAGGTCCTACACAAGCTTTTCTCCATTCCACATGTCATCTTAATTTCGGAAACAAAATAAAGAATGTCAAATCTAGTGAGCAGGGAGCTTGAGGTACGCTTAGCAGCGTTTATTTCTGTAGATACAATTGTCCCTATTACAAGTTCCGACTATATTTCTTCATCTAGAGAGAATCTCGCCATGGTCATCATACTGTACTTTACATACATAAATGGTTATTACAACCCTTCAGTCAGGATTACGACCTAGTTCCTCACAACACCACATATGTTGTGTGTGTTAATTTTATACGTGAGTGTTAGGACCTACAGTTTAAAGTCGACTCCGAATGACAGACTTTTTGTTTTTTGAGAAACTTTTCATGGCAATTCTCATGTACTCTCAGAGTTTTTGCCAGAAAATTGCCAGAATACTGTACTTTAAGGCAACGAATACTCATTGCAAACAATTTTATGAAACCTTTTTGACAATTTTTCTTTACATTTCGAAAGTAAATCCTTTTCCTTGCATCTGAAGTCAAAAAAGTAATCGAATGCAGTTGTTCTTACGCCGCCTGTCAATTAATCTCCGAACATTAACATGCATTGGTCGTGGAGATAAAATCCTCCAAAAAAGAAATCTTTATCTTAAGAAGAGTAACAGTAATAAATTTAAATTTGTTGGTTACAATGCAACATAAATAAACGACAAAAATGCATGCCATTATCCATGCAGTAGTCAAGTCAAGAAGATAAAAATCCACTCTGGAAACGTACAACGAAAATCGAAAAATTGTTGAAATGAAAATGAAAACTGACAGAGGTAGGCAGCAGAGTAGAGAAGAAGGGAATGTTGCCGTATTTTATTATTGCAAATGGAATTAATGCTGATAAATTCAATTAATCAGCTTGGTTTCTGAAGATAATCTCAGTTTGCTTTTACTTCCAAAAAAAAGAAGAGACACGAAGCATTGACAGGCGAAAAAGCATACTCCGCAATCTTTTTGTTTTAAATTTTTAAACTTCAAATTTTTGTATAATTTTTTAATGCACAATTATAATGTTTAAACTTTTCATTCGTTTTTCCGCTTTATTTTAAGGCCTTCATTAGCAACAACGTGTATTTAAATAGGAGAACAAAAAAAGAGAAAAATATGGATACAAAAAACAACAGAAATTAAAAAAATAAACAAAAGCCAACAACTTTATGCTCCAATTAACTAAAATGCAATAAAAATGTTGTATTTTTTCTTTTTCTTTTTGTTTTTCATTTTTATTTTTTATTTTCCGTGGAAAAATTTCTCTCCCTGCCTTTCTTAACAATTTTCGTGAGTTCTGTTTAAAGAATTTTCACGTACATTATGACACATTTTGTTGCAGCATAACATAAAAAACAGCAAGAGGAATATAAATCACATACATACACACACACATACACATACATGTTCTTTCCTTTTTCATAATAAAGCAAAATGATACGAAGGATTTCCTGTTAAGAGATGTGCAACATGCTGTTGCTGATACAACCATAGAGTAACGGTGTTGCTGTTGCTGTTTACTGCTGATGCAGATGCTGAGATGATACAAATCCAACTTCAATGTATTGCTATTGCAACAACAACAACAAAAAATAGTATGAAAAAAAGAAGCCATGAAAGCATAAAATCACGAGCTAATTTCACATAAAAAGCAACTCTCAAGCGTATTGTCGCTACAAAAATTAGCCAAAGAAGCCAGCCTTCGTCATTCTATAATTTTCTCTTCATTTTTTTCCTGCATTTTTCTGTTCTATTCAGTTTTTTTTTTCTATTTTTGGATTGCAACTGTGATTATAAATTCTTATGAAATGAATAGCAAAAACAACAGCAAATTGTTGCACATGCCAATGGGGGATTGCCAAATTGCCAGATAATTAAGATTGTCGTCATCGTAGTCATAAGCAAGTCATTGACAGGCTTTAATTAACAAGAGTTTGTTGGCAAATTGGCACAATTACAGGCTCATCGAAATTAACATTAACAATTAAGAGTGCACTCTATTAAGTTGGAATATTTGATACCCTACACGACCCAATATTTGTTTGGAATAATAAAAATAGTAACTATGCTATGATCAAGTTATCGATATCCGATTTTACCTAAGGTTCTACCAACCATAGTGAAGTTTAAATAAAGATATAATATCATATGACATCTTTCCGACGTTATACCACAAAAGCTATACTTTACGCAAAATACCGAAATGCCTCGTCGAAATAGTTTGAGAATGAAAATCCAATAAAATTATAGAAGTGCTTGGGAATACATACATATGTACATACATAATTGGTCATTACAAACCTTCAGTCAAAATTACGACCTAGCTTCTCACACCACTTATGTTGTGTGTTAATTTTATGCATGAGTGGCGGAACCTACAGTTTAAAGTCGGTTCCGAACGACAAACCTTTGAAAACCCATTTTCATGACACTTTTTTATTTACTCTCAGAGCTTTTGCTAGTAATCTGCTGAGAGGAAGTCGCCGAAGAAAAATTTTTTGAGATTCCGTTTTGTTGGAGACCTGGGCTTTAAACCGTGGCCTCACATCCAGCTAGTCTACAACGACTTTTAGTACTTGGGAATACATGCGACAATAATTTACATATGTACGTATGTATATACAAACGTATATTATTGGCCATTTCAGCCCTTTAGTCAAAATTGGGGATTAAATCCATCCAGTTACATAAAGTAATTTAATTCATGCTGACTGCCGTAGTGAAATGCTTTTTTGTTGACTTACTAGAAGATTTCAAAATTCAGCCTGCACCTCTTGAGAAAAATGTGAAAACGCATTTCTTTTTAAATTGCATGAAAATAATTCTCAAATCTGGTAATAACTGTCAGAAGCTTTGATTCACAAGGGAGATTAGCTGTCACAAAACAAATTTAAGGAGTGTAAAGTAACAATTCCGCTTTTAATAATTACAAAATACAGGTGATGCTACGATGAATTGCTGCGGATGTTAATCGAAAGATGACTTCTAAGGCGAGTTTCAATCTATGAGGCGAGTTTAAGTCAAAGAGTGATATCATCTACCGTAGCCTATTGAAACTAGATGAATGAACGGATGCGAATGAATTCTGAACATTTTCTATACTTCTTTAAGGATTCACACAAAGCATTTCACTTATCTTCTTAAATATTTCTTTTTTTTCCATTTTCTTAATGAAATTATTCGTTTAATTACAGGATTAGTCTGTTTCTAGAATGAGAGGGTTGCCATATATCTTTGCTTCAAAATAACGGCCTCTTTAGAAATGCATTGTGTTAATTTATTGGACATTGTGGTGAAAAATTTTACCCCTTGAGTAGCACTTATTTCTTAAGAGAATAGTCAGCGACCTTCCATTGATATTCGTTATTAATGATATCTGTTCTGAAAATAGAGGGCATTCTGTATAGATTGATTTCACTTTCAAAATTTTAAATTCTGTGGAAAATTTGTTCTTCTTATCCCAGCATTGAACCTAAATTACCCAAGTTTGTAGTCAAGCACATCAATCACTACAATGAGGCAATATTCAAGTGTATTTGAAGTGAGGTCACGGTTCAAACCCCTGTGCAGACATCTCCAACGAAATGAAATACGAAAAAATATTTCTTCGGCTACTTCCTCTCAGCAATATACTGGCAAAAACTCTCAGTATATAATAAAATTACCATGAAAAGTTTCTCAAAAACTTGTCATTCGGAGTCGACTTTTATAATATGAATAAAATTAACGTGCACGACTTAAGTGGTGTGGAAGATAGATCATAATCCTGACTGTATTGACCTGTATTGTAAGGACCGATCAGGTAAGTATGTAAGAAGTGTGTAGATTCCAGTAAAATCATGAATTGGGGCCACTTAGTGCTAATCGGTGTATTGTATGTTTTGCAAAGGCCCAACAAATATGCTGACATTGGACATATTTTACGTATAAACATTTCCCCTTCTGCCCCGAAAATTTTGAAAAATACGTCTCCATAAAGGCCAGTAATTTCCGAGAATAATAATAAAAACCATTACAAATACCATTTTGGTGCCCATTTTTTTGTGTGGACAAATCCCCGCAACATATAAAAAAGATTCATACACTCCTCTAATGGCAGAAAAATACAAAAAAGAAAAGAAATCTTTTGTCTTTTGACGGAAATTTCTTCCAATAAATTCTGAAAAAATTTTTACATTTTTTCAATATGGCAACCCTGATAAACTTAAAACCGATACATATAGTGTATAAAGCTCTAGAACAATGCATGAGTGTTATCGTGTGTATGAACGAGTGAGTGTGTATATGTAAATATAATTGGCATTCACTAAAGCTAAAAAGATTCTCAACTCTTTGAATAATCCTCTCATTTACACACACAGATGGTTAACATCTGTGTGCATAAGTTTAATTGCAACTTCAAATGTTCGATGGTGAGTGTGTGGTTGAATTTTGTAAACGATAAACTTGAGCTTAAAATAACGCTCGCATTGATTAAAGCCCATCCAACTTATTTACACTTCTTAACCAAACATTTAAACGTTATTGTCGTTGCTGTTGATGTTGTTATTAATGAAAGAGAGCAAAAAAAAAGAAGAAAATTGAAAGAAAACGGGTTGTTTTTATTCTCTTTATTGCATAGCTTAACGTATCATGCATACCAAGAGGGCGTATGATTAACATTAATTTCAAAACAAAATCTTTTCTCTCTGTCTCTTTCTACTCCCTCTTTAACATGATTACACATATGTATAAGTGACTCATACTTTAGCAATGCCTTGTAAATTTTAATTGCATTGGAGTTTAAAGGTAAAAGAAATACGTGTACGTATGTTGTTTTTGTTGTTATTGTTGCTGGCGTTTATGCATTTGTTTACATCTCTACAATACTATGTAATGTAATTCCTTCATTAAGTCTCGCACTGTCTCTCTCTTAGTCTCTCTTCGTCTCTCTGTCTCTTTCTACGTTTTAATCTCTTTAGCGGCTCAAATAGCGAAAACCATTCACTGCACAATCTTATTCGTCGTGTTTGTAAATATCAACACACACAATACAAGCACATCCTCTGCAAACACTCTGTATGTATGTATTTGACTCTTGTGTTCAGTGTTTATGTAACATGTTTGCTGTTGTAGTTGCCTCTTAGCTTTGTATGTAAAACGATATTAAATGTTTATTATGCCGTTATTTTTGTGTTTGCCTTTAACCTGCATGTAAGCATATGCACGTAGACAAAGTGTATGAGTGTATGTGTAAGTATTATAACCTTTGCCACCATTTTTGTAGCCGCCCTTACTCTGTTTATGTTTGAAAACCTTTAATTTGTTTAACACTTTGATGTTTAACAAGCACAAAACAGAGAAAGAGAGACCTAGAGACACACACAGAGAGAAAGGGAGAGCGGTGTACATTTTTAAATGAACTCTCAATGGGTAGACCTGTATATGTACGTATGTCTTTAACGAAGTGAATGCATGATTAAGTGTATGTGGATATATTGTGTGTAAGTGACTCAGTGAGTGAGTGTTTATTTGTTCGGTTTCATTCGTTTATTCGTCTGTGTCTTGTGTGTTTGTGTTGTTGTTTGTTTAATTGACATTTAAACTGTATTAGTAATTAGTATAAACAGCGTTGCTTTTAATTGCAAACTTTTTGCAAAATGACTTCATTTACGAAAACCTACGCAAATGCACTCTCAAGGGTGAAATGATGTGCCACCAGTGCACCAGGCAAGCTTTGTTTTGCGAAATTCACAATTTTCTACAACATTTGCAAATGAAAAGGTTGTGCACTTGAACTTGTTGAGATTCAATTTGCATTTGAATTTCCTTTTTTTAACAAAAATTGAATGAAAAAATTACTCAAAAAAAATTATTTTTTTTGTAGGAAAACCACACGTGCTAATTAAATTAAATGATTTGTAAGAGCAGGATATACAAGAAAAAGTGGAAATTGTTCTTTAATAAATTTAATAGAACAGTAAAAATTTTTGGTACGATATTCTATCAGGGATTCGTCATGCATTTTCACCCCAATCAACTGATTTAGAAATAGTAAGGGACAGGCCGAAAACCATGTTAAAAGCTTAATTTCGCTGCTTTCTGACTTATGTTAAGTAAATGTAAACAGATGTAAATTCCTAAAGATCCAATTAAAAATGAACCATCTAGCCCTGATAATACCAATACAGTATCACAATTCGTATACAGTTGTCTGTGGTTGGTCCAGGAGATATTACTCTACAGCAATTCTTGAGTGACCTACGAATGCGGGATATAATCATTGTCCAGTTAATCCCGCAAGAGTTTTACTGCACAAATAGGTTTAAAACAGGACAAATAAAAGCATTCTCAGTGTTAAATTTGTAGACAAATCGTTAATATTGTTACGAAAATGAAGACTTTAGATACTGGTGTTTTGCTTTTACATCACTTAAGATTAAAATGGTAAACAAGTAAACAAAAATACAACAACAAACACCAGCATAAAAAAATGGTAAACAGGTAAACAAAAATACAACAACAAACACTACAAGAATAAATGTAAACAAAATAATACACAAACAACAATAATGAAACAACGATGTTTACATTTATAGAGATTTCGAGAAGGAGAAGCCACGAACTATAGCCTTCAAGAACATTCATCAGACTGTTTACCCTGCCATATAAAATGCAAACGTTAGCCTTCAAGAACATTCGTCAGACTGTTTACCCTACCGTACAAAAGGCAAGGAAAAACAGGCGAGTGAAGTTACGTCAGTCTCGTGTGAAGAGGCAGTTTGTTTGAAGAGAGTGATCGTGGTTTGAAGATCTCCGATACAAAAACCTGTCTAAAAATTGTGTAATAATTGTTATTGTTTATGCAAAGGATGTAAACAGAGGAATAACAAATAAAGCGATTGTTGTTGTGAACAGTGGCACACAGAATTGTGCGAATATTAAAGAATTTTAATCTACGAGCTCATATTTTAAACGTTTTTAAAAAATAAAAACATAAAAATATATAGAGCGGCTCTGGACAGGTAGAGGAATGTATTGTTAATAAGTAGTGTAAGACCATAAGAAGCATAAAGTCGCAATAGTCTAGTGGGCATTGCGTTGTGTTAATTGGTCTGAGAAACTTTTCATGACAATTTTCCATATACACAGAACTTTTGCTGAGAGGAAGTCGGCGAAACAAATAGTTTCTTCATATTTCGTTTTCAAGATATGTGATTCAGGGTTTGAGATACTACTACTAGACTTTGTACCTACTAGACTTTTGTATTGGATTAGTATTCGCTTTCTAGACATTGAGCTATACGCTTACGGCAACTGTATCGAAGCATCCGGTTAAAGGTGACACATGATTGGCATATAAAGAAAAACTTTAGAGATATAAATATGCCCCTTAATGTTGTATCGTCAAAAAATGTGAATAAAATTTCCTGCACCACAAATTCTTGCTGACTTATTTTTAATCGCTTTCTTTATCTTCTTTAGGGCTATCACATCACTAAAAATCTTCCCCAACTTCTGCTTGTTATTTATTATCTTGGTTTCGGTGTTTAATGGATTAAGTTTTTCCAATTAAGTAGGTAAATGGTCCTCTGTAACAAGTTCTGGAATAACAGGGTTACTATATGTCGTTGCTTTTGTGAACATATGCTTTTTGTGAACATATTTTGAATGTAGTGTTGAGGCCCCATTTATTCAAAGAGTTTTATTTTTTTCGAAATGTAAGGCTGTCGTATCATCCAATAATTTGTGCGTCTGAGGGGGGCAAGTGTTAGCTGGTCGCCCCTTTTTAAAATTTGTAGTACTTTGTAAATTCTTCTATTGAAAATTAAAAATGTATTCATTTCATAATTTTAAATATGAATTCAATTAAATAAAAAGAATATTTCATAATGAAAGTCGTTTTAAGGACTATTGTTAACGATGGAGAGTTAGTCTTTGAATTCAATTTAATCCCCTATGTCTTATAAATGCTGCAAAATCTTAACAATAACTCTCTAACTTCTTCTATTGCTTTGAGTGTTATTTTAATGAATTTTTAATAAAGATTTCAGGGTAAAACAAAACTAGATTCAAACAACTCTAAAAGAGACACCATTTTCATATGCTAAGCAACAAAGAAGTTGAAATTCTTTTACAAAAATATTTGTTTTATTCCCCCTCCTCTCTGTATGTTCTTATTTTCACTTGTAAATATTTTCCCGTCTTATGTTATTTGAAGCAACTGTTAAAAGGGTTTTTAGGTTGCCCTCATTTTATTTTTTATTCACTTTTTTATATACTTTTCAGTTGCAGTAGCAGTAGCATGATTGTAAATCGAAACGAATTTTCTTATAACAACTGCTCATATTTAATTCATTTCCATTGAATTTTTATTTCCAAAATGGTTCTGTTTTGAAAGCTGGCATTTGTTTGTTGTTGTTGTTGTTGTTGTTGTATGCTTTTTAATTTTATGCATTCGAATTTCGAAAATATAATCAAATGAATAATGAAAAAAACACAAAACGACAGCAATACAATACCAAAAAAAAGCAGAAGAAAAAAACTCATAAAACTTTTGGCCAAAATAAACAGACTAAATATCACACAGCAAATGTCCTTGAACTGAATTCTTCCAACGAAAGCCAGGCAGTTTAAGTACTTTTTTCCTTCTTCATAAAGTCAAGCACATGCACAGATATTTGTTCGAATGTAGCAGATTTCAAAAGTCATGCATTTTCTGGAAGGTTATGATGTTTATTCAACCAGAACACATGAATAATACATTAAATAGGCCTCTGTAGCCTGATAAATGTAAGTTTTTATTTCAGGAATTATGAGCAAATCGATACTTTATTATTGATTTTGATGAGAAAATTTAAAAAAAATATTCCAGAAATTTTATTGACTTTAAAGTCAAAATTTATTTCATCATTTCACACTTTTATCTGTTTCGTCCTAAGGGTACTCCAGAGTGTATCGTAATAATATAACTTCTAAGGCAGCAAAGTATTAAAGGATATATTCTGGGGTAAAAACATGAAAAAATTATAATAAAACGGCTATATAAATTATAATAAAACCAGAAAACAAAAGGAATAAAAAAATTTTACAATAACAAATCAACTTCTGTAACTTCTCGAAGTTGCCAGATCGTAAATTTATGTCGTAGAAGAAATGAAGAGAAATGGAAGTGATTTGGAGTAAAAATCGTGAAGTATAAACACAGCAGCCTTATAGACTGAAAAAATCCATATTTGCAATCAAAGGATGCTACAATAAATTTGATATTTGGGTATAGGGAACGGTACACATTATATGGATACCTAGTCATCAAGGAGGTATCGAAAATTAGGAAGCCAATATTCTGCTTAATGCAGCCACTGCAGACAATTACATACCATAAGTTGGAATAACCTAATACCTTTTATTGGATTGAAGACCCATCTAAGAAAACAGAAGGAAACGACAAATTGAGATTCAAATATTATAGAGAAGATAGTAAACCAGACATATGAGGTCGCCGT
Organism: Sarcophaga rosellei; assembly: GCA_930367235.1. Lineage (NCBI taxonomy): Eukaryota > Metazoa > Arthropoda > Insecta > Diptera > Sarcophagidae > Sarcophaga > Sarcophaga rosellei. The sequence continues at coordinate 73,968,913 of OV884018.1, read as the reverse complement.
AGTATGTAGTGTGTACCTAGACGTGTTCAACCTTGGCTCATACATCTGTTACAGTTGTAAGACCACTTGGATCCTATAAGGATCAACAGTATCAGCATTGTATTGTATTTTATAATATGTTTCCTGCTTGGCATAGCTTTTTCTTTGGAGCTTTTATGGAGATAGGAATCGTATCGTAATCATCTAAAATTAAACACGTACTGTCTATAAACTCTGAGCTGCCAACACTGTTTATTCTTTCGTGCAGATTCATTTTGAGCGCAGAAAAACGCAAAGAATTTCAAATTATGCCTGTAACAAAAGAAGAATGCGATACAAGCCGAACTAAAGATATAAACCAATGAGTATATCGCGTACAACTCTTTAACCAGGCTTGAGGCCTAGCTTCTCATATCACTCATGTTGTGTGTATTAATTGTATACATGAGTGGAGAGACCTACAGTTTAAAGTCGACTTCGACAGATTTCTGAGAAACTTTTCATGACAATTTTCTGCTGAGAGGAAGCCGTCTAATATTATATACTAATCTAATATAATATACAAAAATATTTTGTATACTTCGTTTTGTTTGAGATGTCTGAGCTGGGGTTTGAACCGCGGGCTCGCATCTAATAAGCCGCGAATAGTTTTCCGCAAACTGTACTTTTTTTTCTTGTTTCCCTATGTATTGCAAAACACTCTTTCGCTATTAAAAGACAAAAATTTGTTGTGAAAGCTTCTTTGTGCCAAAAATGTATTTTTAATCTTTGGTAATGCCTTCCCATAGAATATGACATCACAACCAATTGCCTGACTAATATTTTTATTTGTTTTTAAAATCTTATCTGTGCTTAAAACTAACGTAATTATAACAAATAATTGTTCATTAGACTGCTATTGTTTAAAAGTAACACAAGTTGATCCACTCTAATGTCTACGAAGCCTACTATGCCAGCATAAAATTAGCGTTTGACCCAATTATTACATCTTCGTGTCAGCAACTTCATAAAAACAAATGCAAAATGAATATTATTTGCAGTACTTCAATGCAACAATTGCTGCATGAATACAAGAAGTACGTCGTGTCAACATCAGTACGCACTCACTCATGTGCCTTAATAGGTGGCCCATAAAAATATTACAATTTTCTACACAATTAATTTACTTCCCTTATTTGTTGGGGGGAAAAGCAAATAGAAAAAGAAGAGGAGATAAAAAAGGAAATGAGGTAATTTTCCAACAATGAATCACAGCCAACCAACCAACCACTGACTGACCTTTGATCACTTGCAGCATAATTTCCATAAAAATTTACTTTCAACAACAAGAAGAAGAAGAGCAATAAAAAAGAAGAAGAGCTGGAAAAAAGATGGGAAAAAAGTATTCAAATGAATGGAAGTAAAAAAAGGAAACTCTTGTAATGCTATTGTTGGAATAGAGTTTAGTCAACAACATAAAATGTTATGCAGCAGCAGCAGCCATGCGATACTAGAAGAACAATAAATGACGTGGCTATTTGTGGCACAATTTCTTCTCTTGTTTTTGTATGTGAACATTATCCAACTTAAGAGCACACAAAAGAAAAACTAAGGAATTAAGCTTAAAAAACAAGGATGTATTTAAGTGAGTCATTCAAATTAAATGTGAATGTGTCTCATCACCCATAAGAGTGCCAATGTGGCACCATTATTATTAAATGCTTAGAGGCATCATAAAAGCAAGAAAAGAGAGAATCAACCATGTTGCCAACAACGTCATTTACATTCACATCAACATCCACATCCACATCCTGAACCATACATAATCAGCCTCCATTTTGAGTAGGAATCAATGTAATTTTAGAACAAAAAATAAAAGGAGTAGGAGAGTGCAAGGAGAAGAAAATGTATTTTTTTTTTTGCAACACTAAACAACAACTACAATGTACACAACAACACTGTAAATAATCCTCTTTAATATTCATCTAAAAATGTTCATTACATTCATAATATGTATGCATATCATATAGCGCATATATACATACTTATACACTTACTGTGTAAGTGTGTTTATGTGTAAATAAAGTGACCTAATAAATGGTTTCGTTTCAGTATGAGTTTTTCATTGGCTCTCCCCCACACTCTCATATGGAGAATGTTGCATGATTTTAGGCGTATATATTTGCCAAAGGGTGTGCGTGCCTATATATGCATGTATGTATGTGCGTGCGTGTGTGTTAAGTATCATGACATAATAATACATAATCGCTGCCTCTAAAAGTCCTGCAAAAATTTTGATTTTTCTTTCTTCTTCTTCTTCGCTATTTTTCAACTTTTTAATTTTGTTGTTGTTGTTTTTCGTTATTTTTATTTTTCATTTGGCTTTTATTTACACTCATTAACCCTCTAAGTACGTTAAACCTGCATAGCTAGTGTGTATACATATGTGAGAAAAACAAGGTTATTTGCAGCAGGTATTTATTGAACGCTGCTATTGTGGTTTCAATCAAGAAATTTTACGATTTCAATTGATGGTTGACACTAATAAAAATGAAATTGAAATAGTAATTGTTTGTGTTTTTAGTATCCTTCTCGTACTAAAGATAGTTTATGTTGCAATAAATTAAAGTTTAATAGCAATCCGCTATAATAGCCACACGTAGAATGTGATAACACGGATGACATCAGCTTAACAAATCGTTGGTAAAATTCTTTTTTGATATTCTCAAAGCCATCAACAAAAATAAATTTTAGAGTCATACTTAAAAGTTGGAATATAAATCAACAGAAAACAATGATAGTATTACAGGAATTTATTCAATTATATCTAAGTGACTCAAACAGAAGTATTTTGATTAAATATTGTAGTAAACTTCTATTGTAACATTACAAGCAACTGTCTTAAAGGCAATAGGAAAGCGTAATGAAAGTTCAGCAAATAATCGTAAATGCACACTAAATCTTATGGGCAGATAAACTAAACATATGCTGCATGAAGCTAAAAAAACAACCGTATTAGCTATAGTTATTGATGGAAAAGGAGTATGATATGCAAATACTGCTAAATATTTGGGTTAATGCATTCATTGAAATGCTAAACTTTCTTTACTGGCCTTAAAAACTTTGGGATGCATATTTTCATCAAAGCAAAAAGTCTTTTCTTTTTCTTTTTTAATTTTAGTTTCACTCAGTCGGCCGACTTTGCTTACTAAATGCATCTGCGCTGCCCGCGAGAATGTGCACTAGAATCCAAGGCAGTCGATCTCGAATCGTACATAAGAATTCGACTTATTACAGACAACAACTGAAGGAATTTAACCTCGTGACTTGCATCTGCAATCGTACAAAATTCAATTGACCCAGGAACTGAACAGGATCTGGAGAGCAATAAAATCGTTTTCAACAATCAGGCTCACATCCATATATACATAATTGGTTATTACTAGCCTTCAGTCAGGATTACGACCTAGCATCTCACACCACTGCTGTGTGTGTTAATTTTATACATGAGTGGCGCAACCTACAGTTTAAAGTCGACTCCGAGCGACAGATTTTTGAAAAACTTTTCATGATAATTTTATTTACTCTCAGAGTGTTTCCAAGAAATCTGTTGAGAAGCAGTCGTATTTCGTTTTGTTAGAGACGTCTGACCTGAAGTTTGAATTATGGCCTCACGTCTAATAAGCCAACACACTACCTAATATGCTACGGTGACAGCAATAAGGCTTATTTCTGGATAAATGGGTATGTAAACAAACAAAATTGTCGAATCTTGGAAATAAAATCCACATGAGTTCCAAAACCATTCAATGCACAACGAAAAAGTCACTGTTTGGTGTGCATTTTGGGTTGGCAATGTCATCATTTATTGAGAACGATGTTATCCAGACCATCTTTGTCAACGACAATCACTGTAGACCGATGAGTATCAACTTCTTTTAGTCTGAATTGGATGACCTCGGTATTATCGCCATATGGTTTCTATAGCATGACGCTATGGGCCATACAACTCATACCACATTGGATTATTTGCAAGAGCGATTTGTGGACTTGGTCACTGCACGTAGGGGTGATGTGAACATCATTCAATTTGAACCAGTTAAACTTTTTGTGGAGCTTTCCTAAGTCGCGGAAGCATGTGGCGTCGTTTAAATTCAGCCTGATTTATGCTTCAAAGTGATGGAAATTCAAACATTTCGGGTATGCTCCATCCAGAGAAGTCGTGGAGAACATGTGAACAATGTTTTATAAACTCCAATGTGGTTCTATAAGCGTTGACAATAGAATGACATCCGGTTATCAAACATTCTCTCATAGAAGGAGGCATGAATATTGCTTAGGCTCATGATATTATATGCCATAGATATGGAGAAAAATCGAAAGAGGAGAATATGGAACACTTCCTATGACACTAGAGCCTCAAGTCGCATATCAAAAATAGGAATACACTGTTTCGGAGATCTATTGAATGTTTCAAGTGTCTTAGGGCAACTAAGTAATGTTCCAAAGCAACTGGTATCACACTAAGGGTCCTAGCTAATGCAAGTTGATCGCCTAACATTTTTATCTAAACTAAACTCATGGAACCAGACCTATTTTCCTGCAGTAGACAGGCCGTTTAAAGTCTGTTAAAGCATTTTTTCAAACTTTTTCGTTTTCTTCAACAAGTTTATAACAAAAGAAATTCTATTTTGAATTACTATTGTCAATCAGTGTTTGTGTCTAAAAATTTTGAATCACTAAATGAGCTTAAAGGGTTAGAACTTACATTTGCGTCAACTTAACGAATTTTTAAACACGCGTTAAATCCAACATACAATATGAGAACACACAAAAACCCTCTAATCAAGCCACAATGTTGTTGTTGATATTGTTGTTGTTGTAGCTTTTTAGTTTAGCTGCCATTATCGTCCTAGAGAATGTTTATTCGTTTGTTTATTTTATTTGAATTTTTTTTCCGTTTTTTTAAGTGGTAATAGTTTACTAGCAGCACACATACACGTACTTACAATTAAAATTAAAACAAAAACAAACAAAAATTGTATGTCAAAAACGTGTATAAGTATGGTATGTAGATGAGTGCTGATATGAACATGTGTAGGTAAGTATTTAAAGTGGGGGTCGCTTATAATTTTTCCACATCTAATTTCAATTGAAACGTTTAAGTACAGGATTATTATGAGCGAGGAGTATGAGCAAGTATGCGTATATTTGATAGAGTGTAAGTTCAACTAGAAAACAAATGTTTCAGTACACCCATACACACACTCGCCCTCTCATCTAGTCATATTTACTGCTTCTATAAAAATTTAAATTCAAATTTTTTTTGTGCACAAAACATGGCCTTGGGAAATACTGTTTTTTTTTTTGTTTTTAAAAAATGTTCATGTTTTTATTTTTTTTTTTTGTTGTTTTTGTCAGCTCATAATATCAACACAATTAAGGCAACGTTTAGAATTTTACATAAAAATAGAGGAATACACCAATAACAACAAGGTTTTTAAATAAAAATCCTGAAATTTTAACGCAACAACGAATACCAGCAACATTTACTACCCACAACAGGAACAACAACAACAATTAATAGGGGGGAAATTGATGTGTTGCTTTTATACACGCATACAAAACTCTTTACTTGCTCTTGTATTTTCTTTTTTTTTCGTTTTTTGTTGTTCGTACTGCTGCTTGTTTTTAATTCTCTTCGTTTTATTTATAAACAAATGAATGAATGGACACTCACTCAAATGCTTGCAGTTAAATTTGTTGTTTATGTGGGTATGAATCAACAACAACAATATGGCGTTGGTTTGTTTATATTTTCTACAGAACATAAGAATTGAGAACACTGGAAGAGAAAGAGAAAGAGAGAGGGAGAGAGAGATAGACTTGTTTGTCCTTGTACTACTACTCTTGCTATACAACACTGGTTTATGGTTTGTATGCATATATTTACCCGTATACGATACACACACACAAAGAAAAACACGCACTCTGTGTTTTGTTTTTTTTTTTTCTTTTTCTCGTTTTCAATTCGTTAACCGTTACGTATGAGTAATTTGAATAGAAATTAAAGTTCAATGTAAACAAATATTCAACGATAACGCAGTAGCAGTAGGTATTATTTTTGTTCTATTCTATTTTCTCTCCCTTACTCCTTCGCACTCTCTTCTCAAATGCAGATTAATAATACGAAATGTACGTGTGTACGAATCGTTGTTATAGATTTTCTCTCTCTCTCTCTCTCTGTTGTTGACTATTGTGCTAAATGCTGGGAAAGAAGAGAAATCACTCTTTTTTAATTTAAAATTCTAAACCAGCATCATAAAGAAAAAAAACCAGTCACTTTCATTTTTCATTTGCTTTCTTGTGCGTACTTTACGCCATCAAATGGTGTATGGGTGTGTGTTTTGTGTATACTGGTATTGGATGGATGAATAAATTGTGTGCTTGACTGTTCTGTAAAGAGATCTTAATCGACTTTATAGGCTCCGCTACATTCTTGAATCCAGTGTGACCGGCTGATGAAAGTACAAAATACTTATGGCAAAAGTACACAGATTAGGGATTTTATTACCAAATTTATGATTTTCTTCACAGCGTACACACATACACAGCACCGAATAGCTTTCTTTCTGACTTTTTTGCTGTATGAAATGTTGGAAAATAAACTAAAGGAGTTACAGTATCGTAAGGAATCGAAGAATTCACTTTTTTAGGGGAAATAAAACCTTCAAACCACATAATGTAAGCGATGTGAGGGGGTTTTTTCAACAATGAGAACTCAATCATGCTTTTGCTGTCTCAACAACTTGATTTTTTTTATACTGTTTCCAGACAATCTCGAACGTAACAAACGAAATATAAAAAAAAAAAATATTTCTTTGGCGACTGCCTCTCAGCAGATTTCTGGTACAAACCTTGGCGATCAATAAAATTGCTGTGAAAAGTTTCTCAAAAATCTGTCGTTCGGAATCGACATTAAACAATACACCCTACCACTTATGAATAAAAATAACACACACAACATAAGTGGTGTGAAAAACTAGTTTGTAATCCTGACTGAAGAGTTGTAATTACAAATTTAATAAGTAGGTAAGTAGTCTAGTGGGAAGTATATTCGCTTATTCGATGAAAGCGTAGTGTTCAAATCTAAGCTCCGGACATCTTAGAAAAAGGAAATGCAAAAAATATTGTTTCAAAGTCCACTTCTTAGCAGTTTTCATACAAAAGCTCTGAGTGCAACTAGTTGCCATGAAAAAGCGACTCAAATTTATTATTCTGAGTCCAACTTAATCTAGACTCAGCTAAGCTAGGCTGTAATCCTTACTTCAGAATCCGAATCACAATTTTAACACACCAGATTCCACAGTTTGTTTGAGTTTTGGGTCATGGAATGTAAAAAAAGTTGTTTCGATGTCTCATTATTAGCAGTTTTCATACAAAATCTCTGAGTGAAACTAATTGCCAGAAAAAATTTGACTTTCTGAGTTGACTTTAAATTAGGCTAAGCTAAGTTAGACCATAATCCGGACTTAATTCTCCGAGTCACAACAGTAACAGAACAGAACAGTCCACAGTTTCATTTTCGTTTTGGGTCATATTTTCAACTAGACATACCTAAAACGATAGCGATTATATTCGGTGACTGTCATCTCCTATCAGCCACACGCTTAGACTTCAATTCGTTCGTCTATTATACTTCGCAATGTTTTCTCAGGCCATCGATCACGATGCGTATCATTCATTTTCATAGTAGTTTTCCAGGAGCTTTGCTCTTCTATTTGGAAGTGTCCTGACTTAAAACCCCTCTTACAAGATAATGGCACACAGACAGTTCTTTTGCTAATACAGTTTTCTCTACAACTTTGGCAGAAATTGTGAGTATTTTTTAAGCATGTTCATGAAGATTAATACCAGCCTCTCAGGAGATCCATACAGCAACTGTTAGTCTAAACTATTATCAAGTCGTTATCAAACTAAAGTAACTTTCTAAAACGTGGTTCTTGTCGTTGCTTACCCTCACACAAAAAGATTGAAAATATTTTTTAATTTTATGCCAGAAAAAATCAGCGTTTATATATACAACGCATCAAATAAGTCTTCAAACATTCCTACTTCTAAAGACCACTATATGATGAGGAGGTACATAACTAAGTTGCAAAATCCTTAAATGTAAAGTGTATGTAAACTTTTTTATAAAAGTGTACCCGTTTTGGTAGTGTAGCATTATTATGAAAAATATTTTATAATATTCTTGTGCATATATTTTGGCATAATTTATTATAACATATTCATTATATGGATACTTATTGTGTTAAATATTTTTTTTATATTTTAAACAATTCAAGCACTTACATACACACTCACTTAATTCAATGAATTGCATATTAAAACAAAATTAAAGTTAAAAAAAAACCATACTCATACACTCTCACAAAAATTAGTTTTGAAGTGCTTAAGAGCAGTTCATTAGGGCATGTAATTTTCGTTTTATTTTTTTCTGTTTTAGTAAAGGAAATAAAAAATTTGAATTATTCCAACTAAAGTTTTCATAATTTAACATTTGGTAGAACGATTCTGTCAAAATAATATAGAAATTATGCAATTTGGCTTAGACGGAATATGAATAAATAATTTGCGAAAAGAAATTAAACGACAGCAGCAGACATGTTTAAGCTTTATGAGAATGTAACTTAGTTTGACATGTATTCGTTCTAAATTTCTCTTTGTATTTATCTATTAAAGCCTTTATTAAGGAAGACTTTAAATATTAGATGTATGTGAAGATAAATTCGAATTTGAAAATTCAAGACGCAATCCATAAATTTTAGCAGCGCCACATTTGGCATTAACAGAGCAAAATTTCCTTTTAACAGAACATAATTTGCCCTTAACAGAGCACTGTTATCTGAACAAGTATCCATCTGAACAAGGTCACTTGTTTAGAAGCTAATTTTAGAACATATACTCAGTGTATGAGTACCATAGCATAATCAAAGGAAAATTCCAAGGTCTCTTAATATAATCAGCAAAAAAAAGTCCCATATAAAGTGATATGGTATTGTGAAAATTGGCGTTGAAACCACCAATTTTGTGTTTGAAAATTATCTAGAAGATCAGTGGCCATTTTGGAAGATATAAGAAATAGCACACCATACAGACTATATGCAAATGGTAGTCCCTATATGCAAATGGTGTACCCTGTTAGATGCAAGAAGTGGCGCTGCTAAAAGTTTGGGTTTGCGTCTTTGGTTTTTAAATTCGAATTTATCTTCACACACATATGTATGTATGTATTCAACACCTATTGCCAAAACTCATTACAAAATTCAAGGATCTTGTTTTTCTTTTGACATAATTTTACTATCTTTTTTAAAAATGTTTTTCTAAAAAGAAAGACACATTACCATTAAAATTAACCCATAAAAGGAAAGTTTAATTTTCTTTAAATAACATCAAATAAAAATAGAACAGGATGAAATTAAAGTAGCCTTGGCAACTGGGGAAACGAAATCAATAATTGAATGCACATGAAATATACTCCTTTTTTTATAAATTCAAGTGTTGAAATAATATTTTCAGCATTTATTTTCTCTTTGAAAAGAAAAATTCAGCACACACACAGACACATACATACATGCACACAAACAAGCATACATATAGCAATTTATGTATGAATGATACTCCAACGAAATTAAATTATTGAAAAGAGAAGCAAACGCACACTCACTCTCTCTCTCTCTCACACACACTAATATAACTTTACAAATGCTATGGCAAACAAATATAGAAGAGAGAACAGAACAGAAAACATACATACATAAATCAAGAGAATTTTTACAAATACCAACCGCCACCACTACCACTACAACCGTCATCAACATGCAAAAAAAAAATGTAAAAAACCAAAGAGTTGGGTCAAGCGAAAATTGAACACAAAAAAAGAGAGAAAAAAAATTAAAAAAAAGAATATTAAAATGAAAACAAAATAAAAGCGCCAATGCACTGATGAACTCTAGAAAAAAAAAAAAAAAAAACAGGGAAAATAGAGACGAAAAACAGTAACAAATAGCGATAACGGGCACAACAATTTATGGAATGTCTGCACTAAATGGCCATCTGATGATGGTAGAAACCAACCGAAATAGCCAACGAGCCAGCCAAAATATCCAGCCAAATAGCCAAAAATGGGAATTCGCAGCCAAACCAAATGAACCAACCGACCAATGAGAAGAACATCAACTTGTACTCAGAGCAAGAGCAAGAGCATCATCATCATCACTGTGATCATAACATGCACAATAGTGATGATGACGTTTATGTGTATGATTTTTGATTTAAAAACACAATTTTTTTAGTGGCACTTGTGAATTGAACTTCAACAAAAATAATATGCAAGTGAAGTTGGCTTATAACACCATCACTGATACGATTGATATTGAAATTTTTCATATACCAGCACACACGAGTATATACATATTGTTATTATTGTATGTAGTTGGCACTGCTATCGGTTGTGGCATTGTAGAGTAGAGCTCTCTCTCTGTATATGTATGTGTGGAGTGACTCTTGTTTTTATAGAGAATTTCAATTGTTTTCCATTTAAATAGTGTTACTGAAAATAATTTAAAAATTAAGAGGGATGTCTGTCTCCTAACACTGATACTCCTCTTACAATGCCATTGAACGAATGCAGTTTTTTCTTTTATTATTTTTTCTTTGTTTTCATTTAAAATATTTTTGAAAAAAACACCAAAAGTGATCCAAAGTGGCATGTTGACTGCAAAATGACCACAAGTGGAAACAAAGCTACGACTCTTAAATGGCGTTATAAAAGAAACTTAAGATACGCATTGAAACTCTATTGGATTTTATTTAAACCGATGGATGGGTTTTATAAAAATCATGTCATCGCTATATCATAGTGAAACGGACTCAATAACTGTAAACAATGCTATCACGGAGCAATAATCAGCATTAACGTCATAGAGTTGCTGTCTAATCTGGGCCTTAAAAACTTGCATTAAATTGAATATGACGAAAGCGTTTGAAAAATACAGAGTTTATCTGAGGCAATCGACACGCCTAGTATACCCAGTATTGGAATCGGAATGCAATTTCCAATGATATGTCTATGTCTAGAAGGCTCATGTAAAAGTTGCTTTTGAACGAGACAAAAATTCCATAAGAAATTCTAGAGCATTCATCGACGACGAGAGAAATCTATGTCTCTGAGTTTGTGAGGGACCTGATCGCTATCTAGAGGTCCGAGTAAATTAGGAGATTTTGCAGAGGCACTATTACCGCTAAGTGTTGTATCGCCTTCTACTTGATAAATATAACAGTAGTCAGTTCACCTACAAGAGAGTCTAACGTCAGAATTTAAACATATATTTTTCAGTCTATTCTACTTAGCAGAATACCTTCGACTCGACAAATCAGAATCATTTCCTATCAACGACGCCTATGCAGTGTTGCAATGTTGACATAGTCCAGGTAACCGCATTTAGTCTTATTGTCACCAGCTTAACCCTCTACTATTAGAGCAGATCAAACGAGAGCTAAGTGAGTATAGAAAATAATGCCTTAGTTGGAGTGGAACAGAGTACATTGGTGATCAAGGACAGCTAATTATCTGCGCACTAAGCCTAGCAATCCGCAGTCCACAAAACGTTAGAAACCCTAAAGCAGGGTGAGCCCTACTCCCTCATTATTATCAATGGCTCCTGTTACAAATGGAATGAAGTCCCTTTAGCCTGTTCATTATAATATTATTATCCCTTCAGTGTACTATACTGTCGCCGGTGAGAATAGTTAAAATTCATCGAAAATCCCAAAATTAAAGGTACTATTAAGCATCACACGATCGCTATTTTATTAAACACTTTAGTACTTGCTTTCACCTTAAAGGCAAGAAGCTGTGCGCACCAAAGCCTGATACTACAGTGGTGAAATCATCCACATAATAAAAGACCCTAAAACCCCATGATTGCAGCTCCTCCAACAGTATTTCCAAAAAGATATTCCACAGCAATTACCATATGAGCTTTCCTCATGAAAGCAGAGATGATCCTTCTAGTCAAAGCATGAAACATCTCCAAACACTTTATTGAAACGTCGTGGGCGTGGCAAATAATATAGGAAAATAAAAGTTCGGGTTCTTTATTTGTTACCAAACAATAAGAAGAAGAAGAGTGGGCGTGGCAAATAACATAAGAAAATAAAAGTCCGGGTTCTTAGCTTTCATTTGCTACCAAAGAACAAGTAGAAGATGAAGAGTGGACCGATTTTTTTCTCTATACTGAGTTGAAGTCGCCATAGCTTAGTGGGTAGTGTGTTGGCTTGTCAGACGGTAGGCCACGGTTCATAGCCCAGATCAGACAAAAAAATATTTCTTTGGCGACTTCCTCTCAGCAGATTTCTGGCAAAAACTCTGAGAGTAAATAGAAAATTGAAATGAAATGTTTCTCAGATATCTGTTGTAAGGAGTCAACCTTAAAATGAAGGATCCGGTACTCTTTTATAAAATTAACACACACAACATAAGTGGTGTGAGAAACTGACTAAAGGATTGTAATGACCAATTATGTATGAGAGTAAGCAAATTGCCATGAAAAATTTCTCAAATAATCTGCCTTTCGGAGACGACTTTAAACAGTAGGTTCCACCACTCATGGTTAAAATTAACACACACAACAGGGGTGCCTAATAATAAACTCCTATTGTTTACATTGTTTAACAACATTTTTCATCATGGTATTGAGGTGACCCCAGAAAATGTCATTCCAGAATTCCCACACATATTATGACAATGTATCTTTGAGTTTCATTTATCATTTCACAAGAAATTAAACAAAAGAAAGGAAATTTAAACACAATAAAATGGAATAAAAAAAGGCAAATATATGCAGAGAGAAATCAGTATATATGGACGCGGTCAATGCCTATACAAATATTAACATTTCATTAAAACAGTACCCATAGACTAGGGTGGAAGAAAGGACAGCAATAAAAGTAAAACGAAACTGAAATGAAAACACAAAAAGATAGGAAATCAACACAAAAGAAAACGAATGAACAAGTCAAAGTCACAAAATCATGGATTTCCTTTTGAACGACAAGTGACTGTAAAACAAATAAGAAAAAGAAAAGAAAAATAAAATAAATTAAAGGGGGGAGGGAGCAAAAAACCCGGATAGTATTTTGAGCATAAGCTATGCAACAGTTGAAAGCATTTCTTTTAAAATTTGATCAGTTTACATTTGCTGGGTTATGTTATGTTGTTGTAATAAAACAATTGTGTTGTTATACACTTAAAAAAATCAAAATCAAATAAAAACCTCTCGAATTGATTAATGATTTCCACAAATTATTGATTTTTTTCAGAAATTTTTCCAAGTGTTTCTACTACCTTTTCATTTCGTCCAAATAACGTACATGCGTGCGTGTTCAATCCATACAGTGTCATAAACTATCTAGTGTCATTCAGTTTCTCTCGTTACGTGTCAGTGACCCATTGCTTGACGATGAACTAATGCCAGTGCGGCTAAACAATAAAGTACAGACATAACACAGTTGTCGTGTCGTGTAACAAAATTCCAATTTAATTTAAGTTTACTGATGGTATTGTTTTGTTTTGTTGTTTTGTTTTTTTTTATTCCTGCATTCCTTTCTAATTACGGCGCTTTCTTTTTTATTGGAATTACTTTCAGTGTAACGACACATTAAATTAAAATGACATTCCGACTATTGACAATAAAAATGTACCACCACCATCAACATCCCAATCTACGAATAGAGCTCTAAAGAGAAACAAAAGGAAATAAGGGAACATTTGAGAGGTTTAAAGAGGGAGCAGAAAAAATAGGAAAAACTTTTGATGTACAATTGCAGACATTCACTCATTTACTAGGAACATTTTTGTGGCTTCCTCTGCAATAAAATACGAGGGGAAAAAACTAAACGTTTTTATTGTTCCCTTTGCAGGCATTTAAAGGCAGAAGTTAATGGCAAAAATGATTTTTGTTTTAAAGCTGAGAAATGGTTTTAGTAGAGGAGCTAAAGCTAGTGGGTTGCTTTATTAGAGGTGAGGCCACAGTTCAAACCCCAAATCAAACATCTCCAATAAAGCGAAATATGAAAAAATATTTCTCCGGCAACTTCCTCTCAACAGATTTATAGCAAAAACTCTAAGAGTAAATACAGTTGCAATGAAAAAGTTTCTCAAACTGTATGTACCTCTAATCATGTATAAATTTAACACACACAGCATAAGAGGCGTGAATAACATGTATTGATCCTCGTGATGTATAACTGTGGCCTGATCAAGCTAATCAAAGTTGTTTTCATTGGTCAGAACTTAAACTTGATCAAAGAAAAAATTTTATTATTTAGAACCTCATGAACAAGGCTATCATAGGGCCACTCTATTTAAAGACAAAATTTATGAATCAGGACAAAAAAAACTTTTTTAATGCGTTTACCGAAGAGCGGGTCGTCTCTTTCTATCTAGCTGGTCTGAAGATAAGATAGGGCCAAAACGATGTATTGGCAAGTAAACGTATCTGGGGTGCCAAGAGATGTTAAAGGGATGCCAAAATTAGGTTAAGCAGAGTAAAATAGATCGCAGAAACATAGTTATGTAGCACCTGTATGTAATAATACTACACGGATGCAGAACTTATATTGACGGTAAGGAGGTTCTTGTTAAAAGTTTATTTTTAATCAGGAAATCATACACACCATCATGTGAGCTGATCCTCTAAAGCCAAATTCGTCATTCGGAATTAAATAGCATGCCTTGCTAACTGTCCTAAGGTGACAATAAGATTTCTAACTTTATCGATTTTTGAGCTACCTGATGATATTTAATTTTCAAAAGCATTTTGAACCCTTTCTGCCTGATGCCAATCTGGCCTGCTTTCCGTTCCATTTTTTTAGGTGGTTTATGCAGCATATAATCGATGCAATCAAATTTTCGCCTACAAAGGTCAGTTTTGTTCCAAAGCTTTGTTATGTTGTGTGACAAAGATTCCGCCAATATATATAAATGTGAAATTCTATATGTTTCTGCCAATTTATATGTTCCTGCCAAGTTCCATCTTCCACTTGGGGTGTCATTTGCTTTTCGAATAGTTGTTCTCTTGTAGACTTTCTGTGGACATTTTCAGACGACGACTAACATTTAACACTACCAGGCTAATTAGCCATTTTAGCTAGCCTTTTAAAGAGTTTTTACAAGACTCTATCGAATCTATGCTGTCGAAGAATTACGACCAACAACGAGATGCTTTTCATTACAATTTTGTGTTTACCCTCAGCCTTTTGCCAGAAGACTGCTGACAGGAAGTCGCCGAGGAAATCTATTTTTCGGCATTTCGTTTCGTTCGAGATGTCTGAGCTAAGGTTTAAACCATGGATTTTCGTCTCGTAAACCAACACACTACGTACTAGACTAACGCTATTTCAAATCAACATAATTCAGTACATAAATCATAAGTAATACAGGCTTATCTTAACAAAAATTTGGGGTCTTAGTGAGCAGACTACCACTACACTGAATACATTTTTGAAGAAGACTCAGTTAATAGACAATGAAAAACTACAATCATATCATCCTAGAAACTGCTACAATAGCTAGAAAAGCTTAATTACTAACATTGAATCAAAGCAAAGCAAAATATGCTTTGTGAACGTCAGAAGTGCTTTCAAAGGAACGAAAGAAAACGTTTATTTTGTATCTGTGGAAGGAAATTCGTTAAGTTCTTGGCTGATATACGATGCTAACATGTCTTTTCGATTCAAGGCTCGATTCGAAAGAAATAAAACTTTTAAAGGTCTGTCTAAAAATATATAAAACAATGCACACATGAATATATAAGAGAGTATAAATTTACGTGTGTGTTTGTGTTTGAGAGTATAAAAAACCCGTTACACATACACACTCCAACACATATATAAATACATTCAAATGTTAACATGTGGCAGGCATGAAAGGTAGCTTAAGCAGACAGACCGGGCCTACAAAAAACAAGTACACAAAGGAAACATACACAGAAACAATAATATGAATAAGAGGGGAGAAAAACAATAAAAAGAAAAATTAAAACTTTTTAAACAAGAAGGCTAAAGAAAAAGAATTAAAAATAACAATAAATAAACAGAGAGAAATAGAGAGAGAGAGAGGGAGGGAGAGAGAGGGAGGGAGAGAGAGAGGGAGGGAGAGAGAGAGATAGAGCGAACAAAAAGAGGCAACATTTGTTAACATTTGTAAGTGACTGAGCGACTATAAATGAAATAAAACAGATTGACAGACTTTGTGTGTTTGTGTATGTTTGTTTATGTGTTTATGTGAGCATATAAGGAAATAAACGAATTTATGTCCGTGTGGGTATGTGTGTTTACTTTGTATTCAGAGTTATTTTTACTGTCGCTCGTTGTTTTATTTTCTGTCCTGGATTTTGTTTTCTGTGTTTTAGTGTTTTTCTTTTTTTTTATAACAAATAATGGAACGGATGTCAATGAAATGTCACAAGTATATGCGGAGATGTCCGTTATAATGAATAAAAATTAACAACAAAAAAAGAACATCGGAACAGAAACAAAAAACTCAAAGAGAAATGAAAATAATCAAAATAAAAAGCCAAAAATGAGCACATGAACAGATAAAAGCGAAAAACGACTATTGAAGTGAGTGAATGAATGAATGACTGAATGAATTGAATTGAATGGAATTGAACGGAATTGATTGTTTAAATGAATGTTGGACGACGACGACGATGACTGACTGGAAAAAAATTGAATTGATTCGAATGGAATTTTTTTTTTCGTCTTTTGATTTTTCAATTTTTCTTTTTTATTTTTATTTTTCATTTTATTTTCTATGTAGTAAACTACATACAAATACAATAAAAAATAAAAACAGAATGAATAAAAATAATGGTTATATTTTTATGTATTTGTATGTATCTTCACTTTTTTTAATAAATTTATTTCAGCGAAAGAGTTGGTTTTATTACGTCATGTGTCCAGATTTCTTTGTTCGTTTTTTTCTTTTGTTAAATTGTTTCATGTCAATCTGACTGAGTCTATCTCGGGTAAAGAATATTGACGCCATTTTGTGTTATAAATATTTGATTTGTTATTATTGATAAATATTTCATTTGTTTCTTTATATGGAGTTGTTTGTGATTTGTGTGTCTGGCATTAATAATTTCCCGGAATTTCAAATTATTATGAAAAGCAAAAAAGGTTTTGAGTTTATAAATCAATGGGAAAAGTTTCTGTTCAAATAAAAATATTTCACTTTGATGGTGTATTAAAGACATGATAAGAAATATTAAGGTTTTGTGATCTTTCAACATAACGAAGCATTAGTTATTTAGTATGGGTCTAGTAGTAGATATTGTATATGAAATGAATGGAAATGTAATGATCCAAAACAGATTTATATTACGCAAAATTAACGTGGGTAATGTTATTGTTACGAAAATGGAAATGGTGTTTTGCTTTTTACATCGTTTAACATTAAAATTATAAACAAAAGCTACAAAAACAAAAACAATGAACTTGTTTACATGATAAACAATAAACAAAAGTATACAAACAAAATACCAGCATAAAAAATGATAATAAGTAAACAAAAATATAATAAGAAACATTACAAGAATACACGTAAACAAAATACAGAAACAACAATAATGAAACAACGATTTTTACGTTTATAGAAAACTCGAGTAGGCGAAGATACGAATGCGAATTAAGAACATTCATCAGACTGTTAACGTTGCCATATAAAAGGCAAGGCAAAGCAGGCGAGTAAGTTAGTGAAATTCCGTCAATCTTGTGTGTGTGTTTGAAGAGAATAATCTTGGTTTGAAGATACGTGGTTGAAGTTACAAAGATCTGTCGAGCAATTATATAGTAATTTGTTATTGCTTATGCAAAGGGTTTAAGTAGAGGAATAACAAAAAAAAAGCAATTGTTGTTGTTTACATCAAGTTGTGATCAGTGGCACACAAAATTGAGTGAACAATAAAGAATTTAATTGAAAACTAAACACAAATTTATTTTTATTTTATTTGCAAACTACGAGCTCATATTTTAAACGTTTTTAAAAAGCTAAAACTTAATACTATTATTAGCCTCCCTAATTTATAGACATATAGACGAGTAGGATGAGGTACTCGGAAAGATAATTTAAGGATGAGAAAGCTGTATGTTAGATAGATGATGCATTGCTGACTATAGATAATACATAATTGGTAATTACAACCCTTCTGTCAGTATTACGACCTAGCTTCTCACACCATTCATGTTGTGTTTGTTAATTTTATACAAGATTGTCGGGACCTACAGTTTAAAATCGACTCCGAACGACAGATTTCTGAAAAACTTTTCATGGCAATTTTCTATTTCCTATTTCCTCTCAGAAATCTGCTGAGAGGAAGTCGCCGAAGAAATATTTTTCATATTTCGTCTTGCTTGAGATGCTTGACCTGGGGTTTGAGCCGATACCCTAACAAGCCAACACACTACCTACTAGACTATGGCGACTATGAAGGCGTATGAAAAACTGTCAAGTATAATAGAGAGTTTCGTACCTTTTAAAAACAACACAATATTTAATAAAGAAAACAAATTTCGTTTTGTTTATACGATTAAAAAAGTATTCTCTTCAAAATTCTTCTGAAACGCAAAAAGGAAATCGATAATCCGATGTACAATATATAAATAATGAAACAGCAAACTAACTAACCATGTTCCTCATTTAATTGACTACAACAATTATTTATAATAATAACAACAACAATAAAAAATAATTCAAATATTAATATCAATAATAATAAAACAATAATAATATTTAACATAGACACACTACGTACTGTGTACTCTCTTTCGTCCCCTCTCTCTCTCTTTGTAATATAATAACCCTGAAATTAATTTTATTTTGCAAGGACATTTAACATATTATTTATATACATATACAATATAGATACACACACATATTTTATAAATGAGAGAGCGGGCGAGAGAAAGAGAGTTTAACTATTAATATGTATGTACATATATAAGTGTGTGTTTTCCTTTAGCATTTAAACTGTAAATACCGTAAGAGAGAAAATTTATAACACTCACCTTAAATATTGCTGGATAACATGAACATAAACCTGCAAAAAGATATTAAAATTCAAAATTAATTGTAATAATAATACGAGTATTTTTTTGTTTTTATTGTTCGATAACACTTGAATATTTAATATTTTATCGATATAGCAATAATCGATAGCATAAAACGTATGAATAATTGAAATAATTGCTTGTACTTTAAAAATAAATTGATGAGTCTGGGCATGAGAGCATGAGCATGATAAAGAAATTTCCAAATAATTTCATTATTATTGGTGTTGGCACTTGACAAATATATTCAAACAGAAGATGAGTGAAGAGTGAAGATAAAGGCAAAGAAGAAATTTTTGTTTTTATTATAATTTAATAACAATTAATTAAATACAATTAATTAAATAATTGTGATTCATCAATAATTAATACAAGTGTTATAACAGAAATTAATTTTACAAATTATATTTGAGATCAAGAATACTTATACCATAATTAAGCATGACAAATTATGAGAACTTCATTCAAATTTATATAGTAACGAGAAAAAAACCTGGGATAAGTAAATATAATCTGAGATTAATTGTGTATAGAAATGTTGACAGTATCTTCAAATATATTTATTAAAATATATATTCAAGCAAAATAAATTTTAAATTGCATTTAAAACCCAATACAAATTCACAAAATAGTTCGTGAAATCGCCGTAGTCTAGTAGGTAGTGTGTTAGATTATTAGACATGAGCACGTGGTTCAAATCCCATCTCGAACAAAACGAAATGTAAAAAAAATGTTTCTTCCGGTAACAGTCTTTCGCTCAACAGTCTTATGGCAAAAACTCTGACAGTAAAAACAAAATTGCCATGAAAACTTTCTCAACAATCTGTCATTCGGAGTCGACTTTAAACTGTAGGATCCACCATTCGTGGATAAACTTAACGCACACCAAATTTGTTGTGTGCTAAACTAGGTTGTGATCCTCACTAAAGGGTTGTAATGACTAAGCTATGATTGCGTCAATGTTTGTAGTTCATTATAATGTTTTGATCTTGCCATAATGTGCGATTGGTCCATATTCTGGCACCATCCTGTTGAAAACAAACATCGTTCACATCGATACCATGAAGAGCGGGTACAAAAAACTCGGTTATCACGGTGCAATAGGTGTCTTCATTGACCGGTACGGGTTGCTCCGTCCTATTTTCAATGAAATATGAGCCAATGATGCCGCTGCTTCACAAGCCGCACCAAACAGTTACTAGTAATGGATGCATTAACTTCCGTAAGACCACGTGTGGGTTTTCAGAGCACCAAATATGGAAATTTTGCTTATTAACGTACCCATCAAAATGAAAACAAACCTAAATTTTTGGCAAAATCAACATCATCGTGCAGTTTCCCAGCGATGCTCAAGCGCAAATGGAGATAATATAATGAATTTTATAACAGAATAGTATGACATACATAAGTATTGCGAAATTCAAAATAACCGATGTTTCAAATTTAAACTGATAGGTGGCCAACCCTATACAATGTCATTTAATTATGTGTCTACATATATTTGTTTAGTAGACTCACCACCCATATTGCATGAGTTAATTTTATTTATGAGTTGCTCGATTTACAGTTTAAATTCAACTCCGAACGCCTCTGTAACCACTTACCTTATTAACAAAAACTGAATAAAACTCATTAAATGACACAGAAACTCTTAAACACGTTAAGGCTGCACCAAACATTCTTTTACAACACATAAAAAGAAATACATCTTTAAAGTTGATATAAAAAAGAGAAGATAAAAATAAATTCCCTCTCTCATACCACCATTCTCTCTTCCGGTTTTGATAAGCTTATGCGTGTGTCACTAAATTAGTTGAGAATGCAAAAGTGATTAGAAAACAAAGGACAGACGTTTTCATACTGCAACTGCACGTATTGCATTTCACCTTTAAACTTTTGAAAATTTACGCATACAGACACCTTTAAAGAAACAACTCGTTAATTTACTCAAGCACTAACACACACGCGCTCACATGCACACACACATTCATAACATTTTTTCTATTTTCTGTTTTCGTTTTTTCAAAAGTACTTAATCAAAACAAGGTAACAGAAACAACAACAAACAAAACAATAAGGACAACTGGATATACATGTATGCACATATGCATGCATAAATATTATTGTTAGTGTTGTTGTTCATGCTAAAGCTTCTCTTTTTTGTTCAAATAATAATATTGACACTGCCACTGCATTATGTTTACCTAAGTATGTATGTGAAGGTTTTGTTTGTTTGCTTGTTTCTTTGTATATATACATACATATTCAATATAGATGGGCACTTTGCAGTACCAGTAAAATTTCAGTAAAAATTGATTTTTACTGATTACTGAAAAAAATTTCAGTATTCAGTAAAATTTTACTGGTAATGCAATCTAAATTTCATTTAAATTTCATTTAAATGTCATTTAAATTTAGATTGGATTAACAGTAAAATTTTACTTTTTTTCATTTAAATTTTATTTAAATTTCATTCAAATTTAGATTGCATTAACAGTAAAATTTTACTGAATACTGAAATTTTTTTCAGTAATCAGTAAAAATCAATTTTTACTGAAATTTTACTGGTACTGCAAAGTGCCCATCTATGATATTCAAGTATTAGTATGTTAATTTGTCATCCTTTGTGTATGTAAATGAGAGTGTATGGTATATGAGAGAGTATAACAGTTTGTGTATAGCATATTACCTAAATTGATATGAAATATGACGTTTAATTAAATTAAAGTGTGCACTTGGCAAAACTCTCTGTCTCTCTCTGACTCTCTCTCTCTCTCTGTGTATTTTTGTACTCATACCAACATTTTTAAACAGTTGGCTGCTTATTTTAATGAATTTTCATTTTTATCGTTCTATGATCAGCAGCAGCAGCATTGGCATCAACATATAAGAGTAGCAACGACTAAACTTAAAATTAATGATGTTCTTAAAATTTTTAGCACACTGACATACATACACACATACATACTCATACAAGCAACCACTTTGCATGATTTCTCTCACTTACTCATTCAAGAATTCAGTCACTCTGTCAGTTACTTATTCCCTCATTCATCCATCAGTCAAGTCAATAGAGATATAAATAATGGAACACAAAAGTAAAAGAAATAAGTAAATGAGAGCGAGTAACTGTAAAACGTATTTAATTTTTTTTAATGCTGTTTGTACGAACAGCAACAGAACAAAGCAATTGCAGCCAGCACCAGTAACAACGAAGGGCTTGATGCTGGCGGCAAAAAAATACGAAAAAACACATGAATTGAAACGAAATGAAAAATTTCGAGGTCAAGCTGAAGGCATTTAATTTTTTACTTTACTTTTGTCTATAATAACAACAGAAACAACAGCAACAGCAACAAGAACTCATTATTATTTGAACATCCCTTTACAATAAAACAGAGGAAAAATAAACCAAACAAAGAATGAGGAAATGTCAGCTAAACATTGTTTGTATATGTAAAGTTAAATGAGAAAAGGAAGAAGAAAAAGAAAAAAGGGAAAGTATAATAAAAAAAAAGAATTTTCAAAGGAAATGGAAAGTAATGAAAGCTTTCTCTTATAAAAAAATATATTTTTTGGAAAAATAGAGCAAAAGAATTAAGTAAACATCCAGAAGCTGTAGCATTTAACCAGATAAGAATATAAATCTACTTAAATGAGCTAAACTAGGGCAGAAGCATAAAGACTTTAAAAATTTACTATTGCAAGTCACCCTATTTAATGTTAATTTGAATTATTTTATGATGCTCCAATTTTATTGTATTAAGCTTCAAACAAAAACCAAATATTTTTGCGTTTAACATATCGTGTCTCATTTGAATATCGATTTTGAATTCATAATTATTTTACAGAACAAACATTATATACCACCGATACACATACATATGTACATACATACATATGTACATAATGGATTATTACAATCATTAATTGAATTAATTAATTCAGCCACACACACCTTGATTATACATGAGTGGCGGGACCTACAATTTAAAGTCGACTCCGAACGACAGATTTTTGAGAAACTTTTTCATGGCAGGTTTATTTACTCTCAGAGTTTTTGCCAGAAATCTGCTGAGCGGAAGTCACCGAAAGAAATACTTTTTTAGATTTCGTTTTGTTCGAAGTATCTGAGCTGCGGTTTGAACAGTGACATCATGTATAAAAATCAAACATACTACCTACTACATTACGGCGACTGCATACTCCCGATATGCCATTTGGAAAGTTAGATAAGCTTAGGAAACAATACCCCTATGCCTTCACATAAATTACTTTACACAGAAAGACATTCCGCTTTTTCTCTTATAATTCATTCGGAAGCACATGGCATCCACAAATAATCCTAATCTTATACTATATACGGTCTGATTGTACAAACTCATGTAATATTCTACATCTTCAGATATTCTTTGCTCGATCTCTGCTTTAGAGTCATCCGTATATACCATGGGAACATCTCCTGATGTTATGCCCCATCAACATTTACTTTTGCTGTTGCTGAAATTGCCATAATCTAGTAGGTAGCGTGTTGGCTTATTAGACGTGAGGCTGTGGTTTAAACTCCATCCCAGACATCTTACACAAAATGAAAAAAAAATTATTTCTTCGGCAGTTTTCAGAGAAAAAAATTAACAAAAAGAGTCTCTCATATATTTGTCGTTCGGAGTCGACTTGAAACTGCAGCTCCCGCCATTCATGGAGAAAATTAACACACACACAATATAGGTGGCGTGAGGAACTAGGTTGTAATCTTAACTGAAGGATTGTAATGTAAAATTAATTAAGAGTAAGAGCTTACTGCCGAAACCAATCCAGAAGCGTTCATTGTGATAACCAGTTAGGTAGGTAAGTAAGTTTCTAATGGCGTTGAATCATAATATCCTGTATTTTTTGCATGGTTGACAATAATATCTGATGCAATAATACATGCTAATTTTGTCGAAATTTTTAGTTTTACTTCAAGGTTAGATATCTTATGCGAGGGTAGACAACAGTTATCATCCACATAGACATAAAATGTTCTTATTTTATACTCGGTCAGACATCAAAACGAAATATGAAAAATAAAGGAATATATTTCTTCGGCAGCTTCCTCTCAGCAGATTTCTGGCAAAAACTCTGAGAGTAGATAAACCTGCCATGAAAAGGTTTCTCAAAAATTTGTCATTCGGAGCCGACGTTAAACTTTAGGCCCCGCCACTCAAGTATAAAATTAAGACACACAACATGAGTGGTGTGAGAAACTAGGCCGCAATCCTGACTGAAGAGTTGTAATGGCCAATTACGTATGTATGTATTTTATACTCAGACCTCGCACGAGCTAAAGTAAGTGGCAATGAAGAGTAAAACATTCCATGAAATCTTCAGTAGAATCCATAAGGACTGGGCAGTTTCCACTGGTATGAAAACAATACAATACATGCAGTCTTTCGTTTGGATGCTTGCCAATGCAACACATTAACTCTCCCTTCGTTGACAAAATTCCCACTTAAGATTGAAAATTTGATATTTCATTTGATTGGTTTAACAGCTCTGCTGTTTCTGGAAGTATTTCCCCTCAGAACTTCAAAAGAAGTTTGACTGAACTAACCGAGGCGATCTGGGTTAGGATAAAAAGATTACTGAACGTAGGACAGGCGAATCTGCCAGGATAATTAAATAAGAGCACCATATTGTAATGATTTTGGCAACAATTTGAGAGTCCAGGCAACAACTATTAGTACCGGTGAACAATTCGCCTTCGGTTACTGTTCAAAATGCAAAACGAGACGGATCTTCGCTACGTAAATTGCAGGAGAAAGTTTTTGGAGAGGCACTGTTTCATCTTAAGTCATATACAGCTCCAGTGAGAACGAATTGATATATAATTCACTGTGAAATATTTCAGGTAAATATTTAAGATGAAATATTTAAGGCTGCCATAGTCTAGTAGACAATAAGTAAATTCATATATCACACGAGTGCTCGTGAACTCAAACCTCAGCGTCTGGATCTCTAGAAAAAGCAATATGAAAAAGTATTTCATCGTACCCTCTCGAACAGTTCTCTGGAAAAAATTGTGTGACAAAATACAATTGAAAATATTCTCAAAAGCTGTCGCTCCGAGTCGACATTAAACAGTAGGTTCCATCATCATCAGGAGGATATAATGACCAAAAATGTCTGTTACTTATTTACAACTACGTTTTGAATTGCTTCCCCACACTGCTAAGCCACAAAAAAATTCCACAATTACGCCCCAGAAAACTTACTGCAAATTATGTCTCTTCTTCCACCATTTTATTGTAGTTTAATTGTGTTTTCTTAATCATTAATTAAAGCCAAAGACCTCCTACTTCTATTGTCGTTTCTAAACTAAAACACTAGAGTGCAGTTTATAGCTTACCATGCCACTCATTCGTTATTAATTTCTTATAACACAGCAGTGTTGTATGTAGTGTAGTTAATAACTTTTCTACTGCAGACTTCTAGACACACACAGACATACTTACATGCTGTTTAAATCATAAAAGAAAATAATAATAAAATTATTAATTAAATGCCAATTAATTCCCAATCCTCAATATTGTATTTTATAGCGTCGTCGAATAATACAACAACAAAAAACAAAGAAATAAAGAAGGCATTTCATGAATATTTATGTGTGTAAATACATACATACTTCGTTGGATTCCATTGCGGAAGTTTTCTTGCTTTTAATCTACATTTTTATGATCTCATTAAGTAGCAACAGAGAGAGAGATCAAGTTATTCTAACGGCTGTAAATTATTTCATAAGTTTCTCTCTCGCTCTATGACTTTTCTACATTGATGCTCTCTCTTTCCACTGTAAGGCTTTCTAAATTAAGAAAATTTATTGTGTTTCCTGTTGATGTTATAGACCCTTAACTGCTGATGTCAAAGTCTTTCTATTTTTTTCCTCTTTTTATTGTCGACAATAACAGCAACACAGTTTATCTTACCACTTCGCCTTATCCTTCTTCTCCTTCTTCCTCATGTTATTTAAAGCCAATAAAAGAGTGTCAACTACTATAGATACATGGAGGTAATGAAACTGTAATACTTTATGACAATTTTTCCAGCTCGTCTTATTTTTTCTAGCCGTCTCTCTCTTTCCGTTATGCTCCCTGTTTTCTCTTTAAGTATAACTTTATGAACATATTGTTTGTTTTTGTATAATTGTTTAGGATGTATAAAGCATAAGTAAAGGATAAAAATTATTTGTCTATTCCCCTCCTTACTTCTATTTTTTCTCTCTCTCTCTAAAAGTGTCTAAAAGAATGTGTACAGCTCCTCACACTCCACATACATATGTACATACATAGTAGCATACCACTCACGAGACCTGCTATTTAATTTCAATGTGTTGTGGCAAAGGGAAAGGCAAGGATAAACTGTAAGTCGAGAAGGCAAAACGAATGATGAAACGAAGAAAACGAAAGAATTATAATGCGAAACATCAACATTCCGTTATAGTTGATGCTAAAAACGTGGGTTCAAGAACAAGAACTTATATTCACACACATACACACACAAGAATATTCCTAACTGCATTCAAACTACATACATATTATATTACATGATTAAGTGTTTACGCATGGACGTATGTATGCGTATGTGTGTGTTGTTGGCTGGTGTAGAAACAAACTTTAGAACACCAGCAGAAACCATATGCATGACTTGTTTGTGAATTACGTCAAGTTCGCCATTGTTTTTGCATGCGTGTGTTCGTGTTTGTTCTCTTCGTACTTATTATTATAGTTGCTCTTATATTAGTTGTTGTTGTTGTTATTGCTGTATTTGTTTGCATTTTTTTCCATTCATTGTTGCTTTGAAGAAGAAAAACAATGGCGAGCATA
The DNA here is from genome assembly GCA_930367235.1 of Sarcophaga rosellei. NCBI lineage: Eukaryota > Metazoa > Arthropoda > Insecta > Diptera > Sarcophagidae > Sarcophaga > Sarcophaga rosellei. The sequence continues at coordinate 73,941,914 of OV884018.1, read as the reverse complement.
ATATCTTTAGAATCGTCTTTTTTTTAATATTGCTGGCTGTGGTTATGAGTCATTCTGCTTCGAGAACGCTAGAACGTGATTTAAAACCAGATGACTTACGCCAACAGTCTTCTCACTTCTTACGAAAACTATGAGACTACAAACAATATTGCCAAAAAAAAAAGTATCTCAAATCTATAGTTTGGAGACGATATTATATTTTCTCGACGACTTCCTCTCCCCAGATTTTTTGTAAAAACTCTAAAAGTAAATAAAAAGTTTCTCAGAAGCCGACTTTAAACAGTAGGTCCCGCGATTCATGGATAAAATGAACACACACAATATGGGTGGTAGGAGAAGCTAGGTTGTAAACCTGACTAAAGGGATTTCAATTTCCTTTTCACACTGTAACATTGCAATTTAATGTAAAATTACCCATATTATGCGTTATACAATTACACACAAGTCAAGTGCTTAGTTAAGTTGAAACAACTGGTTTCTGTTTTTCTGCTACTTTCAGCTATTCAAGCTGGCAGTTTTAGCTTTTTTCACCTTTTCAGAACAATTTATTTTCTAAACTTTTATTCTTAGAATAAAAAAAAAAACTCAAAAAATTAAATGAAACATAAACCCACTTACACACACACCCACTGCTGCTGGTTCCCTTAAAAATGGTTTTAATAACGGGAAACGGAAAAATAAACTCTTCTTTCTTGTATTACTATTCTTATGTATGAGTGTCGTTGAGAGTGTATGAATGCCTGTGTTCTGTAGGTTTAATTTCCTTTTGTTTTTATTGTCAACTGTGTTGCAAAAAAAAAAACATGAAAATAAAAAACATTCCACACGACGTCACAGTTATAATCATTAATTTTGCTGCAGCATATGTCACACATTCCCGAATGCCGGTCGGCAACAACATAAACAGCAGCTATCCTCAGAGAAAATAAAGTCACTGACAGGATTTTTTTTAAATTGTAATGGAATTGTTGTTACAGTAACAACAACAAATGCATGGACATGGGCAAATACAAAAAACATTTAAAGCACAACATAAATTAAGGATCATTAAGTAAAATGTTTGTGTGTGTGTGTGTGGGTTTTAAATAACTTACAGGATATAATGGTAAGCAACAATGCAAAGAGAGTATAATAATGAAAATGAAAATATCAAATTGTTTATAAATGCAAATTGTAGATTAAATGAAATTTTAAAGACTATTTTGCCTGGCAACAGTAAAATTGAATACAAAAAAAACGTGTCAATTTAAACGTAAACGTTTCCTTTAATTTCTTCTAAAGAATGAAGTGTTTTTATTAGGCAACAATGATTACAAATGTTTTACATTTGAGGGAAATTACTTCGCAGATGACAAATAAAAAATTTGAAAAATATAAAAAAAGAAAAGAAAAGTAAAATAACAGAATGAAAGCCAGTCTCTTCCTTCTCCTCAAACCCACAGACGTCATTTCCGGAATACAAAGCCTTCCGGCATGTTTGCCAAACGGGCAGTAGCTCGTGAGGTCGGTCAAGGATGTCAGAAAGTTAAAGGACAGAAACCTCCATCTTTTTTTATGACAAGACACATAAAGGGAGAGACCGTCTCTTCCTTCTCCTCCAAACCACAGCTCCTGAAGAAGTCGTTTGCCAGAATGCAAAGCTTTTCGGCATAACTGCCCAGAACACACTGGCTCGCGAGGTCCTCTTCTTCCACACATTTCCAGTAGAGTCTAACAATATTGCTCGTACTCTCTTGCTGTCAGCAACATTGAGCCACTTCACAAAAATTAGTGAATAATTTCCAATTTAACTGAGACAATCGGAATACCTATGCGCTGTAGTATGTCGGAGATTTCGAGCTCTGGCCAGCCCATGAGCAATGCAATTTTCAATGAGATTCCGATGTCCCGTAGTCTAGCGGACGGATGCGAAATTTCACTAAGGAATACTCTGCATTCATGGACAAGCATATGGACAAGGTGAATGAAACTACATTCGTTAGGAAATTAATTGCTGCCTGTATGTCCAAATGAATCAATAAATATTCAAAGAAACCCAAGCCACCCAACAAAGATTGTGCCGCTTTCAAAATGGCCACGATTTCTACCTGGAAAACACTGCTGTGATCAGGCAGCTAATAAGAAAGTTTATAATCAGAACCTTTAAGAAATAAATATATCGCATCCCTCTTTATATCGCATCCTCTCTTCTTCCTTTTCTTCTTTCTTTTCTCTCCATAATTGAAGAATGACAATGGTCTAAGAGGTCTCTGAGTGAAGGCGTGTAAAAGGTAATACTGTGCCTCTCCTCTTAACCTAACTAAATATATCACACAGACTACTCTGCAGACTACTCTGGCATTGTCGCCAACAAAGACGGCATTCCTAAAAAAAGTGATCCCACTAAATGTGAAAACTGGAAGGATAACAGCAATGCAAAGTATGTGAACAGCCTTTCATAGAACGAAAGTTACTGGGATTGCACTAAAGGGCCTTTAGCGGGAAATATTCACATGTAAGTGGCAATGAATGGAAAACAGACAAGCTCCAGGAAGTAATTTTAAAAGTTCTCTTTCTGATTTTATTCAATGGTTGAGTATTGTTGTGATAATACTTTAGTAATATGTACTTTTGATTTTCAAATTGTGTGCTACATGACGTATGTGTAACATGCTTGAAATAATTTGCATTAATCATACGTCTACCGCAAACGATTTATTTTTGAGTTGTGATACATAAACCCTTAAGTCATATGTATGCAAGTGTAAAGAGAAATACATACTTTTAAAATTTAATAAGTTTTCATGTAAATTTCCTGGTGAACAAATCAATGTCTCATACTTATATACAGGGGATTTAAAATTTTTTTTCATTATTTCACATAATATAACACAGTCTTAATGCTTGAGTCATATAATTTCCTTATATTTCTTTTTTATGACGATAATCTAGACTTATCATCATTGTCAATCGTCTCATTCTGAAGAGTTTTTTCACTCATAAATCCTTTTTGGAAAAGTGAAAAGAAAATTACTACAGTATTCGGTATTTAGTAGTGTTTAATGGTAACAATTCGTTTAGGTTTTCGCACACACAAATCCTTTGTTGTCTAGTAATACTTTCTTACTTTTGCTTCCTCTATTTGTAAAAGAGAAAAACCAATAATCCCCTGCTTGAAATCGAAAATATTTTGATCAGAGTAAGTCGTATTTAGTAATTTTCGGTTTTTAAAAAATACGGAAAAGAAATGGAAAAATACATCCCTTTTTTGCTTTTCGCACTTAACTTTTTTTTCCCAACAACAACAACAACTGTTCGAATAATTTTTTTATCGATTTTATATTTCAGTAATAAATGATATGAGGAGGGAGTGAGGTGTGCTACATAGAAGCAGACATTGCAAGGGAAGGCAAAAATTAAAGCATAAATAAGCCAGAAAGAAAAGCGTACGAGAAGCAAAGGAGATTGTAAAAATATTTTTAAAATTTCCCTTTTTTTTTCTTTTCCTATTCTTCATCCATAACTCTTAAACAGCCACTTACATAACCCTACAATACACAGATACAAGTGCTGTATCTCTTCCAAACCAATACAAGTATAAGAAAGTCAAGGAAGCAGTAGAAAAAAAACCAAGAAGGAAACCATAGGGCCATGAGGAAATTATATACGTTTTCTGGAAAGGAACGCACATTTAAGTGTTTGGGTTCTGCGTGTTTTGCATTTTTATTAGAAATTTTCTACAGTTGGTGCCGCTGAAGGATTTTCTTTCTCTTCATTTTTTGCAAATTTTCAGAATATTTAATGAATAATTGTAATGTTCATTTTCTTATATATACCTATATATACTACAGTACGTTGTAAGAGTACATAGAGCTAGAATTAGCCGAACGTACAAGAAACGTACGTTTGATTATAGCATAAGAAAATAATGCAAATGCTTACCAAAATTCTATTACGTTTGGGTAATCGTACTCATTGCCTTTTACATTCTAGAAACGAACATACGTTCCATAACCGTTCGGCTAATTCTGGCTTTAAGTTTCTGCTAAAACGTTTAAGGCATAATGTTTATAGTGAATAGAACATAGGCGACTAAAATTAATTTTTTAATCGAATGGAGAGAAATTTTATAATTAAATAGCAGTGCAGAAATTTAAGAATAACGAGACCGTAATGTCTTTCTTACTGATGTAATAAAGGCAACGAAAACAGAAGCTGCAAAGGAAGACCTGTTACATGTAGCACCGTACTGGATTTGAAGGATTTAAGTACCGAGAACTTGTGCTACATGTTGGTGACAGACTTACTTACTTACTTAATTGGCCAAGTCAGGCTTACAACCTATTTAGGCTTACGACCTAGTCAAGTTACAACCTAGTCAGACTTACGTTATAGTCGGACTTACGACCTAGTCAGGCTTACGACTTAGTTAGGCTTACGACCTCGTTAGGCTTACAACCTAGTCAGGCTTACGACCTGGTCAGGCTTACGACCTGGTCAGACTTACAACCTAGTCAGGCTTACGACCTAGTCAGGCATACGATCTAGTTAGGCTTTCAACCTAGTCAGGCTTACGACCTAGTCAGGCTTACAAAATAGTCAGGCGTACGACCTAGCCAGACTTATGACCTAGTTAGGCTTACGATCTAGTTAGACTAATGACCTAGTCAGGCTTTTCACACAACTCATGTTGCGTGTTTTAGTTTTATACTTGAGCGGCGGGACCTACAGTAAAACGACGACTCTGAACGCCCGATTTTTGAGAAACTTATCATGGCAATTTTAATTTACTCTTATAGCTTTTGCCAGTAGACTGCTGAGAGATAAAGTCGCCAAATCAAACATTTTTTTTAATATTTTGCTTAGTTCCAGATTAGGGGATGAATCAATGCCTTGCGTTTAATATACCAACACACTACCTACTAGACTATACAGCGACTTCAAGATCAACACAAATTTGGTTTAAGCTTTCATGTAAATCATTGGATGGGCTTGGTTATTGCTGCAATCGAATTGATATGTGCTGCTAACAAGTTTTTAAACATTGCATATATACATACGTAATTGGTCTTTACAACCTTTTGGTCAGGGTTACGACCTAGCTTCTCACACCACCTATGTTGTGTGTGTGAATTTTATACAGGAGTGGTGGGACCCACAGTTTAAAGTCGACACAGATTTTTGAGAAAATTTTCATGCCAAGTTTTTAAATTTTTTTTCTAGTTAAAGTTGGGTGTTTGGACCGTAGTGTAGCACCAGCTACAAATTCCTTTTTTTTTTTAATTTTTTTTTCTTGGTTTTTTAACAAATTGAGTGTCAAGTACACATTTAAGCACCATACAGTCTCCCTTTAAAATTTATATCATTTGCTTGATTCTGAATACAAATCATGCGAAAAAAGTTTGTCTTTAATACGGTCCTTCAGTAATTAATTGCTTAAATAATACATCCCCATTATCATTTTTCTTCGAAATTTAAGCTCATGTTTTAAAAACTTTATTTGTATAATTTGTTTCAACTTGTCTTCACTGTTTAATGACCTGTTCGTTAGACAGAAAGAGAATGCTGAACCATTTTAATTACAAACACCATTCATTCCTTGACATCCTCTTAATAGTGTGGCATTTTAAAAAAATAATTTGGGATGGATTTTCTTAATACCGAAATAAATTGCCTCTGTTCTCTTAAGTAGTCGTGCTTAGGTTTTTAAAATGTCACATGTTTTCTAAGCTGTGCAAGAGCATTTTGCCATAAATGTAACCACCATTCGATTATTTAAATTAATTTTTAAGTCAAAACAATACGAAAAAAGAAAAAAGCTTTCACTTAAGGCATAACATTAATCACAAAAGCAGGACACATAAGATTTATCGTATGCAAGAATGTTTCGATTAATGACTGAAAAGAATAAAATTCGTACACGTTTATGCCTAAGATCTTATCATAGAAATATTGAATTTATTTTTGAAGCACATAGGGCTGTCACATTACAAAGCCTGTCTCATTCTTCTTATTATTTCCTACCATTTCTTTACTTTGCTTCAGTTTCATTAATCATGTTCTTCGTACTCTACACTACTGTTGCATATTGTAGAATGGTAGGCTTGCAGTGGCAAGCAAATAGCAAATGTGTAGTTGACTAGAGACAATGCCCTCTTTTTATATGTATTGGAAGTAGTTGGTAGGATTGTTCTCCAAAAGGTTCTTAAAAGGTTGATGTCTTTGTCTCTGCGAGTTTCAGAAATCAGTTGGCTTTCCGAAAGAATTATTTGTCGGGGAATTAAAATGTTCGTATTTAAAAATCTTGATGAATTTTGTTGTGGCTGTACAAACACGAAAGATTTCGCCTATTTACATTCTCTACAAGCCGCAACAATTTGGGATATGGCGTGTGTCGATTGGACACAGAAAAAGTACAAGATTGTGGAAGTCATAGGCATTTTATATGTCTCACTGTTGTTTTAACTTCAAATGATCACTTGGGTTTGAAAAAGTGTGAAGAAATTTTGCATCGTTCAATAACCATGGGTGAAAAGTGGATCCACAAAAATCAATCAGACATCAAACTACAGTGAAAACAGCTGATTTCTCGGGTCTAAAGAAGACTGAGTTTAGTTAATCTGAATATTGAGGAATATTGTAGTAAATTATGGGTTCAATTAAATAGAAGGTTTTTAAGAAAACGTTTGCATTTGATGCTGAAAAAAGATCTAGTGGAACAGGAATTTGCATGAACGCACACATATATAGTTTTCTTGACTAAAGTGCCTGAACTAAACCACAGGCAATTCACCCACAGGGAATTAGATCCCGTGAATAGTGTGTTGACTTCCTAAAAGAAATTTTAGGGTTCTAAACTCATTTCTGGCTTCTTAAAAAAGAAATATTCTTATCAGCGATCGCCTCACAGCAATTTTTGAACAAAAGGTTTGAGAATAATTAACCACCATGAAAAAACTTGTTCAAATCCATTGTTAAACTGTAGGTACCGTCTTTCAGGAATTAAATAAACACACACAATGTAAGAAGTGTGAGAAGGCCGAATATATCGGTTTTTAAAAGCCAATAACCTTTATGTACTCGTTTTTGTGTTAAATTTAGACTGAGTATATAGAAGTTTGAACAAGCAACTGACCTGCACATGCCCGAAAATTGAAAATACTTTACAATAACTTATAGCTGCTTCAAAAATTGTAATGATAAAGAATGGGAGAACAACAACCAACATCGTCTCTGTCAAAGACCGACACTTAAGACGAACGATTATAGGACTTTTCTATTCAAAGATGACTTAGATAAAAACGTTCAGAGTAGCTGAGAAATTCTAACTAGAACTTGTAATCTACGTTAGGATTACGACCTAGCTACCCATATCACTTATGCTGTGTGCGTTATTTTTATATATGAGTGGCGGGACCTACAGTTTAAAGTCGACTCCGAATGCGACAGATTTTTGAGAAACTTTTCATGGCAATTTTATTTACTCTTCGAATTTTTCCAGAAATCTGCTGAGAGGCAGATGTCTGACCTGAATTTTGAACCGCGGCTTCACTTCTAATAAGTCAACACACTACCTACAACTACAGTGACTTATGTAGAATACTTAATATTTAATTTTAGCTTCTACAACTCTGTCTTCAACACAATGTTTTTCTTTGCCAGTTCGTTGCTCAGTGAGATCAAATTCATATTTGCTATGCATTTGGCTTTCTTAATAACGTTTTTGAGGAATAAATTAATAAACAAATTTTGCTTGGGATATGTTTAGACTTCCTTGAAATAAAGAATCCAATTGCATTAATAAAGATAACCCTTAAAGGCACTGTACCTGATTCTGACATTATTTTATGAATACTCGTTTCTGCTTATAGCATTGGATTTACTATTGAATTTTACAAGAAATTGAATTGATATTGTATGAAACTTTCGAATCCATAAAGCTACATATATTTCATCATACATTTCAAATAATATTCCTTCATGCCTCTGCTGTTATTGCTCCTGCTTTAAAAAACAATCAACTGGTGAATTAATGAATCTCATGCATGACATTAAAACCGTTGCCTTTCATTCTTTCTTTTCTGCCCCTAGCATTGAACATATTTTCTCTTCTTTTTTTTTTCTTTTCTTTCTTTTTTTATTAATTTTTGTTGCTCAACGTTATTGAAAAGAATTTTTCAAACCCTTCATGTCAATACCAACTACAAGCAAAAAAAAATGAGAAACAAAACAAAAAAAAAAGCGAAGAAACTGTCAACAAAGATTTCGGTTAAAATTAAATTTTTAATCACCTGCTTAACAAAATGTGTGTGATAAAGAGAGACAGAGAGAAAGAGTATGAATACATATATGAAAGAATTACTGAATGACAGACAACATCATTGGATGGTTTTTCACTAACTTTTTGCTTTTGCTTTTGGCTTTAGCAATTCATGCAACATCTGTTTTCTTTTGCTTATTTTTTTAATTACAACGAAATTTTCTTTGACTTGCAACGTTTTTTCTGGAAAAAATAGTTTCAACAAATATTTGTGATCTTGTTTTTGTGTTGCTTAAATACACACACTCTCTCATGCTCACATTCACACTTCTTTTCTTTTTCTTTTTGTTGTTGGTTAAATATTTCTATGCTTATGTGTGCGTGCGTATCCTTCAATATTATAGTTTCACACATATGCATGTATAATATGTGTACGAAGTAATAAAAAAAACTACACACACACACACATTCACTAACACATTCACAAAAAAAAACAGAAAATGGCAAGACATGTCATTAATTTTAATGAGCGCTACATTTGCAATATGTAACGGTAACGAATGAATAAAGAAAACGAAAACAAAACCGAAACAAAACAGAAAAAAAGAGAAGGACTAAATAAAAAGATATCCATTTACTCTCCACTACTCTGAACGAACTATTGTGCGTAAAAGCTATACGTTAGCAGCACTCACTGTTGAATTACAACTATTTTCTGCACGCTGTCATCGGTTGTGGTTGTGGTAGTTAGTGGTACTGGTTCATGCCACTATTTTATAGTGAATAAAAGTCAAGCATAATAACGAATGAATTAACCAAAGGATGACTGAATAAATGAATGAATGAATGACTGAAATACTGAATAGGAGAGTACATTAAATGTACAGATAGCGATCCATAATTATTTTTTGTATTTTTTTTTCTTCTGCTTTCAGCAGCTTTATTAACAATGAATTGAATTATAATTCAAATAAATTACAATACAAATGAAAATTTATGATTTCCTAAATAAACCATAAAGGCTCTCAATATATATTTATTTTTCTCTCCCCCCTCATACTACTCAAGTATCTTTTGATTGAGTTTTATTCAAATCCATACATTTTGGCATTACTTTACTTATATTTTCTTAATAAAAAAATATGTTTATATTATCGAGCTGACCTAATTAACATTGGAAAGTAAAAATATGTGCGCCTGTTAGGATAGAAAGTTGCTAAAGCAGTGCTCTTTAGGGCCTTTATGTATCTAGTGAAAGTTGTGTATAATTTTTAATTTCCTTTTACGAAATATTGAACCAAATTGAAGCCCAACAAAGGATTGTTTGTAGGCTAGTACAGTTCCAGTTTTTGGGTTTTAATATCGACTTGGTTGTTAGCTCTCTGATGCATAAGTGATCAAGAACAATTTAAAACGTTTTATGCAGTATTAACTAAAGCGCTTGAAATGAAATCCCAGAATACTAGTTTTCTTATTAGGCTCTAGTAGGGAACGCGATCATTACCATACAATTCGAAGCCTATTACTCCAAAATATAAAAAATATCGCAGTTTATTCAGGTGTGCTACTAGGCACAAAATCAAATGTCTTATTGGCAAGGTACAGGTTTAGTTTGGACATTAAATTGATCAATTTTATCATCATTGACTTGATGACTTTATTTTCCATCCACAAAAGTGATTGTAATTATCATTTCTCTCCACAGTTATCATTGCTATAGCATATTTTGCCCACCAAACTACAACCATCAACGGGCACAAAAGCCTCTGATTTGTTCGCCAAGTCGAAAGAGGCTTCGATAAAGTAGCTGTCACCCTTAAATAGAGAGGTCTCAATTAAACAAGCATTCCCTAGAGGAAACCGACCCGATTCTAAAACAAATCTTGTGATTGTAGTACTCTTCATGTCATAGAGGTGAAAGACAGTCCTCAGAGCCACAGCTCCTACAGAAGTAGTTTGTCGAAATGCCTAGTTTTTCAGCAGGCCTACCAAAAGCAAAATGGCCTTTAAGAATCGCTATTGTGGGGTCGGCTGCCATACGATTAAACGACAGAACTGAGTCTGTCCTCTTCTTATCCATGCGTACCCAGCAGAGTCTAGCAACATTGTTCCTAAGAGTACTTCTCCGTTCTCTGAATAAAGTCGATTAAATTTTCTATATGTACAGATGTAGTCGCCGTAGTCTAGTATGTAGTGTGTTCGCTTATTAGACGAAAAGCCCGGGTTCGAGTTCCAGGCCAGACATCAAAAAATGAAATATGAAAAAAAAAATAATTCTTCGGCGACTTCCTCTCAGCAGATTTCTGGCAAAAACTCTGAGAGTAAATAAGCCTGCCATGAAAAATTTACTCAAACATTTGTCGTTCGGAGTCGACGTTACACTGTAGGTCCCGCCACTCAAGTATAAAACTAAGGCAATTTGAGTGGTGTGAGAAGCTAGGCCGTAGTCCTGACTGAAGGGTTGTAATGGCCAATTATGTATATATATATGTATAGTTACAGATCCTTTTCTAGCCATTTGATTCCGTGTACTTCATTAGGAAAAAATAAGTCCTATGCTTTCACCATATTGCATACAAAGCCGGCTCTCCATGCCATCCTGTAGAAATTTATTATTGTGATGATAGAAAGCTTACTTACTATCCTACCAATGTTTACTTCCCATAATTTATACAGTCCTTCTAGAAAGGAAAAAATTCCAATCGTATGCCATGTTTTCAGGCACCCTCCCAATATGCTATCCCGAGAAAGTGTTCCCATCATTGTACCCTTGGCTTGACATGTATCCAGCTAGCCCCATAAAGACTCTGGGGTAATGAAATCTCCTGCTGACTCTTCTCTCGTTAGTACTTCTGAAAATCAGTGCCAGCGATCTGGAACCCCTAATGCACCACTTTAATTATCGCATTGGGTTGTTGAACACACTCCAAGCAATTCTCAACCAACCGCAATATTCAATGAACGCGACTCTAGTACACGAAGTGCATTCTGAAAATATAGAAAATATAGCAATAATTACGCCTCTGTAGATGTATCCCAATGCACACGAAAATTATCTGAATCTCATGCTAGAAAACAGTTGACCATTTGCACAGAGTGTAATCGCCGTAGTCTAATGGGTAGTGTGTTCGCTTATTAGACGAAAAGCCTGGGTTCGAGCCCCAGGCCAGACATCAAAACGAAATATAAAAAAAATAGTACATTTCTTCGGCGACTTCCTCTCAGCAGATTTCTGGCATAAACTCTGAGAGTAAATAAACCTGTCATGAAAAAGTTTCTCAAAATCTGTCGTTCGGAGTCGACGTTAAACTGTAGGTCCCGCTACTCAAGTATAAAATTAAGGCACACAACATGAGTGGTGAGAGAAGCTAGGCCGTAATCCTGACTGAAGGGTTGTAATGGCCAATAATGTATGTATGTATGTATTTGTACACAGTTGCAGAAATCCTTGTATTTGATTCAAAAGTTCAAACATGTGTCAGTTTTGAACCCATTCGTAAACTACTTCAAAGACCTAGAAGGACCACATATAAGAAATTTCACGCGACCAAGGAACATGACCTCGAATTTTGGTCGAAAAAGGTTTACGATTCATATGGCCTTTGATTGAAAATACAACCATACGATGCGAATTGTTTCGTAAAATGGTAGTGTGATGAAAATATCTTAGTTCCAGTGCTAAAACGAATTTCATTATTCAATTGCCTCTTATACCACAATGCTTTACAAAGATGTAAAATGTGATAGCCCCATTATGACATTACTAAACACAATCTGAAAACTGCGTATTTTACTCTTATATGGCTATAAGTTAGTTGTGTTGACATTTTAAACCATCAAACTTAAACTTCCATCCATTAAACTACATCACACTGAAGTTAAGAATGAAATTTAAAATGTTGTCTGTATTACTATCCTTAGGCCCTCTATTTATGTATATGCTATCGTGAAAATTTGCTTTTAACTCTGTGGCATTGTTACAAGTTCTTAAATATTCTAATCTTTTATGGGAGAGATGTTCTTAGGAAAAAATCCCGTTCATTATTATTAGCCTAATACAATACATGATGGCTTCCACACAATTATTATTTCTTTTTTCTTCTTCTTTTCATTATTTTTGTTATTATAGTTGCAACTTTTTAGACATGATTGCCATTACAAATCTGAAATAATCATAAAAGTATCTTATCATGGTAAAAAGCTAGTGATTTCAAAATTACAAAAACAGCAAGAGGTGTCGGTAGAGCACTGAGTGTAGATATCATACATTGTGAATTTTAAATATTATATTGAAGAATCTTTGCTTTTACATTGCTTAACATTATAATTACAAACAAGTAAACAAAAATATACCAACAACACTACAATAATAAATGTAAACAACGATGTTTCGAGAAGGCTAAGTCATGAACGTTCGCCACCAGCCAACAACGCTTTAAAAGTAAATGCTTGCCAGAAAAAAGAAAACTAAAGAAATAATTTCAATACTTTTCGTTCTATTTCTTTGACTCTAGACAAAATGTACATTTTCATGTCATTCATTTGTTCATTCCATCCATCCTTCATTCATTCACATTTCGTTCTTAATGTTTTATAACTACTATGTATACTTCAGTGTTACTTTTTCTTTTTCTTCTTATTCTTAAAATTATTATTATTACTGCCGTACTTCTGATAAGAAAAAAGGAGAACAACAAAAATTTGTAAAAAATATTTTACCATACTTGGCTCTTGGTTTCTATTTTTATAAGAACAAAAATTACTTTTTTATAAAAAAAAATCATTTTTTAAAAGCAAAAACCAGAAAAAATTATACATACACAGTAAAATACGTGCCTTTTTTAACCAAGAAAAAAACATGAAACAATCATATTGTAATATTGTATTGTTGTTTTGGTAACAACAGCAACAACAACAACAATAACAAAATATACAATATTTTGAAACAGAAAGAAAGAATTTTTCTTACGTTTTATAAAAAGAAAAACAAAAAACCCCATGAAAAACTATAACAAGTAAGGGAATTAGGAACGTTCAAACCTGACTATTTGATGCTGTACAGTTTAAAAAAAAATTAAAATTACTGGCATTCACTACGAACTGAAAAATTCTTTTTTCAGATGTCCGAACTCTAGTCTTAAAGGCTACCATACCCATCCACTAGATTACGACAACCAAATATAAAAAGAATCATTTTTTAAACGCTTGACTTTTGAAAATTGCACAACCAACAACAATTTCTGAAAGTGAATGGAAGATTTTTATTTCTGCCAAATAAGTCAATGTCTGCCATTATATTTTTAAATATCATTTTAGAGAAATATTGCCCATGGCTACACCAACATAATTTTTCCAGCTTTCCGGTATCTTACCAACACCTATTACAATGTTACCTCGGCTGGAATTGTAACTGCATTGACCTTATTTAGGAGAATTTTCATGTGGCCACGTTTGCATTTGGTGGCCAGTGAACTGCACGAAACCGTGAGTTTAATTGCTCAAACAAATCGCCTCTCTATTAGTTCGTGATATAGCGAGCCGTATGTCATAATATTATGTCAACCAATTGAAATTCTGATATTTTGGGCAGAAAAAGTCAGTAATCGTCGCCGTAGTCTAGTAGGTAGTGTGTTGGTTTATTAGTCATGAGGCCACGTTTCAAACCCCACCTCAGACAGCTCCAACAAAACGAAATATGAAAAAATATTTCTTCCTCTCAGCAGATTTCTGGCAAAAACTCTCGAGAGTAAAAAAGTTAGAAAAAGTTTCTCAAAAATCTGGCGTTCGGAGTCTACTTCAAACTGTAGGTCCCGCCACTCTTGTATAAAATTAACGCACACAACATAAGTGATGTGGGTCGTAATCCTGACCGAAGATTGACGCACGTCACCTTACATTGTCCGGAATGCTGCGATTTTGTTCGTTCTTGAAAAATAGGATAGCAATAGCGTAGCCGGCCAACAAAATGTATCAAACAGCGCACTATTCACTGTGTATTGAAGTGCGTGTGGCTGTTCTTCACACAAAAATTTTCTAGTCCTCTTTATTGGAGTACCCATTGAAGGAAAACTTAAGTTTGACTGTGAATGTAATTCAGGTAAAACATTTCCCACACGACCCACATTTTGATAATAAATTTCCAAGCCTTATTTATTGGTTAGTCTATTCGCGGTTAAATGGCAAACCTTAAAACAAATCGTAAAACAAAAAAGCAAAAAAAGTGGCACGCTTAAACTACAGCCATAGCTTTAAACGCTTTTAACTACAGCTGTTTTTCACACGAATCTCAAAAACTATCATCCATGAATTATTTGGTCTACAACCGGAAGTAGAAAGTGGAATTGTTTGATCCTAGCTACTTTAAGACGATATCGGTTTCATAGTCAACGTTCTCAAAAAATCTGTCGTTTGGACTCGACTTTAAACTGTATGCCCTGCCACTCTTGTATACAATTAATACACGCAACATGAGTGGTGTGAGAGGCTAGGTCGTAATACTGACGGAAGGGTTGTAATGACCAATTATGTATGTAATGGTTTTTCATTTCTCAAATAATGCAGCCAAAAACCTGCTGACGCCTTCCACTAGAGTATACATATACTTATCAACAACGAAGATCATGGCAACAAGAAGGAGTAGGACTTTATTAGCAAGACTCCTCAGGTTGTAGTGACTAATTTGTACTCATAGTCAGCGATAGACCCCCTATCATACTAAAATCTGCTATACATGCTTTTTTGGGAAAACTTGATAAAAGAAACTGAAATAAAAGAGATGAAATAGACTCTTATTAGGGCAAATATTAACCTGAAACTTTATTAACAAAATTCCATTCTTCTAAATCCAAAATTTTTGAAATCTAACACACATATAAAGGAATCAATTAATATGTCCTATTTAAGAAAAGTTTCATGACATATCCGAAATTGGTATCGATTTTTACTTGATATACTTGAATCGTGTTAAAAAAGTTAGAAAAAGACACAGAAGTGTCTAAGCTACAAACAGTGGTTGTAGGGTGTATAAAACAAAAAGAAATTTCTGAGAAAGAGAACAACAACTGCAACATTGTAAAATTTCATGGTACTCTAGAGTTATTTTCCTCTTTTTTTTTTCTTTTTATGAAACATGAATTATGAATACCAAAAAAAAAACACATACATACATATGAGCTGGTATGTGTATGTATGAAAATATATGTATTGTAAACCAACACTTCCACATCTATACACATTACTTGGGCCGCAAGTCTAGTAAAAAAAGGAAAAAAACGACATTAAAGTGGTTAAGGAATATTCGGTTTCTAGTTGCACTAAAAATTTACTCATGTCCAGAGGCAGTACAACTGTATGAGTACATATGAGTAGACAGGATTAAATAGAGCACTAGATGGGGGTAATAGAGACGACTTATGTATTAACAAGAATGTGAGAATGCAGTCAAGATTAGGGATTTGAAAACAAACAATGTAGAAAATAAATGTAGTAGGAACGGAAACCCACATCTAAACGAAACCAGTGTCGAAACGCAATTTATGGAAATTTAAGAGATTTTTCTACCGGGTTATGGGGTTAAGCTAGACGAAGGGGTTTTTAACAGTATTTTAAAATTTAGTACAATGTTTACAAAGTATACGCTGATAGACTGGAAATTTTCAATATTGTTTATCGATTTCAAGGAAGTCTTCATTATTATCAAACATACTACTGTACAGAAAACATTGAGGAGGAGGAACTTATTGCAGAAAATAATTCAAATTATCTTTTGAAAGAGAACATCGTCTAGAACGACATCGTATTAAAGCTGGCATAAAACAATTATGATTTCCATCACCTGCATTGTTCGCCATCGTACTGGATGGTATCATAAGCCGAGTCTGTTCAGAGAAAAAATATAATTTTGTTTATAAGACCAACACTCAGTGTGTGAGCTACCGGCCACAAACGGACGGGTAAGAACACACATTTTTCAGGAACAAGTCCCTTTATTTTGCTTCATCTGATCACTTCACTGATCTCCTTCCTACTCCCGCACAAAGTATCCAGCATTCAAAGCAAACTAGAACATCTGGAAAATTAATTGCTAAATTTAAAAAATATCACAAAAAGCCATGATAAAGAACAACGTTAGCATAGAGGCTATCGTGTTCGCATACGTGGTACCGAGACAGAGTAGTAACAATGGAGAAAAGCGTCGAAACAGATACAAATGACAAGCTAGAGTGTGGCATCTAAAAGCTTAGAAATAATATGCTGAAGCCCCACAAATATCAGGACGAATCAAATATAAAATATTCAACATGAGGTTGAAGTCTATTCTGTTATATAGGTGTGAAACCTGGCTAAGTGGAATTCTTAAATAAATCTCTTACAGTCAAATGGTAACATGGATTTCTTTCCCATGAAACCAATCGTAGTAAATGGAAGTGAATCAGTCATACTATCACAAGTAGGCCTGACATTATCATATACATACATACATAATCGGTCATTACAACCCTTCAGTCAGGATTACAACCTACCTTCGCACACCACTTATACTGTGTGTGTAAATTTTAAACATGAGTGGCAGGATCTACAGTTTAAAGTCGATTCCGAACGACAGATTTTTGAGAAACTTCATGACAATTTAATTTACTGTCCGAGTTTTTGCTAGAAATCTGCTCGCGGAAGAAATATTTTTTACATTTTCAACTGAAGTATTGATAGAATAAAATTCAAGAAGCTAATGTCAACTAAAGAACACCTGGAGGCGCAAGTTTGCAAAAGGCCAGTTCAGTCAAACATGGAAAGCTACAAAAATAACAGCAGTAAACCGTAGATGATGAAAGTTATTTATGAATTCTTGGTAAAAGAGAACAACACTGCTCTAAGATTGCTATCATACAGCGAGCAGGCGGACTTCAAGAGAAAATTGGCATGTTCGCAGCTTGTACGACTTATACGTACAAAATTTCATGTAAATTATAGGAGAGAAGTTTTTCGGCAATAGAAAGTAGCTGAGCGCAGTGTAGCATTGTGCCATTATACACGGTAAATTAAAGGAACATAGTCTATCAATGTTTATCGATATCAAACGCTTTTAATATATCGAAATAGACCTCCAACATTGTTGACAACTTGAATCACTTTTCAATTATTTTTACTTCTTATTTCGCTTTAATAAACAAAAATCAATTTCCTTATAAACCTACATACATACTCGCACGCTTTACAATTGGTGGGATTGGTAAGCATTAAACAAGGCCAATTCATTTTAAGTTTATAAGCATTGAACAAAGCCAATAAATGAATTGACAAACAATTGCTAAATTTTTATTGTTCATCGATTACATCAATAAAGCCAAAGCATGCAGTGGCAGTCAGTCATGTTGAAAGTTAAGCACAGAGTGTGTAACTAAAAGTTGAACAAAAAGAAAACATTTTCTTTTCCTCTTTACATTCCTCTCTCTTGTTATTAAATATACGAGGAGGGTTAAGGAAATTATTGAACCAAACAGCCATATACGTATAAAGAACACAAATTTTTTATAATTCTTTACTGCTCTCGTATATATAAACACGCACACATGAACTATTTCGATGTCATAAAGAAGTCTATAAAACTGGAGCATACTCGCAAGTGTATACCATATATAAGGTTTTACAAGGTAAAAGAAAGCAGTGTGTACGTGTGTGCGTGTATGTGTGTCTACAAATACAATTACCCTTAGCTGTCTAACAACGTAACGTGACTTTAAACGACAACGAACAATAATTGCGTGAGTTGCGTATATTTTCTAGTCACTTCAATCTAATCTCTACACACACACATAAGCCCCATAAACATGCCTACACTTTAAAACACATTGAAACACATTGTATAGAGAGAGTATAGAGGCCTACTATTTTGCATACCATATTCCACTAATACTGGCATACAATTAGCACACGTCGTACACATGTTGTTTCTTTTTGAGTGCAAAAGCTTTGGTTTCCTTATATGTATGTATGTATGTATACTCACAATATCTTGTTCTTTGTCACTAATTTTTATGAGATCCTGTCGTGCGTTTTAATAACAAAACATGTCTTCTTTTTTACAGTTATGTATGAAATTTTATTGTTGTGGTTGTTATTTAAGTTGTTTCTATAGCGTATGGAAAGACAAAGATGGCGTTTTTCTATGGAGTTTTACAATAAATTGCTTATAATTGTGTTATTTTTTAAATGAAAAGAATAATTGTTTTTGTTTTGTGAATAAAATAATCTAATTTTAATCAAATGTTTGATGAAGATAAAGATAATCATGGTGAATAAATATTATTCTTAAAACAAAGTCAGAATTCTTGTGAAATGCAAAGCAAAGAGTATCATAGAAATGTTATTGACAAGCGGTTATCAGAAAAACTTGACTTTATGAGTGATAAAAATGTAGTTATCCTACTCATTCTATTATAGATATTTATATTATAACTGAGATATTGATAGCCTATTCGATTGTCTATATAAAATAATCTATCTCAATTCCTCTAAACATCGGTTTTTTTATAAGAAATGTTAAACTCTGCATTTTAATCACAAAATTTTTAACACAAACCAAATTATGATTTTTTGGGTAACTTCTAGAATACCCATAAATACCACTGTGCATAAAGCAAACATATAATATAACTCTCGGTTATTAATCACAGACTCATGTCTCATCACTGAAAAACCTTTTAGGACTGGGTATTCCTTACTGAATGGCGGCTCTGTTTATACTCCTTTATTTGATGCCCAGTGTTTCCATAAAATCATTTTTTTTGGATCCCTGATCATTGTTTTGTTCTCTTCTCTCCTTCCTTCGTATTTATTCGTGTTATTTCATTTTACCGTATAAGGTGTATATTTTGTTGTTGTCTGTTTTGTCTTGTTCACTTATTTTCGTTTAGTTTGTTCTTTTTCCGCATAACAAACTTTTTCCGCATTCTTAAAAATTCAATTCCTGCGTTAATTCCTTCGTCTTAATTTACGTAATTTCTATTTACCGTATAATGTGTATATTTTGTTGTTGTCTATTTGTCTTGTTTGCTTATTTTCGTTTAGTTTGTTCTTTTTCCGCGTAACAATATTTCCAATACATCTTATCACAGTTCCACAACCACGGAATGGCTCTATGCTATTTTTGACATCATTTTGCCATTAAAGTTTTCTCCAAACGACAGAAATATTTATTTCATATTTCGTTTTATTCGAGAACTCTGAGGCAGAGATTGAATATTGGCCTCACATCTAACAAGTCAAAACACTACCTGCTTTGCTATCATGAATTCCGCGGTAACTTTCTATTACAGCATATCACACATATAGTACGACTCATTGGATAATAGTAGCGTTACGCAATTAAGGATACTGCTTTTGAGATTGCCGTTCACTTTCCCAAAAGAACGCCACAAATATAGGTTTATTGTATCGTTTATATCGTCTTTTGGGATCACAACAAAAGCATCAATATAGTCTTCTTGTAAAAATCCAGTTTGTTCAATTTATTTTAAATTGTATCCATTACGTAAGCCTACACAATAATTTTTCTCCGTACAAAGATAGGAGAGTGGCTCGCCCGAGACATATGCTGCTTAGTGTTGAATGCTCAAATTTTGTATGTCATTATTGCACAAGAAAATATACATTCCTGCCACTTCGTAGTGAGTGCTCAACTCATTTAAGGTTTATTTGAATAAATCTGTCTTTGTAATAGCCACATAGAAAACAGACATCAGGCTTTACAGCTGACAACATAGGCGATTAATTTATTTTCTAGGTTCGCCGAAAATTTTTTGGAGAGAATGCATCATAGTTTTGTTCATTTGTTTTTCATAAACTGAACTTTCAAATTATAATTTATTTATTTATCTATGACGGGCCTATTTAAGTCTTTTTAATACGAAAACTAAAATCCAGCGAAAATCTAATAAATATCTCCATCAAAATTACATTCATTTTTATAAACATCACACACACACACACAATTTAAAACTTTATTTTAAAATAAAATATAAAACTTTTCGCCTAAGAGAACTTCCCACTGCACAAAAAAAAACAAAAAAATGAGAGAAAAAGGTATACGATATGTGTGCGTATTTTAGTCGTAAAATAACCAACAATTTATTCCCCAATATGGGCAACTGCATTGCAGTAACTCTCATGCACTTACGGTTGTGACCAGAGAGAGAAACACAATTTTTTCTGTTTTTTTTTCATTTCATTTTTATGAAATTTAAAATTCATCATCATCATCATCATGAAAGTTGAACATTTTTCACAAAATAAACCCAATTTAGATCAAGGACGTACCAGAAAAAAACACGAGAGAAAAAAATTGTTTCTCTCATACAGTTTTCCAATAACATGTACAAAATTATGATGACATTTTCTAAAATGGAAGCACAACCTGAGCATTTTTAAATAATATTTCGACAGACAGCACTAATGTGCTCTAGTCTCTCATCTGTCATTTAATTAGAATAAAAGTAGAAAAAAATACAACGAAATAAATTAAAAAATTATGATGACACTCCAATTAAAATATCAAACAAGCGAAGTTAAGGAATAAAAAATTCAAACATTTTTCAAAATGTTTTGAATTCATTATGCATGCGTTGCGTTGCAGCACATAGGAAATAAAACATTCACTAAAAATGTTCAACGTTGAGAACGTTAAGATGTTGAAACTACTTTTTTGAAGAGGTAAATAGACTCCGAACGGCAAAAAAAGGATATTAAATTGGTTTTCATTTCACTGCGTTAAAAATATTGTTACGTTTTTACCTTTTGAAAACGTTTAAAATATGAGCTCGTAGATTGCAAATAAAATAAAAATAAATTTGTGTTTAGTTTTAATTAAATCCATTATTGTTCGCACAATTCTGTGCGCCACTGTTCACAACTTGATGTAAACAACAACAATTGCTTTGTTTGTTATTCTCCTGTTTACAACCTTTACATAAACAATAACAGTCACTAAACAATTGTTGGACAGATCTTTGAAACGGAGATTTTTAAACCACTCTCTTCAAACACACCGCGTGTCCTGCTTTGCCTTGCCTTTTATAAGGCAACGCAAACCGTCTGATGAATGTTCTTGAAGGCGAATGTTCTTGGCTTAGCCTTCTCGGGATCTCTATAAATGTAAACATCGTTGTTTCATTATTGTTGTTTGTGTATTTTGTTTACATTTATTCTTGTAATATTTGTTAGTATATTTTTGTTTACTTGTTTATCATTTTTTATGCTGCTATTTGTTGTTATATAACGTAGTGTGATAATTCGTAAACAAGTTTATTTGTTTTTGTAGTTTTTGTTTATAATTTTAATATTAAACGATGTAAAAGCAAAACAGTAGTATTTAGATTTTTTCCATTTTCGTAACAATATTACAAAATTACATGAGCTGGGTGGTAATGTATCCTGATTCGCAGGATATGAGCGATATAATATGAGGATATTTGTTTATCAAATAAAAAAATTCATTGTTGCCCACGGCATTTAGGTTCTAAACAGTCAAGTAGCAATCCTATAGGAATAGTGTTATAAAACATTAAGTCTTTAAAGTCTAACGCCATTCCTAACTATGAAAGATAAACAAGGATGGAATTTATGATCACGAAATATGAAAATTCTGTAGATAAGTACTTCCAGACATCTGCACCTCCTACCCAGACTATGGAATGGAGAAATATGTTCACTTCCACACTCCATGTGAAAAGATTTTAAAGGCAAAAAATCACTTGTTTAGTTAGGCTTTCCCAACCCTGTTGTCAGATATCAACCGGGTTTATAGCACTCTTGGGGACATCTCTAACATACGTATGCCTTTGCCTATCTCCAGACTTACATAATTTTGCCCGGTAACGGCAAAGGAATGGAATGAGGTATATGCCAACAAGTTAAAGTTTGTCATCGTAGTTAATATCACGACAATTAGAACGATGTTTGACTTGCTGAATGTAAGTTCTTCCAGGAAGTCCGTTGAGGAACTTATACATACATAACTGGCCTTTACAACCATTCAGTCAGGATTACGACCTAGCTTCTCACGCCACTCATGTTGTTTGTGTTAATTTTTATACATGAGTGGCGGGACCTACAGTTTAAAGTCGACTCCGAACGACAGATTTTTTGAGAAGCTTTTCATGGTAATTTTACTTACTCTCAGAGTTTTTGCCAGAAATCTGCTGAGAGAAAGTCGCCGAAGAAATATTTTTTCATATTTCGTTTTGATGTCTGACCTGGGGTTTGAACCTTTGCTAAGCCAACACACAACCTACTAGACTACGGCGACTTCTCAATTCATACCGCTCATTATTGATTCGTTTTATACGAACGAAACCCACTCCAAAGATCAAAGACAATTTAGTCAACAGAAAACAAAATTCAAGCTGATACACAATTTCGTAGATCAAAATCGTAGCTAAGACGTTAAGTTCAGCTTCTGCGTGAGGCTTGGAAGGAACCACAATAAAATGTTAACAATATTCACTGATAAGATACCTTCAAATCTGAGGACTAGGACGAACGTTTAAAGGACAAAAGCCACAATCAAGCACTTCAAGTTCATAGATCTCTCTCTGTAGGTAGGTTTTTGATAGCTAAACTGAGCGAGTGATATAAAATTCTCTTTAATAGTATGGAAAATGTCTTTTGATTTCTTTTTGTTACATCATGTAGTTTGAACACAACAAGCTATTGTTTCAAGTTTTTGGCATTATTGTGTATAGTTTTGACCTTTTCTAATGTCATTCGATGACAAAAAAAAATTGATTAATGAAAGGAATACAAAGGACTCCTACTTAGGAAATGGAATTACAACAACAAAACATGAAAAACATAAAAAACAAAAACAAGTTTAAGTTTTACACAGAAATACTCTGCTTGCTCAATAAGATAACAAATATCCTCTACACACTCTACATTCGCTGTCACTACAAACACAGTTCTACTAATGGAAAGTGTCTGAGTGTACTCTTTAGGTTTAAGTTTTGTTTTTGTTGCAGAACCAACCAAAAGGGAAAATTTCTTCTTCCGGTTGTACGCACATATATACATACACTCAGGCTCAACATAACATGTGTATGTATGGGTGACACTAGCTCACACTTACAATATCACTTGCTTACACACCACACCAGTCTTTGGAATACGATGACGACAAAACGTATTGTTTTCAGTTCGTTTGGCGTCAGTTTTTTTTTATTTCCTTCTTATTGTCTTTTTTTTTATAGTTTTATTACTGTTATCTCTCTCCCCCACCCTATCCGCTTCTTGTTCTTTTTTTCGTTGTTTTTTCTTTATTATTTTATTATTTTCACTTAATGGTTACGCGCGCGTTGAATTGGCTTAAAGCAGCAACAGCAACAGAAATGGAGACAAAAAAGGATTTTCTCTGTGTTTTTGCCAATGATGAGGATGCAGGATGACTGTGTTGTAGATGATGATGATGTTGATGATGTTGTTGGATTTTCTTTAGCGTGTGGCAAAAGGAGAATCAAAGTGGTGACAGTGGCGATGACGTTAACGTTGTCGGCGTATTATTATAGACGCGTATTACACTAATAGTGGTGGTATTGGTCGTAATGGAACGGTGTGCAATGGTGTTGCATGTTGTTGCCAACAAATACAAAATCTGTATAGTGGTGTGGTGTGCTTATATGGAAATTCATATGGAAATGCATCTCTGAGAACAATGTACTTTAGCTGAAAGCAAAATTTATAGTGGGAAAGGGATTGTAAAGCGCGGCTCTTGCTAAAGGAATAACTTTGTTTTCCTGTTTTATTTCGTTTATTTATAAAAACTCAAGTAAATGGATTAAAAAGAGAGAAAATTTAGCAGCAACAATAAAATAAAATTCTTTAATTTTTAATAATAAGAGAAAAATAAGAGAGGAAAAATTAAAGATTTTTATTCATTCATTATTGCATGAAGTAATTGAGTAAAATTCTTGGAATTCTTTTGTCGCTGAAATCGTCGTTTGATATGATGCCTACTTGGCGTATTGATTCTTATGATGTAAAGATTTTACTTAGTAGTAAAGAAAAGGTCTTTACCGACCCCATAAGTACCGATGCTTGAAAATAGCCTGAGTATTGTTAGGCAAAAATTCCACGTAGGTTAAATTTATCTCATATGTAAGGACTGCCCGCATAGTGCCTACTCAGCACCTACATATGGACTCTTTACTTATAAGAGTAAATTTAACCTACATGGAATACACGCAAAGCAGTATGTATGTCGTAAGCCAAATTGGTACTGGTGGGGGGATGTGATTCCAATGCAGGAGTAGGGTATATTCATTATATAGACAGTAAAATGGATTCATTCCAATATTTGAGAATTTGAAAACAAAATATGAAGCAAAGTGGCGATAAGCTAAGGATATTGGACACATTTGTTTCTACCAGAATAACAATCCTAAGGATGTTGCGAAACTGTAGCGTATGCATAATTGTTCAAAACTACTCCAAAACCCGGTACAGACTCTTAATATCAACATTATTGAGCATGTTTGGGAAAAAGTTGCCCGTAAGCTCCATAAATCTAGTATCAGCACAGTAGAGCAGTTGAAACAAGGTATTAGGAGAGAATGGAAGAACATAATTCCGGAATTTTATGCCTACCTCGTGCAGTCGATGCCTCTAGGTTTGGAAACAGTAAAAAAAGCAAAAGGTTTTGGTTTCAAGTGTTAAAACAATGCATTTACTTGACTGTCCAATTATGCGTTTGACATGAAATTCTTTAATATTGCTTTCCTTTTTTTGTTTTAAAAGTATTTTTAAACAAAACATGCTAAGAATTATACATTGCTTTCAAAATTTTTTTGAAATATTTTCATTGAAGTGGCGAAATCGGCATTTGAAGAATCTTATGCATAGTATCCAATTATACGTTTGAGCGACTGTAAGTGAAATACTCTGAGTCAGTTCTGCTAGTCTCTGAAGTCACAAGGCAATACCTGCTACACGAAAATAAGTCATTAGTTAAGCAGGGTAACTGTCCCGGGCATAACTCTGGGCAAGAGCGTCATTTATAAGGGGAAGAAAATGGAAAAATATTCGACATATGGGTGAGTTAATATCATAGAAAATGAAGGTCAAACATCTAGAAATAACATACATACATACATAACTGGTCAGTTAGGATTACGACCTAGTTTCTTAAAGTCGCCTCCGAACGACAGATTTTTGAGAAAATTTTCATTTCAATTTTATTTACTCTCAAAGATTTGGCCAGAAATCTGCTGAGAGGCAGTCGTAGAAGAAATATTTGTTTCGTTTTGTTGGAGATGTCTGACCTGAGATTTGAACTGTGGCCTCCCGTCTAATAAGCCAACACACTACCTACTACACTCTAGAAATAACACTGAGTAGTAAATTAACATACCATCTCAGAAAAGGCCATACATGACATAATGGTATGCAGAAAAGTTTCGGGGAAATCCAAAGGACGTAACCCAGGAATTATCATGGTTATCATCATGATGGTCAGACCAATAGTGACTTATGGAACAATTGTCTGGGCAGGTACAACATATTTGAAAATAACACAAATGCACTTGAATCAAATACAGAGGCTAACGTGTATTGGCATAACAGAGGCAAATAGAGCAGCGTTGAAGGATCTGTTAGATTTAAATCCGCTGCACGTAGTAGTGAATACAAAAGCTTTGTTAGATTGGTAGGAGCCACGTTTAACATGAAATTGATTAAAGAGTTTAAAGACCTAAGGAATCGATTGACTGACAGCACTATTTTAAACTGTTCTTTGGACAGAACTCTATGCTTTATGGCAATCCTATAATTCTTATAGGAATTAAAAGAAATCAAAATACATTATAGATGCACTAAACTAATTAAAAAACGATTTACTAATAAAACAAGAAACAAAGTACCACCGTGATGTTGGTACTGAAGTTTATACCACGAGCTTTCATCTAAGAAGCCAACACACTACCTACTAGACCATGACAACTTCAATGTCATACTGAACAGGCTTATTAGCTTTGCTAGAATACCGAGCTCAGACATTGCGCACCCTCGAAAATCAAAACGACAGCCTTTATCGAGCTATCGTATGCTGTACAAAAAAAATGTGATGTGTGTTCGACTTGGTTTTCGTTACAAAAGCAACGCACACCTCCAGTTACAAAAGCAACGCACACGAAATCACACCAATGTCTTTAGGCCGTACTACTACTACAAAGTACACACTAAATATGCTATTTTTATCAACTCATCTGTATAAATATTATAATGTAAAGAAGTGTAAATAGTTGTCGAATGTTTTTTGTTGTTGCAGCACATTTTTGTTTTTGTTTTTTTACGAAATTTTTGTTTAAAGAAAAAATTAAAAGCCAAGAGCTGTTGCTACTGGGCTTTGTTGGCATCAGAAAAGTGTTATTTGTTGAGCAAAAAAACAGAACAAAACATGAAGGAAAAAACATGCTGCAGACACATTATAAATAGCAAAAGAGAAAAACTTTTATGGTATATTGGTTGGTTGCTTATAAAATATAACAACAACAACAACAACAACAGCAATGACAGCAGCAATAGC
The DNA here is from genome assembly GCA_930367235.1 of Sarcophaga rosellei. NCBI lineage: Eukaryota > Metazoa > Arthropoda > Insecta > Diptera > Sarcophagidae > Sarcophaga > Sarcophaga rosellei. The sequence goes on along the minus strand of OV884018.1, from coordinate 73,915,104 downwards.
ATTTGCAGCAACAACAACAATAACTAAACAAAGAATGAAAGAAAACAAGCATTTCTATGTGCATTCAAGTAAACCATAATGCTTCAACCAGTCAGACAATTAGACGTTCGGACGGATGGATGGATAGATGGACGTATGAAACAGAGAAAGACATGACTGGTTGTGTTGGACTGGGTGGTTGGTTGGTTGGTTGGCTGACTAACTGACTGTGTGACTGACAGACGGCAGGACTGTCGGGGACTGTGAAAGGATTGCAATTTTTCAAATGACTGAAGCGAATCTCCAAACACATACATACATACATACATGGTATACAATACATTGCTATAACAATGCCATGTAGTGGCAGTAGTGTAATAATGGTAGTAAACACTGCTTACTCTATAGTATTGCTGGGTCAGGGACATTTTCAGTCTGTTGACACGAATGAATAATGACTTCGCCTACTTCAATTTCCTTTTCAAAGCCCTCCTCTTCCACCACTCATTCACTCACTCATCTTCTCTTATCCGCCCATTAACAAAATGAAGTTTATATTTGAGTAAATGTCGTTTTATTTATACACTCATTTGTACACACACACATACCCATTTAAATGAAAAGAGCCAGCCATCAGCATAACAGTTTCTAACTACCCACGAAGCTGTATGTGTAGCATTAGAGATCGCTGTTAAGTAGGCTTTAATTGTAACTGGTAACTTGTAATTGTAATTGTAACTGTAACTGTAACTGTTTTTTAAAAAATGTTGATTTCTGACTGACATAACAACATACTGACTTACTGACTTGGCCACGATAATTACTGACTACTGAGTCACTGGTAATTTTCGTTGCATTTTGCTAATTTGGCCATGATGACGATGATGATGCTGAAGCTGATGCTGTTGTTGTTAGTGGGTGACGGCGTTGATGAGTCGTACTCTAACTTCTAATTGCATTCCTTTAATAGGATTGCCACAACAACTGCAATTGCAACAATAACAACAAACGATGCAACAAAAATATTAAAATGCTAACAGCAAGCAGCAACTCAGCCCTTCTCACTCTCTTACCACACAAGTGTTAGTAGTGTGGGTGGAAAGCTTACAAGCGACGAAGGTTGGTTTCAAAACAACAAGTAGTAGGTAATCATTAGACGAATAGAAAATTTTACCAAAAAAACAAAACACAACACTCAAATCAGCCTCTCAACGTTGTTGCATTTAATAAATAACGGCTGCAATGGTTTTCCGTATTGTCGCACCTACATTATCTCACTGACACACGCACACTTGCACACATCGTTGGAGATCCTCTCGTATATTGTGTTGCACAAATGCAGAGTTTTCAAAATTTTTCATTTGAATTCCTTTCCTTTATCTCTTCATCTCAACGAATGCGCTTCATACTCCCACACAAACACACACATGCTTAAGAGGCTTATAAATGCATTTTTCAGAATAATAAACACCGATGACTTTATTTTCAGCCTATTAATATGCATTTAAGACCATGGCGACTATCCTATGTGGAAGATTAATACTAAAGCAGTCCTGTAGGGGATTTGCACGACTATGAACCTTTTAAATCTAGTCTAAACTACCTTTGACAATACTTGAAGTTGCAAGAAGGCTATTGGAATCATATCTGCAGTGTTTGGTAAGGTATGTATGCAGCCCTCCCCCGAGACTAAAAAAAATTGCCATGTTTCCAGGAAAAGTTTTTCAAAAATCTTTCATTCGGCATCGACTTGAAATTGTAAATCCCGCCATTCGTGAATTAAACTAATACACGCAACATAGGTGGTGTGAGAAACTAGATTGTAATCCTGACTACAACGTTGGAACTGATTATGAAATCATAACACAGTAATGAAGCTGTGGCTTTGATGCAAATCAACTTTGTCTAGATACTCTCTGCCAAGAAATCCTGGAAGTCCAAGAATATTTCGTCTCAGGCTCCCAACTGTCGAGCAATGACACATAAGATGTTCTGTGATCTTCTCTTCTATCACATCATTCCAGTTTTTGGAAAAATACCGCATCTTATGCCAAATTTTGGGAAAATTATTTAATTATCGGTTGTAAGTTTAATTTACATTGTAGCACAGTGTAGGAGAGATTAAAAAATAAAAAAAAATAATTTCATTTTCACTAACAGTGTTAAAAGAGAGAGAGAGAAAAGTGTATAATTCATGCATAAATTATGATGATTCGTAGCTTTAAAGCTCAACTATCCGACACACATAGGAATTTACCTATACCTACACACTGACTCTCTGCCTCTCTCTTTCACACACAGCCACGGTTACAAACTCAACACTTTGAAGAATTGCAGAATTGCTTTTGGTTAGTCAATGGTATGCAGACCCAGGCTGAGTTGGTTTGTCTGTGTTCTTGTGAATTTATGATGTGATGAGACTAAAAGTAAGTGTGAACATATATGGGCAAAATCTCTCTCCTTCTCTCGTTCGCTCTTTACCATGCATGCACTCACTCTCATGTATGTGAAACGGTATAAATTATTTAATTAAAGGACCTGTTGGAGTGCAAACATATTAAAAAAACGAGAGAGAGAGAGAAACAAAAACACAGAAATACTTCACATGCTGTATGAATGAATGCAAAAATGAAAGAATAATAGAAAAAAAAACGAAAGAAGGATGGCAAAACGAGAGAATAATTTTAATTAGATTTTTTTTTTTGCTCGACACTTTTATTATAATTTTTGCAACTATTTCTTGTTTTTTATTTTCTTTTCGGTTTTTTTTTTTGTTAATAATGCCCTGTGAACTTTTGTATGAATATGCATGAATAAAATTATTCAAAAAAAGGAAAACAAAAAAAACGCTTTTTTTTATCAATGTGTGGCAGAGCGAAACAATGTTGCAAGTATTTTTAACGCAATTTTTTTTGTTCTCTCTATACTCTGCTTTTGTGTGCTTCACTATTTTGAATGAATTTTTATTAACGAATAATTTTTGTATTTCACTGGCAAAAAAAAAAAGAAATAGAATTTCCCATTAAAATGCCTGTAGGAAAAAGTAAAATTTGATTTAATGCTGGAATTTTTATTGAAAAGTTAATATTGTTGGTTCGTTACAAAGAAAAATAAAAAAATAAAAATAATACCCGTCTAATGGAAAAGCTCATTATTATATTATACTCAACAAAAGATATTTAAAAAATTTTCAAAGAAAAAACATTCCTTTCAACGGATTTAAAAGTTCAATGAAACAGAAGAGAAAAATATTAAAATTAAACAAAATTTAATAACAGAAAAATATATTGATAAAGACTTAGAAATGAAATATACACACAATATTTTTAAGACCAAATATTGAATTGTAATAAGTAGCAAAGTAAAGTAGAGAAACAGAACAAAAAACCATCCATAAACAAAGTACCCGAAATGATTTGAAATTCATAATTCAAATAAACTGACTGCATTTTATAAGTTGTTTTATTAAGTATTATTAATTAAAAGTTAAAAAAAAATCTACAAACTGACAACAGCGGCCAGCAATGAAATACGTTGGATGGATGAGGTCAATATTATTGAATAATTACATTACGTATGACAATGTTATATCATTATATAATTTTTGATTTCTAAACCTAAGCACTTCTAATACGATCAGACCCGTACTGCCGTGGTTTCTGATATACAACCTCACCCTGGACGCAATGGAGATTGACATATTTGTGGGAGGATAAATCACAAATCATCAAATCATCGTAATTGTAAAGTCAACAGATAAAAAATGTACGACAGTAAGATATAAATTGCTGTACTCCTTAAGAACGCGAAATAGGTTAGGTTAGTTTAGAGGACGTGTACGGGGACTTGTTAACTGTGACAAGTACAGTACCCGGAGGTCAAATTGACCCATTGTACAACGTCCTAGTTTCTCACACCACTCGTGTTGTGTGCGTTAATTTCATACATGAGCAGCGAGACCTACAGTTTAAAGTCGACTCTGAACGACAGATTTTTGAAAAGCTTTTCATGGCAATTTTTACTCTCAGAGTTTTTGCCAGAAATCTGCTGAGAGGAATTCGCCGAAGAAATATTTTCATATTTTCGTTTTGATGTCTGACCTGGGATTTGAACTCGGGCCTTTCGTCTAATAAGCCAACACACTACCTACTAGACCACAGCGACTTCAAGAACGCGAAATAATTGTTACATTTTTTTTAAGCAATAATGTTGCTGCAACATATGATGTTGGTGGCGAATACCAACTCGGCGTTTGTCTGCTCATCTAGAAAATAATGAGGCAGCATTTATGCTAATAATATCGTAGCAGTGACTGTGGATATTACTCCGGAGTATCGACCAAAAGGACAAGTGATTCAGTTGGGCATCAAACGTACTTTTTCGGTTTAGAAAATTTAATGAAATACATGAAGATGCACTCTTACTAAGTGCAGGTTATATTCTAACCGCCTATAATATTTGCTTAAGTCTTCCTGAATCTCAACCACAAGAAAAACAGTGATACGTGAACAAGAAGAATTGTCGCTTCTAAAGCAATGAAAATCCAGATATAACGTACGAAAAGCCATTCGGCTCGCTCAAATTTACTGTATGTTGTGCTTTTCATGATAAAGGAGTCAAAAATCCTTTTTTTTGCTTCTACCTCAACTGAGTGAATTGAGACCAGAGAATATATAAAATTTCAAAAGGATAAAGCAACATCGCATCCTGCACAATCTATAGTAAAAACTTTGAGCAGACATTTTCTGGTCGTTCAATCTCTTGGTTTTGGTTATTTGTAATGGCTTGGATCATCTAATTTAACCGTTCTTAACTTAAAAGGTTTCTTGCACTAGCAACCAATATTCGTTCACAATACAAATGCTATTTCATTGTGTTCCTCCATGGTAGTGCATAGATTTCCCTTACAGTAGATCGCGTGCAAAAATTTTTCCTCTCACAAGGTAAACTAAATAAAAATTTTCTATTTCCTTTATTGTAACACTATGTGCTGCAAGAACACGGTTAACTCCCTGAGCGCTTAAAAAAAAATTGGGGAATTCGACAGAAATTTCTGCAATATATCTAAATCAAGCCTCAGTGATCAACATTGTTGTTACTATCCGTAATCTAACCGCCAAGAACTTTTTCAATATACAGGATATATTTATCCTACCATATCTAAAACCTAAAAGATCAGAGCAGTTATTGCGACACCGTTTGAAAGATAGTAATTTAGGCTAAATATAGACTAGTACTTTTCCTTGACCGCACCAATGGAATTGAGCGAGATGCACAGAGAGAGAACTCCTTTCTGTTACACAATTTTTCCAAACGGAACGAATGAAAACAGCTGCTGTCTATATTTTAATACTACAAATATATTGCATCCACGATAGATCCTAAATTTCCATGCTACGTATCGTAGCATCCAAGTGCAATTTTAGGAGAGAATTTATAGAGCACCTTGAGACATTCTCAAAATTAAGTCTGGTAATCCCTCATTATTAAAACATATACCTGAAGTCGAAGTTAACTTAATTGGCAACCTTATTACATACAAAATTTAATAATTCCCAATAAACTTATTAATCTTTGACCTCTATAACCAGCAAATAACTGATCTTATCATTAACAAACAACACAGAAACTTCCGTAGAGGTAAATGTCGATTCAAATTAAATTTTTAATAAAAAGTTTTCTTTAACAAAAATTTTAATTTCTGCTGATTTTCTAATTAAGCAGCCACTTCTCTCACAGTTTAATCAAAAGAAAATTTTTTTTTTGTTATTAAAAACACTCTGACACTAATTAAACTGAAAGTAAGAGGCCACCTTTAGTTTACACATGACCGCATCTAATCTACAGAGTATGTGTGAATGGGTAAGTGTGTACGTTACTCTTAGCTCTCTCTCTCTCACTCTCTAGTGATTATTTTTATATGAATCCTGTTTTCAACACACAATACACGTGACAACATTTTTTCAAGGAAAAAAGAGGAAGAGTGAGAGAGTAAGATGAGAAGAGTGAGAAGAGTGTCCTTTTAACTTCATTAGCAGCCTGGTAACGGATTTTCTTTCTTTTTCATTTCATTTTGTTTCATTTTCTTTCTTTTTTCTACATTTTTTTTTTGTTTGTATTAATTGAACATGAGTCACCAACAAACGTATGTATTATCGCTAATGAAAAATCTTTTTTTAGTTTTTCGTTGTCGTTTCCTTTTTTCATTATTACGATTATAGTTCTTGTTGTTGTTATTGTTTTTGTTATTATTATTGTGGTCGTTGTAGCAGTATTAGTAGTTTCCTTTATTATTTTTATAGTTTTTTTTTCTTGTCTTAACAAGGCTGGCGCCTCAAAAACGTGTTCACATTGGTGGAGGTCTTTTTCCGATTTTTTCTTTTTACTGTTTTCCTCACCTCAAATTGTTTTTTTATATCGAAAATAATTTTTTTTATCGAAAATAATTGTTAAACATACATAAAAATCAATAATCGTAATAACAACGTTTTTAATAAATCTCTACCGCTGTGCTTTACTTTTATTATTATTGAAGTAAAGTTAGAGAGCGTTGCCGGCTAGAACTGAAAAGAAAATTGCAAACGACATAGTTTTTGTGACACCAGAAACAAAAGATGGCACTCCATTTAAAAGAAATTAATCCAATACTACAACTAAATCGTAAATAAATACATCATAAACGAAATAGTATGTATAACAAATCAAATCGTTAAGCTTTCCTGACATTTTCTTTTTCACATTGATTAACAAGACACAGCAATTGTACTGTTTCTGTTTCATTACAATACATTTGAAACTTCATTGCAGTAAGATAACAACGTTTGGAGATTAAAAGTATAGTGTAATGTATTTAAGGGTTTCAAAACCATCGGTCTGACAAGGCTATCAGTAGTTTAATATCTTCCAACTGAAGAATTATTTACTGTATGAAAAGACGGATCGTTAAACAAACGAAGAACGCGTAATAATAGCTAAAATTAAAGCCATAAGAGGTGATTCGCATAAACATTACGTTATAATCGACCTGCTCTGTAAGAAATTGTAAGGATTATAAATGAAATTGAACAGTATGAAAGCGTTGCATATGTGTTCAGGGCTATGCAAATTTTTTCCCTAAAATATCTCTTCAGTTAATAAATGTGTAGCGAACAATCCGACTTTTTGAATTCGACGGCCTTCTCAGCAATTGGCCCTTTCTTATTGTGCTATCACACACGAGACTATTCTTTAAGCCGCACACTTTTTGTTCTTTTAGTCACACACGAGACTATTTCATCTGGCATAAAATTGTATACATATACTCTGCTTTGTGTGTATTAGTTTTTTTTTTCTTTACTACTCAGCGAACAACGAAAGACTAAATATGCTCTATACAAAAAATTTTTCTGAACCTGCTGTTTTATAAATGTATGTGTATTGGTTTTGTGTTGTTTATGTATTGGTTTGTGCGGGGTAGAAGCTGATTGAAAAATTATGCCAGCAAAAAATCATTCTCCTCACCTTTATTGCCTACAAGCTGCCATTTTGTACCAGCATAATTGTCCTCGTGTGTGCCCTGTCATTTTGAATTCTGAATGCAGCGATAATGCTTAATTCCCCCTTTGTGGTTACGCATATGTTGCTGAGAGCAATCAATCAGGATTACGACGTAGTTTATGACTAACTACATGACATGTTGTGTGACGGCACCTACAGTTTAAAGTCGACTACGAACGACAGTTTTTGACAAACTTTTCAATGAAGTCGCCGAAAGAAGTATATTTTCATATTTCGTTATTTTCGAACCAGGAGTTGAACCACGGGCTCTTGCCTAATAAGCCAAAACACGGGGACTTCAAAAACCATTGCATACGGAAAATTTGACTGTTTGGCCCACAGTGTGTTGCGGAATTTTGAAAATTTTAAAAATTATGAGTTGAACTGGTATGTGGCGAACCAATTTTTGGCTTTATTACCCTGAATTCCTTATTTCAGCTGGCCACTTAGATCATGTAGTTTTACACTTTTAGACTTCTTATGGGGCTACTTCAAATAACGTATCTACACAGATAAGCCACTTAGGTTGGAACATTTCATCAGTAGAGGTACCGTGCGAGTTATGTGTGAAAAAGTAGTTGAAATGCATTCGACCTTTAAGAGACTTTTTATCTATTTATTCCAAGGGATGACGATCCCATCTATTCATTAATATCCGGATTTTTCAAATCTCACTAATAAATGAAATAACGTCTGGCGAGTTCAATAATCAAATCATGAACATGACAAAATAATAACGGGTATCAACAAGACACCTCTCGTCCTTTTTTGCCCGTACTTTTTTTTTCGTATTTCTCTATAGTTTTTATACAAATATCCTGAATACGTTTTTACGTATGTATAGTATCTCAGCAAATAAATATTGTAAATAAATGAATTGAAGAGAGAGGGAGAGAGAGAGAGTGAAAAAATAAACGACAAAAGGAAGTCGGTTAATTGAAAATGTTTTACGACCATTATTGATAAATAAATAAAAACAAATTTATTCGTTCATTTCATTTATTTATTCGTTTTTAAGAGTAGGAAACGAACGGCAGTAAATAATTTAAATCGCACTGGGATTATAAGACTGAGCTTGTGAAACTGTTTCACTACAGAGTAAAATTGTTTTGTATTAAATTTAAATAACAATTAACACACAAAAAATAGTTGTAGTGTATGGTTAGTCAACCATAATAAATGGGATTTAAAATTAAATTTGACTGCAATATAAATATAAGTAATCCTATATTTAATTTTACGTGCATAATTTAATTGGATCTATCCGATTGAATATAAGTATGTTTCGGCTAACAAAAGTTAAGGCCAAGAAATCGTTTAAAGCAGGCTAGCTAGATAGAAGCTGCATACTGCTGTGATTAAAAATCTAAAAACATAAGCATGAAATTTTCGAAAACAGCAAAAAGGAAACCAACTTTTTCTTATGGTCATTTTGAATTTTGAAAAATTAGGAAATTTTAGTATCCTTCCATACAATTCATTCGGAAACCTCGTCCCTCCTGCAGAGGATGACATTGCCAGAGTACTTAAGTGGAATGTTAGACAGTGGCTTCTCCCAGGTTTACCCAATATATTTTCACGCTATTTCTAGGGCATAATATAGAGTAATCCTACCACTCTAGGGCCTGCTGTAGTAGAACAACCACCCTATTAGCCGGTGGAACTTAAAAAACTGAATAAACAGCCCCATGTTCGTTAAAGGAGACTACCAGGTAAGGTTGGCTATGCAAAACAACTCGAATTTTGTGTGCTGCATAAAATAATACCTCATTCTTGAAGAGCATTTTTTGTATTACTGGAAGAAAATTCATAATTGAATCCACAGCTGTAACATATTAAAAAAAAAAGAATTTCGATCAGAGTCGACCTTAAACTGTTAATCCTGCGACTTATGGATCAAATAAACATACACAATAAGGGTGGGGTGAGAAACTATATCATCTCTAAAGATCTGCAATATAGACCATAACGCATGTATGTACCTGTAGTAAAGCAGCCCAAATGACACGCTGTTGAATGGCAGTAAAGTCTTCCATTATAAGCTATCAGAAATTAAGTACAAACAAAAATGTTATCCATAGGCTATTGAGCTGCCATAAATGACTTTAAAGCCTGGGATAAACGGTAAGCAAGGTTATGTTGAATGTTTACGGAAATGGAAAGCAAATTATCCATAATAAGCAGATACAAGTTGGCGAAGTAATGAATTGTTTTGGCTGAGGTCTTTGTGCATCCCATATATGCCAAAAAAAATTTTCTGGTTAGAAAAAAATTACTCAGCCTAAAAGCTATTAAAAATTTGTTGGCCAAGTTCTTATGTCATGGATGAAATTATAAAAATAATAAAACGCAATGTAATAATGGCACATATAAACTTTAGTTTGAGTCAGAAAAGGCATAGGAAACATTAACACCGAAATAAATAAACGAATATTTGGTTGGTTCGGTTATACTTTTAGTAAACCCCTGGAAAGAAACATATGACGACGATTCACTTTGAAAGGAACACATTGCAATGTGGAAGGAAAGAAACTTCTTTGATAACAGAGCTCAAGGATGATTATATCTTATAGACAATCTATGTCACTTGTAAAGGCAGCTGATAATCTTAGAACGAAGAGTAAGCAGTTTTTTATACTTGATTAAAATTGATTTTCAGTGAAGAAAATTTAACAAACAAACATGTTAAGCATTGCAGGACATGAAGCGTAAACATATTGAGCAGAAATGCTGAAAACCGACCATATTACTTAAACAATTTCTGTGTAAAAGACAGAATAAACACTGATTGATTATTCTAGAAAGTCAAACAATAACAAAGCAATAAAGACATTACGAGAATGATGATAAGTAAAGATCAAATTACAATAACACAGCTACATAGGAATACCGCAAAAAAATAGAAAAGAAATGAAAGACAATTACAAAATAACAGCAAGTTCTAGAAGTTGACAGACCAAAAGTAAAAACTTGTTAAAGTTTAATAAATTAGGATTTATTTAAATAAAGGAATAACAATGGATAAAAGAAAACAATTCCTTTAATTGTAAATTGTAATCCTTGGATCCAAAATTCCCGTTTGGAAAATCAAATTGGTTTAGCAAATCCAAAATGTATGGTATAAGTAATGTAGAGGTATTTCTTTATACATATATTAAATTTAATAATAATAGAATTCATATTTCAAATGTTAAACTAAAGAAATAAAATCTTATGAAGATTGGTTCACTCACCTTTAGATTGAACAGAAGAGTTTTTTTATATTTTATTTTCAATTTTTTAGTAGAATTGTTTCCAAAGTGATGATTTTTTGGTTTATTTTTTATTTTTTTTTTTCCAGTATAATTTAAAAGTGGTTGATTGATTGCAAATTGTTTGTTGAAATAGTTGTTTTTTTATTTATTTATTATTTGTTTTTTATTAAATAAATTGTTTATTTGTGGATCGTTTTTATTTTGTGCATTTCAAAAAGCCAAAGAATATTTCAAGGAGTGATAACATCGTATTAATATTTGTATTCGTATTTGTATTTCAAATTGGTAGAATTGTAATTTTTATTTATTATGTTGAGTAGAAATTATTTATTTAATTTATTAGTATTTTATTTAATATTTATTTTGTTTTATTTTCTATTTTTTTTATATTATTTTTGGTATCATATGTGTTTAACTCAAAAAAAGGCATTCACAAAAACTCAACTAAACGTTTAAAAAGAGAGAAAAAGAAAAATATGAAACGGAAATACAATAAATACATAGTAGATATATGTATGTATGTATGTATAGGAAATATTTAATAATTTTTAATAACTTTTTTTTTTTAATGAAAGTAACAACATTTAAACATTACAAGATTACGTTTACGTTCTATTAATAGGTAAATACATATGTATGTAGTAAGTAGTATATATATAATATGTATGTATGTATTTTCTTTTTTCCATTTTCAAAAAAACACTCTACTTTACTTTATTCAACACACGCATATTAAGAAGAATACTTAACTCCTTTTTTAATTCTAATTCGAATCGTATGCAAAATAAAGAATTTTTTTTAATATTGAATGTATAAAATTTATAAAATTCAATAACGTTTGTAAGTAAAGTATAAATATTTTTAAAATTTGTAATCTTCTTTTTTTGTTGGCATGCACTTAAAACAATCTACAGTCTTAATAAAAAATAATTCTTATTGTATTGGACTAATTTACGTTTTCCAAAATTAAATTGATAGGTAGATTACCCAATATGTATTTATTTTATTTATAATCTATTTTTATAAGCATATAACCTAAAAAAACTTATTTAATGTGTTTCCAATGCATTAAGAAATGTGTTTATTCCCGCTTTCTAAGCTTTATAGGAGCATACAATAATTGAAAGAACTCGAACAACTTAAGTGACATTGGCCATCTTTACATTTGAATTGGATTAAGATCTTTCACTACAGCATGAGGCTATAGCTAAACCGATGAAACTTTACGTTTTTTCCATATGGTTTCGGGATAATAACACTGTAGACGGCGAAAGCAATCAATCTGCCATTCTTATTACTAGTGCACGTCGGACGACACCCGTCAAGACATTTTACTCTATGGTAAGTTGCCTTTCTGCTTATATCCTCTTGAAGGAACTGGCAACTTTAGCTGCGTTCGGGCTAAATTCGAACGAACGCTTGCCAACTCCTCGGGTTTCCTAAGATTTTAGACTACTACTATTCCTCAGTATTATTGATTAAATGATACCCTGAAACTAGGTGATGAGTGGCTTAAACACCAATAACGAATAGAAACAACTGGAACGGGAAGACATACCCTTACCCTTCTCTGGATGGCCCGAAATTGTATGAAAAACCAAGTTTTGGAGTTATGTTAAGGACTTTAAAATCAGACTTTCATAAGAATGTCGTGACAGAATATTCTCTATTCTTAATGCCACCTATTAGGTAGTGTGTTGGCTTATTAGACGTTATCACGTGGTTCAACACTTGACTCAGATATCAACTACTTCTTTCAGCGAATTCCCCTCAGCAGCATTTTGGCAAAATCTCTGAGAGTAAAATAAAATTGTAATGAAAATTTTCAAAAAAAATCCCTCACCTTGACTGCTTAAAAATGTTTATTGGTAAAATTTACTTAAAATTTTCACTGCTTTTGGTCAAACTTCATCAAACTGACTGCAAACACTGAAGAATTTGCCTCAAAAGGTCAAGTTTGCAAATTGAGATTACAAATACTGATTTTGTAACTTAAAAAACCTTCATTTGAGTAACACCACCTTATATACGACGGACTTTATATACACAGAGAGTTGCATCAATCTTCTTAGACTTAGACTTGGCTGGCTTAGAAATGTAATAAAAAGAAATTGTTATTGTCTCAGAAATGTTAATAATATCGGCTTTAGACATCTGTTTATATGCTTCTGATTTCGCAAAATTGACTGGGAATATGCAACGTCAAGTTGCGTCAAATTTTATTATGGTGATAGTTAAAGCAATCAATATTTATTTGGAATGCTTTGGACTGACAAATAAATGGTGATATTAAGAGTTTGACTTCAAATTTTCCATTAAGTTGCATCAAACTTCATTCAATTTTGTTCATCCACACAAGAAGTTTCATCAAACTTTAAAATAGTAGTGCTCAAATTAAAAAATAAATCAAAGTAACTGGTTTTTAGAGCCTCAAAAATGCAATGAAAAGAAATTGGCTTAAACTTAAGAAGTATAATGTGAAGAGCTTTGGTTCAAACTTCACCGGAATTGTATCAACCAACGGCATCCATCAAGCTTTAGAGTTGTGGTATTCAAAACAATTACAAATTTTTTTCAATTGATAGTCACGGAGAAGCTATTGCAAAGAGTTCGACTTCAAATTTTCCATTGAGCTGCATCAAATTACATCAAATTTTGTTTATTCACACGAGGAGTCACATCAAACTTTAGGGTTGTAGTGCTCAAATTAAAAAATAAATCCCAAATTCTAGTTTTCAGAGTCTCAGAAATAGTAATGAAAAGAAATTGGTTTCAACTTAGGAAGTGTAATGTGAAGAGCTTTGGTTCAAACTTCTTTGAATTGCATCAACCAACAAAATCCATCAAGTTTTAAACTGTGACGGTCTTCAAACCAATCGGAAATTATGTTCAATTGACAGTCAGGGCGAGGGTAATGTAAAGTTTGGCTTCAAATTTCCCTTGAGTTGCATAAAAGTTCACACAACTGAAATTATAAACACAAGGAGTTTCATCAAACTCTAGGGTAGTAGTTTCGAAATTTTAATTAATCGAAGAAAAATATTTTAATTACGTGTCCTCAGAGCTTCAGAAAATTTAATAAATGGAAAAAGGTTTCAACTTAGAAACCGTAATGTAACCAGCCATGCTGGTTGCAGCCATGGTTGGCTGAAAAATTACAATACTTTTACCAGACTAGAAAAAAGGCACACCCTTGATCTCAGACAACCATAAGAATGAAAGAAAAACAACAGACACAATAGTGAAAAGGCCATTATTTGCTTACTTTTGATTTATAATATATTTTTTAAAATACGAATACTTTTATTTATTTCCAGTTTAGTTTACAAACCAAAAATTCAATAAAAAATATCGAAAAAAAAATGTTATTGATTCTAATTTGATTCTTTGGAATTTATTAATTTAAATAATAAACTTCAATTAAATACACAAACTAACAATATATGTATGTAAATATGTTAGGTATAATCTAATTGATAATAATTTAACGCCAACATATGGAATATAAAGAAATTTTTAGGTGATAGATAAAGAGAGAGAGAGAGAGTAGTAAGTAAAGATAAGGTTTATCAGAAATACAAATAGAAGTTTTTAACAACATAAGAGAACAACTAAAACATGATTACATACTATTATTAAACATAATTATTTAATAATTTCTTTTGTTTTTTTTTTTGGTTAAAACTCAATTAAAAAGTAAAATTAATTATGATATGATACGATAATAATTCTCACATTTTCTTAGACACATGTTGGCAAAATGATTTTTTCTATTTTACGTTTAAAGTTAATTTTTATTTTCCTATTTTTCTTTTTGGGGTGATTTTTTATTCGATAAGCACTCAGTTACAATGTTTGAGTGAAATCTCGTATTTAAAGTTTCAATGTGTTACAATGTATTACCGTTAGCTTACAAGAGCTTGTATTATTTATTTAATCCGTTAATATTATATATGTTTAGTTGTTAAATAAGAAATTTCTTAATGGCAAAATATTTTCCTAGATTTTAAGAGAGATTTTGTGGTTCAAAACATAGCAATCAGCAGAAGTGGTATTAGTGGTCACTTTAATTAAGTGTTGTTGAACAGGGGGGCAAGCAGGGGGTTTTTGTTATTGATTTTTTTATTTTAAGTTGTTGTTTATTGCAGTAAAGTATGTTTATTTTGTTAGGATTTTTATTTCAAGGATACTCTTTTCTCTGCAGGCTTTATTTGTTTGTATTTGTAAATATTTTTGTATTTTTCTGATTTTTTTTTTTTATTGGGTTATTTTTCTTCACTAAAAGGAAAACTTTTAACACTTTCTTTCTTTATTTATTCAATTTATTCTCTTTTTATGGTTGATTTTCTTATATTTGATAGAAAGTTTTTCTTCCTTTTTTGGTTCTGCTATACAAAGAATTTTTTTTTTAATATTTTTCAAATGGGAAGCGTAAAGGCGTTCGGTTTTTTCTTTACATTTTCTTTGTTAGTGAGGCGCCAGAAAGTGCGTAGATTTCAAACATCACGCACACACATTCTCTCTCTCCTACACGCTTCTTTTTGCATGTAGCAGAACAAAACAACTGAAATCAGTTAAAAAGAAATGAAAAAAACAAAAAAGAAATCACAAGAACACAACAAAAACGACGACTGTCTGATGTTGAGCAAACTCATTGGAGTTGTGTAAATAAAAACGCCTGCAAAGTATGTGTGAGAGTGAGTGTAATAAAAATAAAACGTATGTATGTGTGTGTGTGCCTGAGTGCGTGTTTGCAAAAATTGTGTTTTTGTTTATTGGTTTCGCTTAGAGGTTGCGTTTGAAAACATTGTACACATGTATGCATGTAATAGTATTCGTGTAAGTGTATTAAAAACTTAAAAACGGAAATAACAAAAACGTAACATTCTGCTAATGGTTGTGTAAAAGCGGGTGAGCGACTGAGAGTGACAGTTTACAACTGTGTGCGTGCAGGCAAAGAAGAAAAAAAAAATGTAAATAATAACGTAACTGTTTTATTAAGAGTGTGTGTGTGTGCGCGAGAGTGTGCAAGAGTACTAAGCATGCTTTTGTACCACACGCACCATAAATATTTTTATAACAAGCACACACACACTCACGTACACTGCTAAACACCTTTACTCATCCCATACAAGAAAATAAAGACACACACACACTCACAAAACAAACAAAAAAAAAAGTAAGAAATAAAAAATATCACAAAAGAAAAGAAAACTTTAGTCAGACACACTTTGTCCAAAATCTTAAAAAGTTTATCCTTTTTCACAATAGAACAGTCTTAATACGAACGTAATCTACGGTTATTGTATTTAATTTTGCTGTTTAAATTGTTTATTTATTTATTTATTAACTGCAGTGTTTTATTGTGCTTTATTTGTAAGTTAAATTTTTTTTTATTTTTTTCCTTTCCCACACAGTTTCTTTTCTAATTTAAGCGCGTTTTTAGACGTTTATCCAAGGAGTACAATGAAGGACTAAATGTAAAAATTTTCTACTAAAATTCTCCTTGAGTAGGATGCATGTGTTTTCGAAGCTGAATAAGTTTATGAAAAAAGCTGCTTGAAAGCTTTGTTTTTTGTCAGTCTCTTGGTGTAATTGTGGTCTGTGATGGTTCTCTTTATCACATTGAAATTCAGCAAAAAAAAAAAAACCAAAGAGTGACAAATAAAAGCAATTTTTATTTGACAGTTCCATAACATTCTATTTGAAGCAGAGGTGGCCAAACTTTAGAACGATATTAGTTGCAGTAAATAATACAAAAAGAGTCACATATAATAAGAATTAAAAAACAGAGAACAGTGTGTGTTTATATTATATAAATCTGAATACAAATTTTTTTCGGGCGTTATTTTGTAAAGTTATACTAAGTTTTTAGCCTACAAAGCGGACTGAGTTCGAATCCAGTGGCTGCCAAATCCCTAAACGCATTTACTCATGACTGAATGCAGTTTATATAAAATTAAAACATACAACATAAGTGCCGAGATAGCTAGGTTGTAAACCTGACTAAAGGCTTGTTATGACCAATTAAGCAAGTAATGGTAGATGGCAACTCTATCATTCTGGAACTTGCCATAGAAGACCAATCACTTGGTAAGTTGGAAAAATTTGATTAATGAAACTAATACTAAGCAAAGAAATAATAACAAGACGTGGAAGAGGGACTTTGTTACAGTCCCGTGATTAATGATATGAATAGTATTTTTAGGTGTCGCTCAAAATTTAATACCAGTTTTACTTGCAAAAAATATAGGTTAGGTTAGGTTAGAGGACGTGTACTTGTCAATTAAGACAAGTACAGTACCCGGAGGTCGAATTGACCCATTGTACTGCAAAAAATATAAGAGTAGACAGTTTTTAATATTTAAAGACACTTGACATCATTTAAAAGCAAAATATCCTGCGAAATTCAAAGAGATTATTCTGGAAAGTTAACACCTAAGTAGTTTTTACATCGTATAGTTACTGTCCATTAGGTGAAGGCATTTAAGCCCGTTGGCAAATCCTTGCGAGACTCAGTTGGTTCAAATTGGGCAGAGAATGTACCAACCAAAAGTTTTAACTAGATTATATGTAGGTACATACATATGTCTCTATTCTCACAGATCATTCATTCATTCATAATGGGTGGGAAGACCTGGAGAAAGATTTCGCTTAGTATACATAATTTCAATGGAGGTTATAGATCAGTTAGAAGAAAAGAAAGTATTTTTCCCTTTCGTTTTTTCAATATCCATCTCAGGTTCAACGTCGACCACTCTCCTCTGGTTATCACTATTTGATATCGGGTTGATTAGTGGATTTATTAAACTTTCAGACTGATTCTAATGCAAAGTTCGATCAATTGTCAATTAGAACTCGTCTGTTAGATCGGGGAGAGCTCAACAAGTGGTATCCTTCCGCTGTGAGCGCTCAAGAAAACTTTGATTTCTACAAATATGTAGTCTTATCCATTTTACTCCACTAGCCTTGAAATCATTTGTTGTCATAACACTAAGAGATAAAGTCAAAGGAAACAAACGCCTTAAATCGGTAGCCCAAATAATGTTCCGTTTTTAAGCAACATTCATTATGCTGAAGCAATTCGATTTGGAAGTTAAAATAAAAGAAGGCTGTTGATCTGTAAACCTCCACAGAAGTTTTTCTCTCAACTTCTTTTGTTAGAATCAAAGAATGATACCTTCAGAGTGCTTCAGAGCGAAGTAGAAACAATTTAATTCATTTGTTTTGTGATCTCTAAATGTGTAATGTAGTTTAATGCACCGAATACCACAAAATATATATATATATTTTTTTTTTAAACTTCCAGTAGCACTTTTTCATTTCTCTTTCAATTTTAAAATTTTCGGTAAATACATATCTACTGCCAATCACTCAAATGACTAAATTAAGGCCACCTCTGGTCACAGAACATGTTGTCATTATTTTTCTTCTACTACTTTCTTTTTGGAAGACATTAAGACAAAATATGAATTATTGACAATTCTTAACATATGAAAAAAAATTTTTCTTCCAAAAAAAATTTATAAAAATGATTGAACACACACTTTACTAAGTTTCTTTTACCGAATTTCGGTAGAAAAGACTTCATCAGTTGTATTCCTATGGTTTTTAGCTTATAATGACCAAAAAGTAAAAATATTTTCCACACAATTTCTTACATATTGCAGAGTGTAGAATGGTTTGGATGGAATGGTTGGATGGATGATTTATTTGCTAATTTTTCTATAATTTTTTTGTGCTTATAATTTGAAACACTTTATTCACTAAGATTTCTTTAACTTTATATTTTTGTTTTTGTATTTCTTCTTTTGTATATTTTCTTTATATTTTTTTATTTTATTAACATTCTTTGATTATATGATTTTTCTTTTCAAAATGTTGGTTTTTATTTCACTTTTTCAGTTTTTTTTCTTGTCGTTCTTTTACACACAACACGTACTATTTTATGCGCACTTTTAATTTATTTACCGTTATACTCTTTATATTTATTTATTATACCCTCTATCTCTTCTCTCTCTCTCACTCTTTCTCTCTCTCTCGCTTTAACTGTCTTTTGTTTCTTTGTGTTTGTAATTCTCTCAACCTTGCTGAGTTTGATGTCATCCCTTTGAAGCTTTTTATTGTGAATTACAACTCTGTAGAGCATTTCAGCTGATTAAGTTTAAACGTTGATTTAGTAGCGACATCTATATGTCACTGTTAGTCTTTATTACCGTTATTAAGGAAATAAGAATGTATAGCTTAACCCCAAGAAGCGTACACAAAGTTGTTTTCGATACAGATACGGTCAAGTACAATATTTTTCTGGAACTGTGCAATGCATAACAAATGTTTGTAATGAAATAACACTGTGCTGCTGTGGAAATATAATTAGTTTGGGACGGAAAAAAGCTGTTTTTATAAAATTCTGCTCAAAGTTACTTTACTGTTACAGTAACGTTGCTCGAACGTATCAGAGTTATAAAACCTACTGTAATAGTAATAAGGAGGAGAGAAAACTTAAAACAAAATCAAAACATATTCAGAGCTTTCGGCTTTATAATATTAAGACCTCGTACAGTCCCTGATGGCGTATTATTAATCGATCTTGTTCGCGTGTAGACCATGGTAAAGGAGTTTGAAGTTAGGAACGAAAAGCATCGCTCATAGGAAAATATTTTTCATACTCTAGCGTTTACCCTAACAAGGTCAGCTCAGCCAGTGTTCACTCTCTTGTAAGTGCCAAAAGTTGTAAAGAAATTATTGAAAAAATAACATACCTCATCAGGTCATCTTTCCATTAATACTGCCTTTGGCATTTGATGGGCCGTTAATGGTAAACGTTCATGCAAATCGATGCATGATCCTTAATTTTATTGAGATACAATATTTAATGCCACATTCTTAGTATTTAGAAGTTGTTGAATAAACTAATTCATACAGTATTGAACATATGATTTGACAGATTTTAAAAATTTTACCGAAGAATAGTTAACCAAACTTTCTAGAACCTTAAAATAAGTAAAACATTGGTTACAAACTTTCTAAGGAATAGCACTACTAAAGTACTGAGACAGGTACTATTTTATGCGCACTTTTTCGCTCATCAGATTTGCTCAGGGTGAGATTCGCAGGAACTCTTTATAATAGTATAAGCAGAGACAGTCTGCCAAAACATTCGCTCTACTTTTTCATTCTCTTTGTCCATTGAAGGAAAACAATGCACCTCTACCATCGTCTCACTATTTCATTGCTTTGTTTCAGTTTCATTAATCAAGATTTTCAGCTAAGCACGCATTCGCTATTTTAGCACGTTCTATAATGGTAGGGTTGCCACCTATAGTTCTATATGAAAATGTATTGGATTCTTGTTTTGCGTATGGTAGTAACAAACACAACTTTGACAATTGAGTTGTACCCTTTTTCCACAGATAACCTTTTCATAGAGTTCACTATCAATGTCATTCTCCCCATTTAGCGTGAATTTTAGACGGCATCATCGGTCCATACTTCTTTGAAAACGACATTGGTTCTTACTGTGAACTGCTAACACTACAACTCTACGCTTACCAGCTTTATTTTGCTTGGATTGTGTGATCTGGACACCAACGACATGGATGACGCTATGCGCTACGCAGCTCACGCTATATTGGATATTCTGCGCAAGCAATTTATCTTATGAGGAGGTAATAAACTCACTGGGAGATCAAAGGGATTTTTGGATGGGTTATTGGGAGAGTAGAAGTTGCCGTAATCTAGTAGATGGTGTGTTGGCTTATTAGACGTGAGGACTCAGTTCAAAGCCCAGGTCAGGCATCTCGAACAAAACCAAATATGAAAAAATATTTCTTCGCCGACTTCCTCTCAGCATATTACTGGCAAAAACTATGAGAGTAAATAAAATTGCCATGAAAAGTTTCTCAAAAATCTGTGGTTCGGAATCGACTTTCAACTGTAGGTCCCACTACTCATGTATAAAATTAACTTACACAGCACAAGAGGTGTGAGAATCTACGTCGTAGTCCTGACTGAAGGGTTCTAATCAGCAATTATGTATGTATGTATTGGGAAAGGTTTTGAAGTATTTTAACCTACTTTGGTCGGATTTATAGTCAAGCATTTTAACCTTAAACCGTTTATAAAACGGGTCATTGATTTCATAAAATTTTTTAATCGCATTGAAGTAAAGTTTATCAAACAATTTACAAATTTTGGGAGCAAATATTTGAACCATAACAGCAAGTTAAAAAAAAAATGCTTCAAAT
Organism: Sarcophaga rosellei; assembly: GCA_930367235.1. Taxonomy (NCBI): domain Eukaryota; kingdom Metazoa; phylum Arthropoda; class Insecta; order Diptera; family Sarcophagidae; genus Sarcophaga; species Sarcophaga rosellei. Next base: position 73,894,088 of record OV884018.1, on the reverse strand, counting down.
TAAAGTAATGTATTCATGTATGAACTGAGCGAGTGAGTTCCATAACCAAAATACAAGAAAGTTTCAAGTCAAACTAATTGTCTTCTTTTTGAAAAGAATTTCCATGAAATTGAACGTCAGAATGTTTTTGGAAATTGAACATATTCATGCCCACTGTCTTTTTAACGGTTACACACATAAATTGTAAAAGATTTCTATTCACATTGAGACACACACTATAAATTGTAATAGAATTGCATAGAAAATGTAACGGTTAAATAGAATATAACGGCAAATAATAATTCAAAGCAGTGATGGGCTCAACAACAATAATAAGCAAATATTCACTAGTGGTCTACAAACATTTACATTTTACAACACGATATAGGCAGTCATGCAAACAAACAATACATGACATGGTCCTTAGAACACCTTCAGGGCTCCACTAAATGATACAGCAAATAGACGAAGCAACAACAACTAAAATAAGCATAGAAACAAAAAAACATACACATACACGTACACTTATGCACATTCATTCACGCATATACACGAGGACAAAACAGCAACAACAACAACGGTTAAATATGAAAAGAGAAAAATCACCCTTAAGGCTTAAAATACGGCAACAACTATAACAACATGTTAGAAAATACAATGAAAAGTAAAAGAAATAAAACAGAAAAAAGAAAAAAATTCTCAGAAAAATAAAAACAGAAAACATAAGGACCACAATTGGACAACAACAAATGAAATGGGGAAAACATACGCACACACACACCCATACATATGTATGTATATACTAATACTACTTACACAAGTAACAGAGTATTAAGCAGGGAAAAAAATTATGAAAGAAACAAGAAAAAATCAAGAGAACAACCACCCACCCAATATGAAAACAGGAAGAATGAGAGCGAGAGAGTGTGTGCGAGGATGAAGATGAGTGAGTCTAGTTACAATTGACTACGACGACGATAAAGACAATAAACGAAATGAAAACAACTGTGAATAACTAGACACAAGCGACTGTGCAAAGCTATAGTAGAAGGAAAGATAGTAAAAGAAAAGAAGAAGAAAAAATAAAAACCTTGTTGGCAGGCCAATACACAAACATGTGGCGCTCTACACCACAATGGAATTATAAAGTGAATACACTCGCTGCAGCGATTTACGATTACTTACTTAATTCGTTACTACAAGCCTTTAGTCAGTATTACAACCTAGCTTCTCACACCACCCATGTTGTGGGCGTTAATTTTATCCGTAATTGGCGGGGTCTGCAATTAAACAGGCGACTCTAACTGACAAATTTTTAACAGACTTGTCATGGCAAAGTACTAACATTCAGAGTTTCTACAAGACCACTGCTGAAGAGAAGAAGTCGCAGAAAAAAATGTCTGAACCACTACATCCTTCAATTAAACGTTATTATTCGAATAAGACCTCAATAAACGGCCAGACGTCTTCAGTTGATTTGATTAGAAAAATTTAAAACAAACAGATTTTTCTGAAATGTTACAAATACCAGCACAAGCACAACATGCATTCACTTCATCTGTTGTAGGGTGTAATTATATTAAAACAGCACGCGCTCAGAAGGTAACAAAGGCTCTCTCTCTATGTGGCTTTCGCTGGTTTCATAAACACATGTACTCGTACACTTCGTCTCCAGTTACCTCTACACTGACAATGAGAAAAAGCACAACAAACCGTAAAGCATCGTATCGCGTTAAAGACAAAATTATTTTGTATATGAGAACAATATGAATACAAACACACATACATAAACGCATTCGCTTATTGCCTTTGTACAAATATGTATACGAAACGATGTTTATTTGTATTAAAGGACATACCGTCAAACACACACACTACGCAACCATGCACAAGTGTGTATGTGTGTAAGTGTAGACTTTTGTATGGTTGCTTAGCAAAGCAGGGGAACTGACTCCCATGGTAGTCTCTCTGAGACTAGAAAACTGGAAAGAAATTCAAAGAAATAAAGACAAATTTGTTGACAGTTGTTATGAGTATGAGAGTTAAAACCATTCAACATTGTTGGGGTTAGTTGGGCACATCATACATTTGTTTAACGACAGAAAATCTTTCAACCTCCCGAAAAAACAGGTTTTCCTGCCGTAAGTTTTCTTGAACCAATGTTTTGCGACAAATACTTCACATGCAAGCACGCTCTACCACAAACCACAGTGTATCGAGTGATTTGGTAGACACCAAAGGCAAGGAGCGTCCAGAACAACAAAAAAGTTCGAAAACAATAAATTCACATCATTACTGGACCAAGGTTACTGTCAGGTTCAATAAACGCTTGCACAATCATTAGATGTGACTCAAGCAGCAATTTTAAAGTGTCTAAAAGCAGCAGAATTCATTTAAAAGCAAGGTAATTGGGTGCCACTTGGACTGAAGCCGAAACGCGTTAAAAGACGATTTTGCATATGTCAGGCAGAGAGAGTGAGTGCCGAGATCAGAAGAGGTGATAGGCTGATACTGGGCTTGATTATCACGGGAGAACTTTATAAACAACAAATAATTCGTTTGAAGCTAGCCGAAAAACGCTCTGAATTGACACGAGGCCGTAATTGTCCAGCGAAACAACGTTTGGCCACCGCGCAGCGTCAGTTAAAGGCTGTTAGGAAAATAGTAGATGAGTAGTTTTACCTCACACGCTGTATAGTCCAGACCTTACGGCTCCTGATTATACCTTGCTTCTATAGGTACAGAAGGCACTCACTGCTCGCTCTTCAGAGCAGTATATCAACAATTCATCCAATTTACTCTTGGCTTTAAAAGACGTGCAAGTTTTTGAGACTGAAGCCATAAATTACCAAAAAGATGGCATAAAGTCGTAGACTGCGATTAACAAAAATCAAGTTCATCGTGTATTCATAAAGGATAAGATTCACGTTTTTCACATTTTTCTTTGGAAATGTGTAGAGTCTGTTGGATATACATTATTCCTTTGCTCCTCAGGGGAAGAGTGCCAATCTCATGTTTAAATTCGTTATGTTCAAGCAAACAGATCCAAAATAATATGAAGATTGGAAAGGAAGAGAGATACGATTCCTTGAAACAATAAGAATTAAAGTTTCCTAAATTCGTCATAGAAGATCACATATATGGCAGCTCGTGCAGAACGATGGCTTATAAAGTACCAATAAAATCGAGTGCCAACAACAACAGCCAGAAGTCTCTATTACAATTCACTGATGTCGTAATATCTAGAGCCATTAGAACACACTAAATCGATATACGTAATTATTTCAACTGTCAGGCAGTAACAATGGTAGAGTAATACTTATAGATTTGCCATAAAAATTTCTCAAAATATTTCATTTTTAAAACACATGCATTGCTATTTGATTGTCCTTAGAATGTCCTTCCATTCATGAAAGAAAGGCAAATATCCAAAACTCCTTAGAAGTAGTGACCCTTGTGACTACCGCAAAAGTGTAGAAATTTGACTACAATGGGGTACATTCTCAATCGTTTGGATTTTTATTGTAGTTGTTGGCGCTTTAACAATACAGGCGCATAAAGTAAAATTCGATTTATGACCAACACATGGAAGGAACGAAGAACGAAACAACTAACCAACAGGCCAGACAGACATATATACATACAATCAGAACACAGTAATAAAGAGCAAAGAGAGAGAGCGAGTTGTACGAGTACATCATTATCATGGTTTCACAACAGAACATAAAGAGAGTGAAATCAAAAGAACTTTGATTAAAATTATTGGTTGACAATAATCATAATATTTCTCTAATAGTAGGTCAAACAATGAGAAATTATGGTGGAAAGGCTTACTAATATTTAGAGAAAATCTGTGGATGATATTGTGACAACAGTATACGTACAAGACACAACGTCTATAAGCCTGACATAAGTGATATGACTGTTGTACATTTTTGACAGTACGAAGCTATTTTTTTAATTTGAGACATCAGTCGGATGTACATATATACATATGTTGGTAGAGGAATATTTTTCATTAAGACGAAGCAAAAAGTAATATTCCTGTGTTCAAGTGTTTTATCTTACCCATTGCAAATAGGAGATAATGTTTGTAAATACGTATGGCTCTCGATATGAATATTGAAGTAGTGTTGAACCTTTAGAGCATAGACGAAATTCTCCAACATTGCATATCTTCCGTTTTTTGAATCGGGCACTTCCATTCGAGATGGATTGGTATAATGACATGATGTGGTCCATATAGTGGTTCTTAAGTATATAAAAATGGATACAAATGTCCACCTCTACTCTTTAATTCTCCTCTCATTCAATACGTTTTCTTTGTCGCAACACAAAGCACTGTACATATATGTTATAGTAGCCTCCACGTGAATAAAAAAATATTAAATATTGGTCTTGAGGGCGATCATAAGACCAAAAACGAAATTGTTCACTTAGATAAATTTTAGTTTCAGTGAATAACATAAACATTAAAGAACTATAATAAAATAAATAAATAAGCATTGCATTCCTTTAATATTCTGCTTATAAGGCAAAATATTTACGAAAAATAAAATGAATGAGGATGTTAAGAAGGATTTAATAGAGGACTAAGAGAAGATACCGTCATCATCCAAAGCTACGGCTACATTTACACACACACACACACACACACAACTAAAACATTAAGGAAAATCCAATAAACCATACATATAAAGGCAAGAGAATAAAGCATAAAATATATGAGAGAGCGAGAGAATTAAGTAAAGAAAACCCCCATAATAACAAAAAAAAGGGGATATCAGGGGGGCGGCTCATGGTAAACGAGTATAGAGTAGCAAATAACCACGATAAGAAACACACACAGCAGGAATAATAGCGATTGAGCGAGCTTAAGCTGGCTGGATGGCTGGCTGATTTTTGTACACACAAACACACACACACACACAACAATGTATGGGTTTGTTAGGAGAGCAAACTAAAAGGCACTGTATGCGTGTAAGTGTGATTTAAGGCGAAATATAAAAGAGAAGGGCGAATCCTGTGTACTATGTGTACACAGAGCACTCCAGTGAGCTTGTTTGGCGACTGAGACAACTACTACAATGACAACACTGACGATATGAGGTGGCTTTGGAAAATGGGTGGCAAATAAACTTTCGCATTTCTGACAGCAACTTTCAAACCATCGATAAATAAAAAACTTTTTCATTCCGACGACTGCGAAAACGGCGAATGACACGAAATACCGAAAGAAAAAATTCACGGTGACTGTGTGTTGTGTGAAAAATATACCAAAAAAAAAAAAAATAGAAAAAAGGAAAAATAAAAACCATCCACATAAAAAAATTTATACACATAAATTTTTATTAATAATAAAAAAAAAGTTATTAGTTTAATAGAAATAAAATATTTTAAAAAATTTATTCCAAAAAGAAAATAAATAAAATAAAAGAAAAAAGTGAAAATATAACGGCCTTTTGAAGGAGAAGAGTGTGAGAAAAGGAAAAAATATTTAAAAATGAAAATGAAAAATAAATGAAAATATTCAATCAAAATTTAAAGGAAATCAAAGGAAAGGTGGCAAAGTAGTGGTGTGCCTGCCGTCTTGCTTGGGTATAAAATCTTGAGTCTGGTTTTATTAAAAATATTTTTAATTCTTTAAAGAAATACAAGAAAATATTTAACAAAAAATGTGTGTGTATAAAGTAAATAAAATATTTAAATAATATTCAAACAGAAAACACGACAATTTTTTTATACAATTTCCGGCTAACGGAAATGGGCGTTGGATATACTCCCAAAGGAGTCTCCATCACACACATTTCTATACCAACTAAAAAAATTCAAGAGCTTATCATATGGAATACACTTTTATGTTTGATTCTGTTTGGTTCGGTTTATGTTTTATTTTGTGAAAATTTATGTTCAAAATTTAAATAGTGTTCAATGGCAAAGAAACAAACATAGTAAATAAATAATAAATTTTACGAAAATTATAACGAAAAAAAAAAGCACAAGAAAAAAAACGGTTCATAAATTTTTTTAATGGGAGTGTTCCAGGCAAAAGTGTAGAAGAAGAACAACCAGAGGAAAAAAAGAAGAATCCAACACAGGACGACGACAAAGAAATTTTGCACACACACACACACACAAAACACCGTTAGGACACACTTACACCAATACAGAAAAACGTCGCGTTAAGCTATGTCGCGGATCGAAACGTCGCGGGTGTACACAGAGAAAATGGAAAAAGTGGATAAAAAGTAAACGCAATCAATTACACACAAAAAGAAGAAGAAGATAACACCAAACAAGAACAACAAAAGTGTACTTTACTACTACACATACACTACAAAATTTTAATACTCGCCGTAAGTCAAAGAGTAAGTGAGTGAATGAGTAAAACGAAAAGGAAAACAAAAAAAAATAATAATTCACCGTTAGTGAGAATTTCCCCAAAAGAAGAAGAATAAGTGAGAAAATGAAAAAATCAAATCAAAAAATTAAAAAAAAATGGTAAAACACACAAACACGCACACACAAAATAAATAAACGAATTGTCAAAAATTGAGTAACGTAACTAACGGAAAGTCAAAAGAGTGGAAAAAATAACAACAAAGAAAATGCAATAACAATAACAAAAACGCCGAAAGAAAAAATCCAATAAATTCTCATAAATCTAGCCAACAGAAAGCAGACAAAACAAACGTAAAAGAAATCAAAGTTTAGCACAGAGAGAGCAAGAGATTTAATAAAGGAACTCTCTCTCTCTCTGTCTGTCTATTTTTCTTTCTCACAATTATTGAGAGAACAAACAAAAACACCCCAAAAAAATACAAGTGGTCCCCCCAAAAATTTTCCAAACAAGAGGCAAAAAGTCGAAATAAAAACAAAAACAACAAATAAATAAAGCAAGGATAACAAAAAAAATGTGCATGTGCGCGTATAAATAACGGCAAATGAATAAATGTATGTACGTATGTGTGTAAGTGTATATGTGTTTGCGTAAGAAAGGATATAAAATTCTGTTTTAAGAAAAAATCTATGAAAACAAAACCACGAATAAACGAAAAGAGAGACAAAAATCAAATGAGCAAAAACAAATGCGAAACAAAGATAACCAAGTGAAACAATGTGATAAAGTGATGGAAATGAAAAAACAGCAAGAAAAACAAAGAGCGTATGAATAACACAAAGGATAATGGCAAATAAATGTTTAAAATAGAATAAAAATATCAAAAAAAAAAAAAAAAAAAAAGGAAACAAAAGAAAAAATAAAATAATACTAAGCAAATGAAATATTGTTCTCTCTGTCTCTCACTCTGTGTCACACTCTCTGTCGCTCTCTTTTGTTTTAGTTTTGTGTCATTTTTATAACAATAATAATAACAACAACAAAACAAAACAAAACGGAAAAAAAGCTTCACAGTTAATGTACCATTGAAATTTTTGTTAACATTTACTTTGTCACTCTTCACACATACTTGAACACATTAGAAATACACACACAAACACATACACATTCAGCATCCCATACATTTTTATTTTTTAGAAATAATATTTAATGATTTGTTGTTGTTGTGAAAGAGAATAGAAATCTTATTTGTGTCCATATTGTTTGTGGTTTTATTGTACCCAATTTCTTCATCTTCTAATTCTACTAACAAGAGGAATACATGTTGAAAAATTTATTCAAACTACCATGAATATAATAAGAATTCATATTTAATTAAAATATAAGCATAATTTCATGATAAAATTGATTGTATAAACAGAAAACATATGGCTTTTGAACAACATTTAAATGTAAACGTAATCAGTAAACGTTTAAATTCACTTGTTTTTTTTTTAATTTGTTTCAAAGAATATCTTAAGCATCCATACCCTTAGAATATAAGAGATCATGGACAGTTTATTTAAAAAAGAAAAATTGAAACCTATTCGCGCTTTATTTCGATATTAATAAAGTCATGACCTTTCAACTTAAGCATCTCCGAATGCATGGATAATATTCTGTTAAATTCTTAAAACAACTTATACAATAGAGAATTAAAAGGCACATGAAATAATAAAAAATAAAGGGTGTTCTAAAGAAAAATTTTAAAAAAATCTCACTTTTCTTAAATTACACATTCATATACATACGGATGAAAGCGGCCATACAAAATATTTGATTGAATACATATCTTCTTTTCTTCTCATTAGGAATTTTAAATATTTTAAATGTTTTCTTATCGCTAACAGTGTTTAGAAGAACTTTTAAGAGTTGGGGATGCGAATACTTCGGAACCATAGTAACTGTTCACATCTCAGTCTGCCCTTACATTCAAATTTATATTACAGACTGAATTAAAGGGGGGAGGCATAATGTCGTTTCCCATAATGCGTAGTCTAGCCGCCGTAGTCTAGTAGATAGTGTGTTCGCTTATTAGACGTAAAGCCCGGGTTTGAGCCCCAGGCCAGACATCAAAAACGAAATATGAAAAAAATATTTCTTCGACGACTTCCTCTCAGCAGATTTCTGGCAAAAACTCTGAGAGTAAATAAAGCTGCCATGAAAAAGTTTCTCAAAATCTGTCGTTCGGAGTCGACGTTAAACTGTAGGTCTCGAAACTCAAGTATAAAACTAAGGCACACAACATGAGTGATGTGAGAAGCTAGGCCGTAATCCCGGCTGAAGGGTTGTAATGGCCAATTATGTATGTATGTATGTTTACAACACCAAGTTGTTGACGATAGTGAATCAGCGTTTAAGGAGCTGCATATTTAATGTATAGAAGGAATTTAATGTATTCAAGTCGTTTGCTTTTCATATTACCACACTGCGGTCAATTGATCTTACAGTTTACCTCACAATTTAATGGTATCACGAGGTACGGAATTAATGGTACAAAGTATTGAGGTATTGAGCATTAATATACCTTAAATTGTTGGCCAATGCCGTTTTTTAGTTTAACTAATAAATGATATCACCATTCAATTCAAAATTTTTAGTAAATTATTTAAAAACCAAGTTTAAAAATTTCTATTTGAAATTGTACTAAATTTCAACCCAATTGGAACAACCACCACCTGCAATAACAGCAGAGAATAATGAGTATAAATAAGAACACCAATTATAGCTAAACTTGAATAAACGACATAAGATATGCACATAAAACATAGAATCGATAATCTTCCGGCAAATGGCAACGGATGTCTTCAAATACATCATTAAATTTTTGAAAAAAATTAAAGCTTTCTAAGCGCCTTAAGGATTTGAAATTAGAATTAGATCATATGATTGAATGGTCAGTATAAGTATAACGTGAACGTTGTTACCACTAACAATCATAGAGAATTGTACGGGTTCATTGTCATGTTGAAAACTCCAATGAAGTAGTGTATTTTCAACAAGTGGTCTCATGCCGTATACAAGGACTTATTCTTACAAACCTTCTTAGTTAAGATCAGTTTAAAAAAAAGAATTCCCAACCTTTTACAAGTCGTGCTGTAGTTTAGAAAGTATTAAAAAATTACATTAATTTTCTGTGATGGAGGTCAAAATCAATAGATTGTCACAAAAAGAAACTGTAAAACTTAGGATTATTTAATGGAATGGAATTAATCCTTTTTGAAATTTTGACTAGATCACTTTCTAAGGATATCCTTGACAAACTCTTGATAGCATTTGCCGACAACAATGTACATATACATATTTAAATTTAATAAAGAGTAATTTTGGATAATTCCAATAAAATAATGGAAAATAGGAAGTCAGCCTATCATTAATGCGAATGTTTAAGAGATCAACATTGAACAAGAAAGTATTGAATAAGTCGTAATATAAAAATACATTGAAGTATAAATTCTACGCGAGTTTAACGCTAAACTTTAATGACTTCCATGTGGGAATAGTTGCTGATCCCTTCAGAAACAAATGGTGATTGTTATTAAAAGCAGTATGTACTGGCTTTCACTAACATCTAGCGAATGCGGTTTTCATAAAGTAACCGGGAGGGTGCAATTGTCCATAATGTTTCAATGAGCAAGTCATAATGGAAGTATTTCAAAATGAATAAAATTTCTCTTATTTCTTTATAATTCTAAATAAATTCTTTATATGCATACCTTAAAGCTCGAATCTATCCTATGGTATATGGCGTGGCATTTTTAAACTAATCTATACAATGAACAAAGCTTGCTGTAGTTCTGAAAGTGATTTACTACAATAAAAGTCTCTTCGGACAATTCTTTTCGTTTAAAGCATATAAAAATGAAATTTTTATGACGTCAATTTTGATTATTTTACAACCTTAATTAGGCGATTTATTTTATTAATTATAGGGGTATATTTTTGGGATATTTATTGAATAGAATGTGAAAGTATACCATACTTCACCTCCATATGGTGACATTGAAAAGATCTGTCTCCAACAATTTTTAGTAATGCATCTCTTTTGCCTTATACTATGTTCATACATATATGCACTTTTATTGAGTCAATATTCGGTTTATTGAGGACAATATTTTAAGTGTTCAGACATAATAATATACGCAGTTCAGATGCTTATTCAATATTCATTTGACAGCTGGTAAACAAAACAGCTGGTTGTTACAACAACATCGTTTTTATGTTGTTGTTTTTTATTTTGTTTGTCGTTATTGACATTTGATGCTCACTGAACATACTTATGACACTGCTGTTTAATCTGTTTAAGTTTTACTCAATATTATAACAATTTGCGTATTTATTGTCAATAATTAATTGAAACTTTATATGAAATATTGCGCTCAATAATGGCGTTTATTGCGATTTACGCAATAAAGGTGCATATCAGATAACAGAATCTTTTATAATTCCACAAGGTCCCCGCATTCTAGTAGGTATTGTTTTGGCTTACTAGACGAAAGTTCAAATTTTAGGTCTGATATCTCGGACAAAAATAAATATTCCAAAAATATTTCTTTTAAATACCTCTTCTGGCAAAAGGTCTGAGAGCAAAAGGAATTGGCATGAAGAGCTTCTCAAATTTGTCGTTCATAGGCGACAATAAACTGTAGGTCCTGCCACTTGTGGATTGAATCAACACACACAATATGGACGCTATGGGAAGCTACGATGAAAAAAGTTGTAATGGTCAACAAATAATAATTTACAGTAGTTACGATTAGAGGGAATGGTGATAATGATTTCTTCTAAAAAAAATATTTCATAAAACAAAAGAAAGAAACGAAAGTAATCTTTAGCTGGCTCAAATATCTAAGACTAACGATGAAACTATAGGAAATTATAACTGTTGTTACGCTGAAAATTCTAAAATCCGCCCATTGACTTTGCTTATATGGTGGGATACGACTGCAAATTTATATCAAAAAATTCGACAAGGGCATAGCAGATATGGGCCTATTCAGATATGCATTACTAAGATGCATTTGTGGATTTACTATACAATATATAATTTTCAATACTCTTATATTAAACATTAAAAAATTAAATTAATTATTATTAATGAATATAGTAATTGATAATTAATACTTGTAGTCATAGTACTCACTTGAAACTTTCATTTGAATTCATCACCCATCAAGGGTGATGACAAAATCTTCTGATCATATACACTCTGTAGGAGCCTGTAATTAGAAAGAAAACCACAGATAATATGAATACACAACAACAACAACAATAAAATTATAAATTAATTATAAAAAAATATGTTTTGTTCTTATAGCTAAAATGGCATGAGATAATCGATTATTTCTAAAATAAACACAATATTTGTATACGAATTTTTCTAAAATTAAAATTTAAAAAAAATAAGAAAAACTTTTCGCAACAAAAAAAAAATAAGTTCTGAGAACATTAATTGAAGCGATACGAAATGTCCAAATCGAACGCCGATTTTAGTGCGTTCGACTTTAATGACAGCTCCGATAATTCCGATGTTGAAACTCGACCACCGTTTCTCAGTCGTGTGGCTCTGGGTAACAGTAATAAAAATTCCACCAACAATAATAATAACAACAACAACAACCTTAGCTCAGGACATCATAATAATACGAATCAACAGCATAATAATAGCAACAGCAACAACAACAATAACAGCACCAACAAAAACAATAACAACAACAATAACAATTCAAGTCATTTATCCAGTAGTGCTTCCAATAGTAGTGCATCCAGTAGTGAAGATGAAGGCGAAGGCGAAACAAATGATGATAATGTTGCCCCGGCAACAAGAACAACAACTGAACGACAACATCAGCAGCAACAACAACAACAACTTTTGCAACAACAAAGGCAAAGACAGCAATTGCAAGAAGCCATTAATGGCACAGGCCTTAACAAACATCTTCATGAGGATGACGACGACAACAATAGCAACAGCAGTACGACGAGCAGCAGTAGCAGTAGTAGCAGTACTACAGCTCGGGGCTCGGCTGCAACAAGAACGGGTCTGGGGGTTGGCAATGCACTGCAACAACAACTACAAAATGCCAATGGCAGTAATGCTCAACAGTCTCATAATTCAGATGTCTTGTTAATGGCCGCCATGGGTACTGGCAATGCTACGGCAACAACAGCAAATGGCTTAACAGACGATGGTAGTGCTGCTGTTGCCACATCAGTGGCCAGCAACAATAATAACATGGATGCATTGGATGCAATAAATGCCAGAGATACAAGCACTAGTGGCAGTATGGAAGGTGGAATGGAGGGTGGTTTAGCCTCAGGTCTTACCGAAACGACTACCACGAACCATAAAAACAACGTCAGCAACAATACGAACAACAACAGCAATAGCTGCAATATTAACAGTTTGATGGATTCAAACGGTGCTGGCGGTGGAGGCAATAGTCACATACATAACAACGGCCACTCGAATGCCAGTAGCCATTGCAACGAATTGGTACGCAGTAGTAGCAGTGCCAGCTTAAGTAATGCCAGTCTATCACATCATGCGAGCGGTGGAGGAGGTGGTGGCGGTGGTGGTGGTAGTGTTGTTGGTGGAGGAGGTAGTGGCAGTACGATTGGCGGCAATAATTCCAATACTGGTGGCGGAGGCGGCGGTACTGGGGGTGGTGGCAGCCTTAGTGGTGCACCCACATCTGCTTCGGGTTATGCTCTATCGGCAGCGGAACGTAAGAAATATCGCCATCAGAATTTCAGCAAAAATATCTACATTGGAACGAAGAATGCCGAAAAATGGGAATACATGCGAACACGTTTACATTTCAAAAACGATGTCGAATTTGTGGCATACCTACTTAACTTAGCCAATAACGATGGTGAACGTTTAGCCAAGTAAGTAAAATCTTTTGCATACACATTTAGTAATTAAGATTTTTAATCAGATTTATCATAAAGAGTTGCAAACTGCTTATCACAAATCGATGGTTCTTGAAATGTATGTACTTGAAACAAATTTCTTTATCAAACAATAGGTACTTAGTGATCCTTGAAGCAATGCTTCTAAAAAAATCATGTCACTTCGTTAAACTCGATTTGCTTAGCTCTTCTGATCATAGATTATTTAATAGACTATAACCTATAATCACTCAAATAACGATTTTTGACTCGTAGCTTACACTTTTGAAACACGCCTCATGCCCAAAAGATTACACAGAATGACTCGAACTTTCCTTACGACTATACGACTGGCAATTATTAGCACTTCATTCACTTATTTCACGTTTTCATTAGGCGATAAGGTGCTAGACCATTAGGAGAGTGGTTCATCATTATCCGACTTTATGAAAAAGTTTATAGAAATTATGAGCGTTAAGTAATGCAAAATAGTTTCATCGTGTTCCATTGTCAACTCTACTTTGATCTGTTCGACTGCATATATTTCCCTGATTTAGATTGTTTTAAACCCATTTGGGGTTCCCAGCCTCTCTCTATTTCTCTGTCACGGAGTATATCCTTTCAAACTGCTTGTCTAATACCACTGAATGATGTAGAAGCTCTCCACGGGGCAACTTCATTAATCAATGTTAAGTCATTAGTTTATACCTACACAGCCCTTGAAGTATTCGGCAGACAAATTTATTACAAAAATTAGTTGGAAATTGGATTGATTTGGTGGACTATGTAACATAAAACATATCATACGCATCACAAATTTTAAGTGTCTATCTAGACTTACACATGTAACATATTCAGAGACATGAAACTATCAAGTTTACCTTCAGGAACTTCTGAACTTTGACAATTGATATCGGCCATCTTATTAATGCTATGTACATCTATCAAATTATATGTCATCTTTTGCCATTTTGTCTCTGGAGCAATTGGCAACTGACGCCAACTGCTATCGAAAAATCATTTTTAGAAATGACGTTCATTTCTGGATGAATTGGCCAATTCACTTAAGAACCAAGCAAAGCATACCAAAATATCGTAGTTAGTGCAGGATTTTGGGATAACGATGTCATCAATACATATTTCTTTGAGCTCGACGTTGACCAGACTGTGATGCTTAACAGCGAGCACAGTAGGTCAATGATAATTAATTTCCTTTTTCCTCAATTGGCTGATCTGGACACCAATGACGTGTCACACTGCTGGCCATGATGATCTCACGTGGAACTGATGTGAACTGGCCACCGAGATCGTGCGTTTTGACACTGTCAAACCTTTTCTTGTGGTGTTTCTTAACACACTAGTGTATATGAATAAGTCACTTATCACCGTGGTCCTTCAAACCAATTTTGCCCATGCCATCGCTCAGATGTAGAGTGATATACATATGTATGTGTCAGAGTCATAGAAATATGGAAATTTCGAACGCACTGCACTCAAAAAGAAAAAGTGGCGGACATTTGAACGATGTTATATGCAACAAGTAGTCGCCGTAGTCTAGTAAGTAGTGTGTTGGCTTATTAGACGTTAGGCCTCGGTTCAAACCTCATGTCAGACATCTTCACCTCAACGAAATATGAAAAAGTCTTACTCATCACAGCAGATTACGGACAAAAACTTTGAGGGTAAATAAAAAATTGCCATGAAAAGTTTCTCAAAAATCTGTCGTGCGGAGTCAACTTCAAGCTGTAGGTCCTGCCACTTATGGATAAAATTAACACACACAACTTCAGTGGTGGGAGAAGCTAGGTCGTAACCCAGTCTAAAGGCTTGTAATTATGTATGTATGTATGTATGCTAGTTTAAGATCTCCTTCTAGATATATTTAGCCACAATTTGAATATTATCATCGACTTTAATGTTACACTAATTGGCATATACGGTCTGTATACTGAGCAACTGTTTTGTGCAGCATGCCGATGGTAGGTTGAAATTCACAAGACTAGTATCTTTCCTTCATGCTTTACCTAGAAGCCTATGTAATTTCCTCGTCATCGTTTGTTGACAGACAAATGTTTTTCAACTATTTCGGAAAGTATACCAAAAAGTATAACAATCTACAAGAGGGACCTTAAGATTTTAACGGCTCTACTCTGTAAAATTGGCAACAGAAAGACCGAGAAATATAGGTCCCATATGAGTATATATTCCCTTATTGAAAGTTTCGAACATTAGGTCGAGTTGAAAGCTTTGATTACCAAAGCACACTTGAGCGTACATAGACCCGCTGTGACGCCACAGGTAACCGCATTCCCTGTACAGACCGAATTCCACCAGACTCGCTGAAGCAATTGGTTGGAACATTGAACAACGAACTTCATGTTGCTGAGAATCGCCGCAGCCTTCAATACGGTACACAATCATATACGAGTACACAAAACTATTCTCAATCTATGAAACAGTATAGAAAAGCTCCAACCTTTACAAGTTACCTTAACTAGCCCTGTAAGCCTAGTTTTATTGTAGGGCAACAAAGGATATTCGAATATTGCCTGCAAACGGATCCTGAGTCACAAGAAAACTTCTGTGAATACATATTATTGTTTTAATTCTTAATGTAGTTACTGCTGTTGCGCTATTGTTGTTGTTGGCACGCCAATGTAAATTACATGCTCGATAATCGTGACGACAATGATGCTTATGACGTTAACGATAATGGCAACGATAATGACGTTGGTGATGGCAAAATGATGATTATGATGATGTTGTTGCTATGTTAGCGGAAGCGGAAATAAAAACACACAAACGCAACGAACATACATATAAAGCAATAAAAGCTGCAGTGAATAACAACTACAACAACAAAAATATTTAAGTAAAAAAATGAAAGAGAGAAATTATTTACACCAATTTCACAGTATGAGTTCAAAATGGAAAACTCATTCTTTTGATATTTTTTTTTCTCTTTATTTTTTACTTTATGCGGCTGCTTTACCGCCATAGCCACCAAGACCACCAATGCGTTGCAGTTGTTTCTTCGTTGTGTTTTTTATGTGTTTTAAATGCGTTCCTTGTTTTTGTTGCGCTTTATTATTATGGTCAGGAGGAAACAAGAAAAAACGGCAACAGCCACAGTAGGATCAGGAACAGATTGAATGTTGGCTAAGGGACTAAGTGACTGAATGACTGGTTGAATGACTGACTAACTGCTCCTATGACTGGCTTGAATGCAATTTTATGTAGTGAATCTTGTTTGCCACAACAGCAACAACAACAACAGCACCAAATCAAATGCAACAAATGCGCATACATGCAATTTCCTTTGAAAATTCACAACAAATTACAATTCTGTTCTGTTCTCTTCTGCTGTGTGCATGCATATATGTACATGTGCATGTGCATGTGTTTCATTATGTTCTTTGCTCCTTTCCTTTAGTACTGTGTGTTGTTTTCTTTTTTCGCCTACAACTGCAACTGATGATGATGATGATGGCATCCGTACATACATACATATGTGGGCATGAGAGTTTGAAAATCAAACCAAAAGTGAAAAATTGTTCAAGTGCAATTATAAAAAAAGGAAAGAACAAAAAAACGCTTGCAAAAAGACCAAAAAACAACAACAGCAACAAAATGAGAATGAAAATGAAGCCCAAAAGAACCTGTGGTTGGAAAAATGTTTGTTGCCAGTTTGCAAGATTTTCGTGTAGATTGTAAACGGCGGGGAGAATGGGGGGCGGGGAGTGAAAAGGAAAAGTGAAAAAGGATTTTCATTAAAAGCATGTATGTGTATAAAACATATACATATACTCGCATACTTGTGTGCATTAAACCGTTACAGGAAATTCATCAGTAGAACTGCCACAATAACTACAGCAACAACGCCGACAACAACAACTACAACTAACAATCGCATCATTATTCTTCTTCATAACATTAGCTGTGGTATAAAGAAATATCTACAAACACACGCACATATACATACATACGTACAGATTAATGCGGAAACATATACTCTGTACTACACTGTGCTACTGTTTTTGCCTCTTTTTTAATTTTTTTTTCTCTCTTTTTTTCGCACAAATCTCAATAGTATTTAATTCACTACTACAACAGAGAGAAAAAAATGAAAAAAAATTGAAACGCACAGTACGTTTCACATTTCACATGCTGCTGTTTTTTTTTCCACTACAACAACTACGACAACAGCAGCAGCAAACTAAAACAAAAATATAAAAGAAAGAAGGAAACAAACTTAAGAATGAAAAACCTTCAGTTACCAGCGGACCATATAACAACAATCTCAAACCCCTTTTCACCCATCCCAACCCCACCATCCTTTTACGCCTCACTACCTCTGAGATCATTTTGGTATCTCGAAAATTCTGACCGCATATCAGAAACATAAATATACTCTCTTACACACATACTACATATACGCACGCTTCCTTGCACATGTACTTGAATTCCTTGTAATTACAAACATATGAGTACATATGTACATGTTTATGTAAACTATATTTGTATGTGTATTGCTGTACGTATGTATTTGGTGAGTGTAATACAGTAACTTTAAAAAGCGCTGGATTTCGAAGCCAGTGATGTCAATAAGTCATGTACGTCAATTGAATAACTACGCTAATATCAAAGCCAGTCTAATCAAAATAAACCAGTTTGGATGCTAACACCAACAGAATGAAGAAAGAATTCAAGAAAAAAATTTCTTTATTTTGTGTACGACAATTCTTTATCATTTTTTATGCGTATTAGCATCACTTATACGTATTAATTTGCAGTTTCCCACTGCCAATGTAACAGTTGTCTTAGATCACGATTATGTTAGCTTAAGAAAGGATTCTCCTTGTAAGAAAAAGTCCCACTTAGACCAACATTTAAGCCCTTTGCCACAAACAATATTGGACCTGGTGATCAATAAACATTGCCTAGAGGAAACCAAACCGAATCCACATAAGTCTTATTAGAGAGCTAGCTCAAGATATACACAGACTTGGTCACTAAAACCCTTTAGCCAGGATTACGACCTAGTTTCTCACACCACTTATGTTGTGTGTGTTAATTTTATATATGTACATGAGTGGCGTGACCTACAGCTTAAAGTCGACTCCGAACGTGAGTTTTTGAGAAACGTTTCCATGGAAATTTTTATTAATCTCTCAGAATGTTTGCCAGAAATCTACTGAGAGGTAGTCGCCGTAAAAATATTTGTTCATGTTTTGTTATAACCTGGGCCTCACGTCTAATAAGCCAAAACACTGCCTAATAGACTATGGCGCCTACCAAGGATGACAGAAAGTGGAAGATCAAAAACGTTCTTCTTTCTATGACAGAAGCAGAATACTGACACATGAAGTGGAAGACAGTCTCTTCAGATCATCATTACTTTACAAACAATTTTAGGCAAATCTCTTGATTAAATTTTTTCCGTCTGCTTTACATTGTCGACCATATCCAACTCTTCTAAGCTGTATGAATGAAAAATATAAAAAAAAGTATACTTGACGCAGTGAACATTTGTGCGTTTGTCATAATAGCTGTATCACAGCCTGGTAGCCTTTACTCTGAATTATAATCGAATTTCAAGCGATTCGATCATACACACTTCTTCCCTAATTTTCTACATAAAGTTTTTAAAAGTTGGAATGAATACCATGGGAGCTTCGGCCAGTTTTTCCAATTTTCCTCAGGCACATTATTAAAACATTCGCTTATAAGTATAGCCTAGACAAAGTACCACAGCTGTTGTAATTTAACTACATTCAGATCGCCATAGTGCCCACACCGTTTATGTTTCATTTAACGCAGGCTGAAGGCAGGCTAATTAGGTGAGAACATACATATACTCTCTCTCTCTTTGAAAACACCAAGAACAGCTCCATTTGCATGCGCAATTAATCATGCTTTTGGAGTATACATCAGAGTGGATAAGCTTAGCATTTGTACCTAGTAATTTTCGTCTGTTATTTGATGAAAGCATTGCTTTTATGTCGTTTATTCTAAACAAAATACACACATGGTGCCTACAAACTCGTGGATTCCTTGATTTAGTGATTCTAATAACTTTGTCTTATCCTCCGTTACTATCGGAGCCACTGTAATCAATTGCTGCAAAGATAACAATTATTACGTCTCGTTGCTTTCGAGTAGCATATGTTTCTTGGCAAAAGTGCACTCGTAGTGATAACTGTTGCATCGTGCAAAACCCTTTCTAAGGAAATGTTGAAAATATCATATTGATTGACTTTCACTATGGCTTAAACCTCCTTATTCTACTGAATGCCAAGGCAAGATCTACACCTACATACATCAACTGAAGAACACATGAAAGGATTGGTTTTCACACACATATAATTTTTCCTTCTATAATTAGGAAATCTGTTCATAACGCTCTGCCACAAAAACTCCTACGAAAGGAGTAAACTGTAGAACACTATATTCGCGGAAACATATTGCTATGAAAGTGAAAGCTACTGACATTGATAGCAAAAATTTGTTCCTTTTTTAAACAAACCGATATCAACCTAAACTGGCTGATAAGTACTGAATAAAATCCTTCAAATGCCTTTCATATTAATTTGTAATCAAAAGAAATATGAGTAGCTTAGAAAGGAGTTTAGTTTGCTACTCGTATTCATTCATCATATCCTACAGATGTAATCCGTATTCCAATGCCTTATAAAATCCAAAAAAGGTTTGTTTTAAACGCGTTTGAAGAAAAAAAAACGTTAAAAGAAGGCATCATTTGTTTTGCAGCAACACGAATATTTACAAATGAAAGCACTTTACCGTACATGCATACATACATACATACATATATACACTTATATACACAAGAGTATACCGATATGCATTTTACGTGCACATCTCTTATGCGTGATTGTTGAAGTAAAATTATGTATTTAAGCAGAAACATATGGGTTATTTAGAAGCACACGAATTTCAAACTCTTGTCACATATATCCATCTTAATGTAGGTTGTCTTATAAGATAAGGCATAGAAGATACGCCTGAAATACTAGGGCAAGAGCTGTACTAGTCACCAACAACATTAGACTCTCATTTACTTTAGAGCTGCGCAGCTTTTCCCTTTTCTGTTTGAAATAAAAATTCATAGCTGAATCAGACAGTTTCATTGATTAAGGTTTTGAAAAGTTCAGTTAAATCATTTTGGACGGAGATGTCACAGAGCCGACGGTTAAACCAGGGGGCTCTCGTCCACTAAGTTAACACACTACCTAATAGACTACGCCGACTTCTACAATAAACCACAATCCTTTATTTATCTCATCGTAAAATTTAATGAATTTTGTGGACGAAATCTATTACAAATGATGAACTTTGAGCAGTGAGTGATCAAACGAATATCGATACCGAGGCCAAGAAATTTGAATAGCATTGGCTATGGGAAACAATGCGTAATTAATACGTAATAATACGCATGGTGATAGACGTCATGGAAGACTGGCTATTTGAACCAAAAGGGGTAGATAATGTAATCATTGAAAGAGATTATCTAGAGACCCCCAAATTAATGACTTTACAATAATATTTTTATAGTATAGTGGCTAAAGTGATTCTCTACAAGCTCAAGCAATCTAGCTTGAAATCCAATAGAAGGCGAAATCAATCATAAAAGTCCTCTGGCCCCTGACCCTACTATAATAACGAATATGCAACTGAATATGAAACTGAAACAAAGCAAATGGAATAATGTCAAGGTGGGGAAATCCTTGCAATAGCCATCTTTCTTAGGCTTGGCGTGGTAATTTTTTCTGAATCTTTCTTTAGTTCTAATTACATGGCAAAAGAGAAGAATCTTCATTCAGTTTCTAATCACACAAAATGGATTTGATCTTGTCATATACGATATACTCGTATGTATTGTTACGCTTTTACATAACAAAAAAGTTTAAAATAAAATAAAAATAAATTTGTGTTCAGTTTTAATTAAAATAATTGATTATTCGCACACATACTGTTCACAACTTGATGTAAACGACAACAAATGCTTTTCTTTGTTATTCCTCTAATTATACACAATCTCTATTTATAAACAATAACAATTACTAGACAATTATTCCACAGATCTTTGTAACGAAGATCTTCAAACCACGATTACACTCTTCAAACACACAGCGTATTCACACAAGACTGACTGAACTTTACTTATTCACTTGCTTGCTTTGCCTTGCCTTTTATATGGCAGAATAAACAGTCTGATGAATTTTTTTGAGAGCGAATGTTCGTGGCTTCGACTTATCGAAATCTTTATAAATGTAGACATCGTTGTGTCATTATTGTTGTTTGTGTATTTTGTTTACATTTATTCCTGTAGTAATTGTTGTTGTATTTTTGTTTACTTGTTTACCATTTTTGTTATGCTGGTCTTTGTTGTTGTATTTTGTTTTTGTTTATAATTTTAATGTTAAGCGATGTAAAAGCAAAATACCAGTATCTAGATTCTTAATTTTCGTAACAGTATTTATTCTTTAACCCCTAAGTAAACTGAATGGGAAAATATTTATAGGAACTCTACGGTAAGTTGTGAAATGATCCATAATTTAGGCAACGATACTCTAGCGGTGGTGCTCGTAGTTTCTTTTTCTTTTTGTTTCATTCCTCTAAGCAATGCTCGCATAAGTATGTATGTTTATTTATTATTGTTGTTGTTGCTACTGTTGTTGTTGCTTCAACTAGCAGTGGAATTATTGCTACTTAACCACACACAAACTTACCACACATATGTACATATGAATAAAACTATACACACATACACACTGTTTACTTTCAATGTCTTACTTTTGCTTATTTACCACATAAACACGTATAGACTTTCAAACATGCTCTTTTACACACACGCATACTTTTTATTGTAATCATGTTTTATTGTTGATGTTGTTGCTGTTGTTGTTGTTGCTGTTGTTGTTAGTTTAGTTTCATTTTGTGCTGGTCTATAGTTTTAGTACCACCTAAACACAAGGGAGCCATATTCATCTGATATGAAAACATGCAAACGTTTGTTATAACATACATTGAAACATACATACAGAAATACAATCTTAGTGTATGTACGAGTATGTACATATGTATGTATGTACATATATCTGTATGTATTTACGTTTTTGTTGCTAGTCTAAGCGAACATTAATAACGCGATTGCATAGAATCGTACACGCACACAGCAGTGTATAAAAACGGAAACTAACACATCAATTTGAAAGCATGTGAGAGCAGCGTATGTGTTTTATGTTTACACTCACGTACACATACAAATCTAAATAACAAGCACTTATGCATATACAAACAAATATATCTGCCTCTCTCACACTCTCTATTGAAGGACTGGCTCTCTAACTACAGCTACAGTACGTGTTTTATTTGTGCGTTTGTTTCTTCCTTTCTCTCGACCATCCGTTTCGTTTGTCCATACTTTAGTTCATTCAGTTGTACACTTATTTTGTTTTGTTTTTTCTTTTTTTTGCAAGTGTGTACAGTTGAATGTTTTTCAGTAAAAATTTTTACTATTTTCGGCTTTGATGTACGTTTGCAATTCAGCTTTTCGTTTTTCTTTTTTTTTTCTCTGTTTCCTTTCTCAGTTGAATCAGTTTCCCTTTTTGTTTGTGTGTTGCCTGCCGATTTACTCTAGTCCCGGGTTTTTTTCTTTATTATTTGCTCGTATACAACTTTATTAACTTTGTTTCTGTACAAACGTGTTCATAAGCTTTTCTTTTTACAGTAGGCTGCGTGCGAATTAACAATTTATACCAAACATTAGGGACAGTATACCGAAGACTAAAGAATAGGGACAGTAGGTACAATTGTACACCGATTTAATGCAGGGTTTGCGTTTCTTTTGAGACTACCCAAGTATCCACACTTAATTGCATCAATTAATTTGGAATTACTTTTGCGTGAAGCAAGTAAATATCGCAAGCAACAGGTGGCCTTTTCATGAAACTTGTCTTAAATTTATTTCACACACTGTGATCCATAATTCAGCCTGACGGGGAAGTAAACATTCAATCAGAGATTCGTTGAGTTTCAAACGATTCAGGTGCAAATATACTGTCGCTGATATCTCAACGGTTCAGCGAATCCATATGATGTTTGAGTCACAAAGGTACCATAGCATAGAGATATTCCGCGTAACTGCAGAGCAGATGAACTGGCTAGAAGAGGCACGACCATCGAACTCTTTGGTGAATTTTCAACATTGGGTATCCCTCTGAGGACCTGCAAGCTTATAATTGCCAATACAATCGAGAACCTTGTCCACAATAGATGGACGACTTTCGGAACGGCGCAGAAAATTTGGCCATGACTGGATAGAAGGCGCACGGCAGCTGTGCTTAAACTCTAGAGAAGTTGTCGAGGTTATTTCATGGCATTGCATTATAGGAACGCATGTGAGGCGCGTTGGTCTTAGACGCTTTGAAAATGATTTCTTTAGAAACTGTGGAGATGAGGAGGAGGATGCAACTGTTCTTCATTTACTGCATACATGCCCGGCACTGTGTCAGAAAGAGGCACCTGGGTGCCTACTATATTGGAGGATCTAAATGAACTGTCTGTCATGCGTTGATATTGCCAGTCTGAGTTGATTTGTCGGAAGCTTCGAGTGGTTCCTGGACTAGGGGGATATGGGACATAGTGGTATCACAATGGGCCCTGTGTGTATCCTAAGTGTGTCCGCTCATGACTCCTTAAGAGGACAGCCACTTCGACCTGCCTACCAACCTACCTACCTGGTACAAATATATCGATGTATACAGTGTTGGAAGGTATAATAAGGACAAATTTGGTTTTTTATTGTCAACAATCAGAAACATAGATTTTCCCCACATCTTCCCCACTTTCTTATTTCTTTGTTCGCTTTATTCGAGATGTCTGAGCCAGGGTTTGAACCATGCGATCTCGTCTAATAAGTCCACACACTAGAATACGACTATTCTAGGATGATATATTCAAGTGGCGAGCAGTGTATTCGGTGCGTTTTTGTCAAAAAACAACCCCTTCTTCGAGCATGTGTTTAGTGTACATACATACATACGTACATACATAATTGGCCATTACAACCCTTCAGTCAGGATTACGGCCTAGCTTCTCTCACCACTCATGTTGTAGGCGTTAATTTTATACGTTAGTGGTGTGACCTACAGTTTAACGTCAACTCCGAACGACAGATTTTTGAGAAACTTTTTCATGGCAGATTATTTACTCTCAGAGTTTTTGGCAGAAATCTGCTGAGAGGAAGTCGCCGAAGAAATATTTTTTTATCATATTTCGTTTTGATGTCTGGCCTGGGGTTTGAACTCGGGCCTTACGTCTAATAAGCCAACACACTACCTACTAGTGTAGTGGTAAGAAACTTGTCCTCCCTTGTAGGACTTTTTGGAAGGTCATATATCATAGGACATATAAGTTATTTTAATTTTAGGGCGACTAAGGCCTCTTTTTTAAAATATCGATAACCATGATGACATTTTTTTGTCACTTGAATTACACCGCTTTGCAGCCAAGTATTTCCGAAGCCATATGTCATACCCACTTTATGTGTCTTCTTTTTATTACAAATCAAATCAAGCATAATAAAATAAATACGACTACTTTTCATTAAAACTACACCTTTAAAACTGTTATCAAAGCAATTAAAATATAATAAAAGTCCATCCAATCCACACAATTCCTTTGTAATTGATTGCTTTTGTGCGTGTGAGGCTCTAACAAATCTTTTTTAATTTTCGAATGTATTTTTAAGTGATTTTCAAATCGTAACTAATTTCTAATTTCTATCTACTCTTTCTGTTCTCTTCCCTCCTCTTTTCTTTTAGCCTTCCACCACCTTCTGCGTCTACCACACCAACCAAGTCGTTCGATAGTAATTTCAAGCTTGAGCCCAATTTAAGTGCCAAGGAATTCGGCAGTAATAGTCAGACAGGTGAAAATGGTGGTGCTGTCAGTGGAGGAGGCGGTGGCGGCGGCGGTGGTACTGGTGGTGGTAGCGTTGGCGGCGGTGGTGATTCGCAACCACCACCAGTGAAGCGAAAATACAAGAAACGGGTACAATTCAATGACTCTGTAAATGGCCTGACAAAGTTAAAGAATTTCACGAATTTTGCTTTAAAAGCTAAAAAACATTTGGCAGGTGACAATAACAGTAATAATGCCTCTGGTGCTAGTGCAGGTGCCACTAATAAGACTAAAACTACAGGTGCAACGGGTGATTTGCTGCCAGAAGTGTTGGACTGTCGCATAGCGGAAAAAATCAAAAGTGAAATGGAGGAGAAATCAGCATCGAAGGAGTCTTTGGCCTTGTGCCTAAAGAAAAACGATGGCTTTGGCGATGATGAGGACGAAGACGAAGATGATGCAGGCACTTCGGTAACTGGTGATGGTGTGGAGGGCTTAAATGGTGCCAGTAGTGGCTTTAGAGTACGGCACAAAAACAAACGTGGACCAAAGCCTATGAATCCACCCGGCTCTTATGTGGACGATGATGAGGACATTGGCGACATCAGTGAAGATGACGAAGAGGATGAGGAACTGGACGAAGAGGCATTAGCGCGTGAAATGAAAAGTGAACAGAATTTCGTGGAGGAAGAAGACGAACTCGATATTGCCTTTCGTTCACATCAATCGTGTAGGGAATGTTCGTTGGGCCACGATTACAAAGTATGTCCGCTGCGTACTTCGATAGGCACCATAACGGATGCTGTCGACTTGGCCGAATGGGTAGAGCGTAAAAATCTTGAAGCTTTAGCGAAACTTAAATGTGATGCCCAACGTCAGGCGAAACAACTGCACGGTGATGATGATGAGGACATGGACGATTCGTCACAACTTTCCGATCTAGAACTGAAACCCCTGATAACATTTGCCGAAGCCTCGGTGCCGGCTGAATTTGAGTTGCACAATGTAGAGCCCAACGTTACGGGTGTATTTGCTCGCACCGAAGTGCGTTCATTTACCAAAATGGGTCCACTTATAGGGCAAGCAGTTCAAGCGACCGATATACGTGAGGCCAGTGATATGAAATGGATATTTGAGATATGCGAAGCTGGTGCCGAAAAATCTCAATTTCTTTTGTGTGATAATCCAAATTCATCGAACTGGTTGCGTTACATACGTCCAGCACCGTCATACGATGAGCGTAACGTTAATTTGGTTTACATAGAGGGTCAGGCGTTTTTCGTGACATGCAGAGATCTGAAGAATGGCATGGAATTGCTGTACTGGAGTGATGATTGCAATACGATGTGGCGTAAGAAACATTGGTCGGAGAAAACAAGTGAGTTTAGAAATATTGTTTGCTTGTCTTTGGTTGTGTTTTTACAGGCAAGGGGGAGATGTTGTTCAATTCTATTGGTTGCAATAGACTCTAATAGAAAGAAACAACTTATAACATAGGCCCATTACGAAAACTTATTGATATCAACACCGCCGATTGCAACCGTGTGTGAAGTGATGTCATAGCTTTGCGGCCATATGATTTATTATACCGGCCTTAATCTGTGTATATAGTGAATCCCTCTAATGTCCTCTCCAAACTTATTACCCTGACAAACTTCATAATGCCAATTGGTATTAACAGCAACAATTTCCTGTCCATCACCTGATACACATCCAAGCGTTTCTTTCGGGAATGCATTAATAACTTACAGTTTTCTAGAATGTGTTCCGATGAACCATTCTCATCATCATTAAATCTAGACGGCTGTCATTCTGAACAGATATACTTTGACACTACAGTGCTCTGTCAAAAGACAGTGAATCAACCTCAAATTATTGCTGGATAGTCTGATGTATGACTCAAATAATTTTCCTACAACCCATTTCGTTCGAGAGGAATTTTGGCCACTCTTTATTCACTCTTTAGTTGAGTATACCTTTCCAAACATCCATTCCCACCGATCAGCGGTTTGAAAGTTCCTCTTTTCCATCTCGCCTGCTCATTGCCATGAATCCCGACATGAAGTGGCCAGCAGATGCTTAGTCTGTTTTCCAATCTAGCTGATTCAGCTTCCCCAAATAGTCTCATATTATTTTCGACTTAACCTCATGAGATCTGAGTGTTCGGCCTGTATTATTATCTTCCGTCCTTTGTACTTTTATCCAAGTGGAGCTGACCATAGCTTTCGACGGCAGAGATTTCCGTTTCTAAAATACTCACGAGTTTTCCCAAAGGTTTTTTGAGGCATCCGTTTACCACAAAATGGTTACTTTTTTAAAAGAGTACATAGCATTCAGATGACTACATTTGTTTTTTACTAGGTCTCGTTGCAAAACATTACTGAAAGTCATAGAGTCTATTGGTTTTGTCCAATCAAATATCAAAACTGACTAAAAAAATGGATTTCACTTTGAAATGTTGTAGGCACACAGGGTTACTGTTGTTGCCATAATTTTTTATTTTCCAAATTTTTTCAGCACCTAAAATTGCAGACCCATTAGACCTTTTAGGACAACTTTGAACAAAGAAGATTTTGTTTTTAACCTTTCCCCTTTTTTATTCTTTTTTTTATTTAATACAGATTGTGGCGGTTGCAATTTGAAATTTGATCATCCCCTCTACTATCGTACCCATTGTTCGGTGTTCCATGATCCGACAATGAGCCTGACAATACGTAAATACCATTGTAAGGTATGCGGTGAAGCTGTACTCGGTAAGGACAATATTATGAAGCATGCAGCAGAGAAACATGACGGCAAGGGAGCACATCAGTGTCAGTTCTGTAACAAGTTCTTTTTACGTCTCAGCTATTTGGAAATGCATCGCACATACGGTTGTGCTGCAAATCCGAATCGTACACGGCCTATATGTGATTTTTGTGGTCGGAAATACTATCGACCGCAAAAACTGAAAGCTCACATTAAGCGTATGCATAGTGGTAAGAATTGCATAGTAACAGCAACAACAACAACAACAACAAAATTAAGAGCACAGAATGAAATCAAATTGATTTGGTCATTTTGTGCAAGCACTTATTGTATCTCTCTACTAAAAAAAACAGAAAAAGTGCAATTAAAATCAAAAGAAAACAAACCTAACAATACTAACTACCAACTAATATTAGAAAGTCAAAAAAAAAAATGAAATTTAAGCTAAAAGTAGTTGAAGTTGTAGTTGAAAACTAATCATGAAAATGCTAAAATTTTAAAAGGCTTAAGACAATTAAGACTTAAGGCTTAAGGCCTTCTAACGCCTTCTAAAGTATTAGCATAATTGAGTCTATATGATTGAAAAATGCGTGTGTGTGTTTGCAATGTTAGCGTATGTAGGAGTAGTTACTGTGGTAACATATTAACATATGCATACACTCATATTGTTTTAATTATTATACACGCACGCATTTTGTCTTGGATTCAGTAACAGTTTTTCTAGCCAATTCTATACATATTTAATCTCTCTTATCATCTATGTACGTATGTATTGTCTGTTTGTATTTGTATGTATATATATGTATGTATTAATTATAACGTATAACAATCAGCTCATCATTAACAACATCATCATCATAATTTACAATATTATACTCATTAACATAATTGAGTTGTTTCACTGTCATTTCCACTCATATTACATCAGAAAGCTTTTTATACCCACTTTTATGTTGATGTCACTTATAATTTTTAATCATTTTTATTCGGTTTGGTTTGATTTTTCATTTTTTTTTTTTTTTTTTTTTTGTTGTTTAGCATACAATTTGTCGTTATTGTTTAACTCATAAACTCTAACAATTGGTTGATTTTCATTATCATTATTATAATTTAATTTATTTAATTAACTCTCTCAATACCCTATCAAGGCCCATTATAAGCAGGTAAATGTTTTAGTCTCAGCAATATAAAGAAAATACTACGTAAGTTTTTTCTAAATTGAAAGCTTATGGAATGGAAAGAAGGTTTACTAACGACATCATCCATCAGAAGTAAAGTTACCGGCTCATTTATTATATTGGAAGTCATTGGAAGTCTAAAAAAAAACTTTGTAGCCTGAAGCCACTGCAGAGAATACAACGACGTAGAGCAGGCTTTCGGTTGTTTAGAAGTTTAGCTTGTTTGAGGAGTAACAAGTGCTCAACATAGAATTCGAACCAAGTTGTCTTTGTTCCATTGGTCAATGGATCTTATATCCTCGTTGATAGTAGCACGGAAATCCAACTTAAAATTCATAACTCGTTTGTAATAAATTTTTGTAAATCTTCTGCGAAAGCTCAACACCCTCTTTGTCAACATCGCTACTGACGTTAGGAATGTTAAGCTACGGATACCTAAACCTTCTAGAGTTTGTTTACTTTAAACCCACAGCTTGTGTCCGTTTAGAACGAAACTTGATCCTTAGTTCGTGTGAAACGTCTACCAAAATTTGATGCAATCTGTATAACTATGTAGGTGTCGAATCTCTCGATAAGAGAAATCAACGGAAGTCTTATGTGCTCTCCAGAAAAAAATTTTAAATCTTTGTTTTCTCTTTATTGATCTCTCAGCCTTGTAACATGACAAGTCTGTAAGCAAATTTATAAGGTTCTATTACATGTCAAATCCTTCTGGCCAAATGCCTAGATTTTGATTTCCGCATTTATCTATCATCAACTTAATTGGCCATTAAATCCTTTAGTAAAGACCACGACCTAGCTTCTCACATCACCTATGTTGTTCGTATTAATTTTTAACCAGTAACACAGAACCAAGTGATAAAGCTCAAATGCGAACTCCAGATTTGAGAAGATTTTCATGGAAATTTTGTTTACTCTCAAAGTTCCTGCCAGATGACTGCTGATCTTAGGTTTGAAAACACACTCATCACCGTCTAGTAAACCAACACACAGTTTACTTGAGTGATGTGGAACATTAGCGAAAGCGGCTGAATATACGTCATCTTTACGAGTGTTGCCGGTATAATGGGTTAATTAGCCAAAACAAATCATCTTTTTTGGAACCTATTTATTTTAAGGATCTTCGTTATTAGTTTAAGGCTGTCATCGCCGATTATATGGCAAAAATTTTGATTTGTTGTCATGCTAGTTGGTTTGCCTATATCGCCTGCTGTCCGTCCAGTCTTTGAGGAAATAACGTTCATTCATCCATTTTCTTCTGTCTTTACTCACATTCAAGAATTCTTTTAGGAACTTTGATTCGATATCATGGCAGTTGTTCTATCTATGGCACATCATCAATTGCACAGTCTCTGGATAAATGACGATTATCATTCACTTTGTACTCCCATTACTCACAATCAAATTTGGATCCATAATAATCATGTTGATGCGATACACATTGTAGTTATTATTTACAGGCATCATTCTTTATCCAGACTGACGACATGATGGGTATGTACATCATCTTGATGCTTGTTTTTATCATGACTCATGTCTGCCCACACCCATAAATTTGATTCTTAAGACAAACACCATGTCTCTTTATCTGTGGTATTTAGAAAGGTTGCTTCAGTCGTAGAAGAAATGATAAATTTTCTCAATTCATTGCACTACTCATACTGAAACTTTTGGTTTTACGCAGGGGTTAAATACGTACATCGCGTCCATTATACGAGCATTTTTTTGTAGCATTTTTATCGACACTAGAAACCTTTGTGGATATTAGCACTTTATGGTCGGAAACGAAAACAAACTCAAAATGCTGCAAAGTTAGTGAAAGAAATAGAAATCTGAGAAGTTCTCAGTGATTCCAAAAATTCACATCAACCTACGAACAGAATTAAGGGTACAACGTTCAAGCAAGGATACAACATTCAAGCAAGGACACAACATTGAAGCAAGGATACAATATTCATTCGAAAGTGAAAGAACAGATATGACTGAACATAATTGAAAGCACAAGGAATGACATGTGGATGAACTTAAAATCGCTTAAATTTCTTCAAAGATAATCAAATTGCTATCTCAACATTATTTAACACCTTCAAAAAGGAATGGATTTTAAAACTTTAAGCTTAAACTGAATACTAACCCGTTGTTTGTATTGTAATAATCGTACTTCTAACACCGCATGAACGCATAAAGTACTAATCAAAGTAACAAATAACAAAAATTAACAATAGCAACTACTAACCCGGCTTAAATCCTTGAATATTTAGTTTTAATTCCGTTCCGAATTTTTTGTCATTTTTAATATGATTTTATGGTTTCCGTTTTACACCAAAAGTCACCACTTCTCCAAAATTTCATTTCTCTTCATTCCAAAATTTTCATTTTAGATGTGGCTGATGTTTTACGAGATTTTCAGTGTAACTTATGTTCAAAACTTCTAGGCTCACGGGCAGCATTGCAGCGTCACGCCAAGGAGGTGCACAGTCGCAACTCGACAGTGGTCAGTTGTCCAAGATGTCAGAAGCTCTTCCAGAATCGTAGCAATTTGAAAATACATATGCTAACACATTCCGGTGTAAGACCCTTCAAGTATGTACACACATATTCATTCATATTTCTTATGACCGTGTTCAATACAACTTAAGTGTTTTCTTCCTTCTTAAAGATGTGGGGAATCGGAATGTAATGCCGCATTTACTACCAAACAGTGTCTGCAATTCCACTACAAGAAGGTGCACAATTATTCACAGGAACAAATGCCGAAAATTGAACGCAGTGTCGCTTACACATTTGATGCCTATTCGGGTGGCATGAAAGTCGATTTCTTAGGTGAGTTCTCCTCTTTCTTTTATTAATCGTCTACCTCTCATTCATTTCTTTGGTTTTCTTTTCCAGAACAAGCACCTCGCAGAAGGCGTAAAAGTTTGGAAGATCAAAATTCTGTTATGAGTTCCAGTATCCAGAGTGATGCTGAATTTTCCGACGATAACATTTTCGAAGCCATTAAAAAATCGGGCAAATCTATTAAAGATCTTTGCCGTAATGAGCCTAACCTATCGTTGCTGTCTTCGAAAATATCCAGTATATTTGGCGAAAAACCACCGCCTCGAAAGAGAGGCCGCAAACCTAAAGATTATCATCTGATGGAGCAACAGGAACAGGAGCATATGGAACAAATGCGACGCAAGCAAAATGCTCAATTGAGTTTAGTAGAATCGTTCTTAACCACTACCGCCCAACGTTTAACGGCCCAACAGCAAGTGCAGCAAGTGGTGGCAGCAGCCGCAGCTGTTTCTGCCATTACTGGAGTAACGGCCGAAGATTCCACAAATAAAATGCACATGATGTCTAGCCTGAATACACCACATATGGGCATGGGTCACCATCACCATCAAACGCCAATGGGTCATGATGAAGACGACGAAGAAGAGGAGGATGAAGAAGATGAGCAGACGACTCATCATGGCCATCATGCTGGCCAACAAATGACCCATGACAATAATGGCTATCGGCATCATACCGGCATGAATGTTATGGGCCAAAATCTGGTTGTGAGCAAAGGCAGTAAAAAATGGATCAGTGACGATGATCGTCATTTATCCCGGGACTGTGCCGTAGGCGATATGGGCGGACCAACTGGCATGACAACGAATCAAAATTCATGCGGCATGTCGGGCGGTGGCAGCAATGAAATGGCTTTGCCACCTTTTGCTGTGCCTCAGACTAATAACGAAGACCCCACTAAACTAATGGGTTCCAATCGGGACTTTCTGTCTCGACTCATTAACTCAGCCAATCCCTCACATAACCACCATACCGGCAATACCCGCGAAGAGGATGAAAATTCTTCATTTTTGGATGTTGTTGAATCGAATAATGCCGCCGCCAATGGTCAAATGGCCCAGTATCATCACAATTCAGGTAATGCCAATGTGGGAACTGGACCAGCATCCAATGCCGGCAATCCTGCGGCGAATCAAAATAATGGTCTTGGAAATTCCAATGGTTCGGGTAATAATCAAGCTGAGAACAGTCAGATGTCTATGAATTCTCTGACACAATCTCAAGCCTTTATGAGTTCATTTTATAATAATGCAAACGCAAGACTGAGTGGTACCGGTACGGGATCATCCTCCTCGGCCAGCATGCTGGTTGAGGCTGCTTTAAATTCTGTTGGCAACATGATTGACAATGATAATAGTGACTTGAAAGTCCCCACCGATAACAATATTAACACCGATAGTCCCATGAGTTCTCATGTTGATTCGGAAGCGAATCGTTTCAATGCCTCAAATCCCATGGACAATTTGGAAAGTGAATTGAAAATGATGAAGAATTTGAATAATTTCCCAATGCAAATACCACCACTGCCAATGTTTCCGAACCAAGGCAATAATCTTAATTCTTGTAACATATCGCCTAATGCTTCAACGCCAACGAATCCCCGAAGCAATCAAAACAATGAAGTGGAAGTTGATGCTGGCTCAACGCCTAGAGCTCAGCATGTGGGCAATGCGGGACCCAATGATACGGATCCATTTCCCACCGCCCAACAGCATCATACACCACCTTCCCCACAACCGATTTCACCCGGACGGGATTATAGTATGTTTGGCAATAATCCTGGCTCAAACGGTGGTACACCGGGCGGTCCTGGCACAGCGGGTAGCAACAGTAGTGCGAATAGCACGGGAGGCAATAGTAGCAATAACAACATATCAGCCTCTTCACCTCTACCCTCTGCTCTAGCACAAAACCAACGAAGAAACGCTTCCAGTGTGGGCAGCAGTTATCCGGAACATGA
This sequence comes from Sarcophaga rosellei, assembly GCA_930367235.1. Taxonomy (NCBI): domain Eukaryota; kingdom Metazoa; phylum Arthropoda; class Insecta; order Diptera; family Sarcophagidae; genus Sarcophaga; species Sarcophaga rosellei. The sequence continues at coordinate 73,860,187 of OV884018.1, read as the reverse complement.
ACTCATATCGCCGGCTTCCTCCCCCTCCATACCACGCTATAATTTCAACAACGGTGACGTCATGCGTCACAAGCATCGCTCAGATTCTGAGAATGACAGAAGGCAGGCTCTAGCCACTGGCCACAATCACTTGTCGAGTGATGATGAAAACAGTATAATACCGCAGAATAGGTGGGTTAATCTCTCTTTTAACATCTGTTGTTATAAGTTTTTAATTTCATTTTGTATTTTTTACAGTGTGGGCCAAGATATGCGAATGAAATTCCCCCAATCACAAATGGATTTTATGTATTCAAAATACGAAAGTTTAGCGAATTCCACAGCGTTAAAGTATAACAATCAAAATGTCGATTCGCCGACGGAGTATCGCACCAGTAATTCAGCGGCAACTGCCAGTTCGAATAATGACATGTCCGATCTGCAGGGACTGGATATGTCTTCGCGATCAAATGTTAGCTCTTCGAATTATCATCATAATTTCCAGTTACCCAGTAACAGTTCTGCCAATCTACCTGGTATAGGTAGATATCATCATCACATATACGATATACTCTCCGAACGGGAACAAAGCCAACAATCCCAGTCTCAGGCACAGCAACAACATCACAGTTCTTCTTCGGCTGGCTCTGCTGCAGCCTCACAACACCAACAGCAAGAGCATAGCAGTCAGTTGAGTATGCAACAGCATCAATCGGCTATGCACAGCATGTTGTCCGATCAACTAAGTGAACAGGAACACGATCAAGCCACTTCCGTAGATCTGAGCCGTACCGCCAACTATGTAGTGCCCTCGCCGCCTCAATTACCCTACAATCATCCACACCATGATATGTTGAGAATGGCTTCACTGGATCTGACACCCAACACCAATATGTCGGTGGGCAATAATCGTTCGTTCCTCTCCTCACAAATGCAACATCAAAGTCGTGAAAGTCTAGAACATCATCGCCTGCTCTCGACTGTGGAACAGCATCGCATTTTAGCCGCCTCCAATGCTGCCGCCGATCAACACCGCCTCCTAGTCGATCCTACCGCTCATTTGCTAATGGAACAAAATAATCGTTTGCTTGGCTCGGATCAGTCCCGGCTTTTGGGTGAATCGGCTCAAAATCGTCATATGACACGTGGCTTTGGGGCTTATCATCAGGTGGCCTCAAGCAATTATCATCCAGGCGTACGACCACCAGTATTACCTTCGGCTAATCATCATGCTTCCAATCCATCAAACTATCATCCATTCCCGGCATATTATTAGTTAAGGATTTAAGATTCGAGAACGTCATACAGTGACATTAAAGTCTGTTAAATGTTAAAATAAATTCGATCAAATCAAACCACTGATGTAAAAGGAAAGAAATTATGTAGAAAGTATGGTACACAGATTCAAATGGTTATTCAGATTGGAAATTCGGAAATTCGTTGATTCACAGTATTTGGAGTCTTTCTACTATGTATTCTTTTTCCAAATAAATCTGCATGTATTTTAAAAGTTGGACTTTGCAGGGATTAATTCCTTAACGATATTCTCGTTGTTTTGAAAGCAATTACAACTGACGAATACCTATCGTTCCTTCAAGAATATTTAACTTGAGCTAAGCCTTTAAATCCCACGTAGTTCTCTAATTGACCATTATTGAAACTCCCAGTAGAACAAAATCTTTGCAACTAAATACATATATATATCGGGTCTTGCATTAAGCGCTTCCTATGTTTAAATTAAAATAAAATAGTATATGCAATATCATTGAATTTGTTAATTCATTTGGAACACCTATTAATGCCATTATGGTGGAATAAAACATCCGAAACTTCCCTGATAACTAAATCGGGATAAATTTGGGTTATTTTGAATTTGAGAACTGTTTTGGTTTGTAGCTTGTTGGCATACACACTGCGGCTTAAGCTACAGAAAAAGTTGAATGAGGTCGAACCACACTATCTCAGTGGCTAATTAACATCACCTCCACGTGAAATGATCGTGCGCTCAAATTGCTCGTCTAGAATATCCAATCTGTTTTGAGCGGTTTTGCTAAACCCCGCACGCCGTTGGTATCCAGATCATTCAACTCAGACAAAAAAAAAGGTGGTAATCATCGATCTATAATACCATAGACAGTAGAATATGGACCATGTCGTCGTGTCCACAACAAACAATGACTTTTTCGGGATGCATTTGTATCGACCTAAATTCGACAATTTCGTTTGTTCGCGTGTCCATTCATCCAGAAATGGATATCATCGCTCAAGATAATTTTGTGATATAAATTAAGGTCAGCGAAAACATGGGATTTGGCATAACAGGCTAAATAAATGACAATTCATTTCACAAATGTAGTACTGTTCAGAAGGCTCAGTTATAGGACTTTTATACTTAAAAGAACAATAACAGCATGAAAAAGTCACACGACATCACGCTAAGGCAACATCAGATGTGTTATAACTTCTCCTAATATCGCATGGCCTGAATTTTTTCAGTAATAAAAGGCGTTCATAGCTGTAGAGTTAGGTCGACAGATATTGAAGATTTATTACTTATAGCGTCTTCTTCTCGGTCTCTTTAAATATCTTAAGACTTAGAAAAATGTATTCATTTCACGTAAATGTTGCTCGTGGCTATACCGTAGATGAACCATCCTTAGTTCCAATTTCGGCATGATATTATCTTCCAGGGCTAAAATTTAGACTTGTTTGATCCTATGCATGGTGGATTAATGCCATCTTTTTAAAACACAGTCTAGTAAGGTCAAATCAACTAGCAATAAGTGTAGGTTATAGTGTGACGTGTGTTATGGAGCACCGTCTTGTTGAAACCACATGCCAACCAAGAGCAATTCCTTCATTTTTTGACTGAAAAAGTTAATAACAATAGCGAGATGCGTTGATATTGAAGGACTACAATACAAAAAAGCCGATGCTCCACGAACTGCAAAAGACATTGACTCTTTAACTGCTCTGGCTGCTTTTTATACCAAGACCGGCATTTCCGTTTATTGGCTAACACATTGAACCAAAAATGATCTTCTTCATCGAACATAATTTTTCGATAGAAACACGTTTCTCACAAACCAGGAATATTGATAATAAAATTCAATAATTTTCAAACGTTATTCATTTGTTAAAACAGCAATCCTTACTAAGCATTTTAGGACTGTTACATGTCACGAATTATTATTCTTTATACTAAATAAATTTATGCTAAGCAATCGAAATCATAAAAAAGGCATGCGTGATAGATAAAATGCGGATTTAAAAAAATTTTAAAGCCTTTTTAACGTCTTTCAAGTCTTTAAATTGATAGTGAATGCTTAAATTTACTTCAGTGTATTTCTAGGACACTTCGAACTACTAAATAATCATTTGAAACTGAAGTGCTATATGAAAGTGTTTTAAAAAATTTATTTTTTTTTTTACTTTTGCACTTAAACATCTGACACACCAACATATTTAAAAAATTTATTTTTCTAGGCAGTAGTTTTTATCTCGAAAATTTTTATAATAAAAACTAGACAACAAATTGAAGACATTTTTTTTTGTGAAAATTGAAAAAAAAACAAATCAAATAAAAATAAAATATAAAAAAAAATAATTATTTAGATAATAACATATTAGAAGTATAAATTATAAGTTGTTCCTTTCTAACATTAATTATAAATATTAATTTAAAAACAAACACACACAAGAAAAAAAAAACTTATTTATGTTAAATTAACTTCCAATTTAAGTTAAGTTAAAAACAAATTAAATGTAAAATACACTTATAAAAGAAAAAAAAATAATAATAAATTGTGCCAAGTTACAAAAAAAAAATAGAAATTAAAAAAAAAATGAAAAAAAAACTGATAATGTATTATAAAATTAATAATAAAATATATATAAGTGTAATAAATAAATAGAAAAACAAATGAAATGACACATGCAAATATAAATAAATGTAGTAAATAACCAATTGACAGTAAAAAAAAATAGAAAAAAATAAGAAATAAATGGACTAAGAAAAATAGGTTACCAAACAAAAAAAAATTTTTAAAAAATTATTTCACAATAAAAATTTAAAAAAAAATTTATAAACAAATTGGAAGCTATTTTTACACCTTGTATAATCTTATAAATGAAACGAAAAAAAATCTTAAGAAATTTAAAAATGAAAACAAAAATTTTATGGAAATGCAAATAAAAAATTATTACAAAAACAAGAAGAAGAAGAAAAAATACAAGTACAAAACAAACTCCAAGAAAAACAAAAGTCGTCTGTCTACTCGCTCCACACACCACTTACAACTACTCAATGTATACAGAAGTCCTTATTGAATTGATAAGTACATACCATACGTTACCCATCCTCAAAAATAAAAACCTTTTTAATGCAAAAATTTAATTAAAAATAAAAAAAACAACAAATGATATTAAAAAAAAATAAAGAACAACAACACGAATGATATAAAAGCCAATACAGCTTTTCTCATTTCTAACCATGTATGCCTGTACTATACTATACTATACATATATATACATATAAATAAATAAAAATCGAAATGAAATATATATATAAGAACACGTATATATATATTTAAATTGTATGTAATTTATAATTATATATTGTATTTAATTTAAAAAAAAAAATAATTCAAATTCTTACAGCAAAAACAAAAGCAAAAAAAACTCTTACACACATTTATTAGTCACGATTTTGTATTTTTGTTTTTAAATTTTAAAATCAAATTTTATACTTCCCATCAGTTTTACTCACTTCAAAATTTTATTAAACGATTTAAGTTTTTGCAATAAAACTTCCCAGATACAGACACCAAAAAAATTTAAAAAAAATAAAATAAAATATTTGTATTACAAAAAAAAACAAAAAAAAATAGTCAAATAATACAACAACAAAAAGAACAAAAATAGAATGCAATAAAAAAAATTCTTTTTTTTTTGGTAAAATTTATGTTTAGTACTCGTATTTTATGTAAAAATATTAAAAATTAAAACAAAAAACAAAAAAAAAATCCAAATTATATAAAATAAATATAAAGTTACCATATATTTAATACATTATATACATACATAAATAATATAATACATAAACTATATACATATGAAAATAAATTTACCAAAAATATAAATAAATTTAAAAATAAAATTCAGAATTTTATTAAAAAAAATATATATATTTCTATTGTTAACCTTAAGTACCTATTTATTTAATACCGAGCCTGTCCCCATATCATTTTAAAAGCTAGTTGATTTAGGTTAGGTGAAGTCGCGAACCTCCTCAATGGAAAAGGTCTCACTTAGGCCAACATTTAAGACCATTGTGGAGGTCAAACATTCCCTAGAAAAAACCATTCTGAGTCCAAACTAAATCTTGAAACTGCTGCGATCTTTATATAAGAGTGCTCAGTCAAAGATGTTAGAAAATGAGAGGTCAAACACCTCCGTCTCTTTATGAAAAGATAGGAGACACTGGCACATGAGATAGCAGACATTCTCTTCCTCCTCCTCAGACCACACCACCTACAAAAGTCATTTACAAGAATGTCTACATGCGCTAAACAACATCAGGATCGATACCGCCTCATGGGATCCCATGCTGTTTCACATACTTGTTAAAAAATTGGATCGAGGCACTCTTGTCCTGTAAGAGAGGACCATTAGCAATCCAAAAGAGCTACAAAAAATTAAAGACCTATTAACATTTCTTGAAAATCGTTTTCAATCCCTGGAAGCTATAAACCAGAAACAAAGATCATCAAAGGTCTATTGTATTGGATGGCCATTCGGTTTAAGGACAGCAGTCCTTAACTAGCACTCTTCTTCTTTCTAATACGTGTCCAACATAGTCTAGCTATATTGCAGGTACGTATAAAAAGATAACTGAAACAATCGGAATACCTATGCGCTGTACATACATACATACATAATTGGCCATTACAACCCTTCAGTCAGGATTACGGCCTAGCTTCTCAACATCACTCATGTTGTGTGTGTTAATTTTGTACATGAGTGGCGGGACCTACAGTTTAACATCGACTCCGAACGACAGATTTTGAGAAACTTTTTCAAGGCAGGTTTATTTTACATTTAGAGTTTTTGCCAGAAATCTGCTAAGAGGAAGTCGCCGAAACAATATTTTTTTTTATATTTCGGTTTGATGTCTGGCCTGAGGCCCGAACCCGGTCTTTACGTCTAATAAGCGAACACACTACCTACTAGACTACAGCGACTACAACTCCTATGCCCTATGCCTGTAACATATCGGAAATTGCGTGCGAAAGACCCAGTGTTGTTTATAGACCCAAGCGACGCAATAATATTACGTCATCTGTAGCTATGGTGGGGTGTAAATATTGGATCATAAGATCGCGACGTTCTGGCCATGAAAATTCAGTGTCATATTCACTGGAACCAGCATATTGTTTAAGTATTGAAGGAACCACTCAAATGAATTGGTTTCTTAAGAAGGTGCAAGAAATACTTCACTTATCTGACCTGTGGTCTGATTTGATCTGTGGAACCAACACATTGTTTAAGTGTCGAAAGAAGCTCTCAAATGAATTGATTTTTTAAGAAAGTGCAAGAAATACTTCATTTTATCTAGCCGTCTACAATTCCGAAATACAATTCTCCGAATACAATTCTCATTACGAGCCGGTATCTCGAAGTCCATTTTGAAGTTTCATTAATTCACGGTAGCGTATCCAACTCCTTTGATTCATTACAGCACCGCCGCCATGTTGGTTACGTTTCACTGTTCTATCGCTACTACAATAGATTTTGCTTGAGCAAAATAAAGGGACTTTTCCCGAGAATCATATATTCGTACATAACGCACTTTCAGTCAGAGTAACAGTCTCTCTCGCAGAGCACATTCATTTGTGGTCGACCGACTAGTGGATCGCACACTGTATATTATGTACAATGTATGAGTTCTACATTCGTCTCTTATAACAAAATGAGTACAAATCCCAAGGTACACAATCACTGCTCTCTTTTTCCTCCTTTTTGTAACCTAAGTCCAACACAATGCATTGCACGAGTTGAGTTCAGCCCCTGAGTGTTGATCATGTCAACATGGGTATGAATTTTTCTCATATGAAGCGAAATCTACAATTTCAGGACGTCTCCGTAGGACAGATTTAATGGCAATTATTCTCAAAGATCTTGCTAAAAGCCTGCTGAGAGCAGGTCGAAATAAATATTTTTTTTCCAAAATATCAAGAAGGCTTGATATCTTGAGATCTCATATAGTAAACCAACACACTACTTGCTAGACTACGATAACCATATATTCATACACTTAGTTACTGATATTATTGCTAATTTTATATTGTTTATAGAACGGAAGGATTAAGACCGCACCACGCACCCATAGTGATGGCACGTTGCACACTACTAGTTTGTTAACGATACAATACTATTATGCACTTGGCAATCCTGGTAATGTCGAAATTTATAACAATTTCAATAAAAGTTATTTTCAAAAACACATTTCTCTACAAATTCAAAAATACAATGTAAACACCGATTTCGACTTTAAATGAACAACCAAAAGACAGACAAACAAAATACAGCGGATAGTAGTTTGTTTAAAATACTAAATTTTCGAAATTCAATTCATCGAACCAGTTTAAGATTTACGTATCTGGAGCATTTGAAGCAACGATATGCCAGAGAGTTGCTTTTAATACATACAGATACGTTGTCAAATCCGAAACTGGTGAGCAATATTCGGAAACATCATGAAGCGAATGTGGGCAAGAAAATAACAAACATAGAAAAACCAGCAGAGGCAACAGAGGCCACAGGGACACCAGAGGTCACAGAGACACCAGAGACCTCAGAGACACCAACGCAAAAGAAAAATAATTTCTTTAATAAACGATTTAATCATCAATCAAATGTGGGTGAGAAAATAACTAACACGGAGGAACCAGCGGGGGACACAGAGACACCAGAAACCACAGAGACACCAGAGACCGCAGAGACACCAGAGACCACAGAGACACCAGAGACTACAATGCGGAGGAAGCGTAATATTTTTAAAGATTTTTTTAAAATGTATACAGAACCCAAAAAGGAAGAAGTAGAAGAAGAAGAGGAAGAAGAAAAAGAAGTAGACGGGTTTGTTTGGGTGTTAGATCCCTTAGAAGAAGAGCTAAAGAGAGAGCTAAAGAAAAAGAAAAACAGTTTAAAATGGAAAATAAGAAAATATTTCTTGCAAAATCCTGAAAAGGATGAGGAGATAAAACCACAAGATGATACTTCAGATTATATGGCAGATGATTTTGTGGTTATAGAGCCGGAAACCCCAAAAGAATTACATGCAGAATCTAAATTCAAAGAACGTTTTATAGATTTTACAGCGGGGTCTATAGGTAAGTTTAACCATAATGAAAACACTCACCGTCGTATAGGCTAATTTTAAAATTTCTCTTGTATGCTTTAAGCGGGCATAGCTCAGGTTTATGTATCCCAACCATTGGATACGGTTAAAGTCAAGTTACAAACCTATCCCACACTCTATCACGGTATGTTTAACTGCTTTATGCAAACATATCGCCATCATGGTGTGTATCGTGGTCTTTATGCTGGCACTGTGCCGGCTGTTGTAGCCAGTGTTGCCGAAAATTCTGTACTCTTCACAGCCTATAGCAGTTTTCAAAATCTAATAACATTTGTTATGGAAATCGATAAGGTCAGTGAATTGTCCGTGTTGGCTAATGCTTGTGCTGGTTCAATGGCGGCTGTCTTTTCCACATTAGCTCTATGTCCCACTGAGTTGGTGAAATGTAAACTGCAGGCCATACAAGAGGTAACATTCGTATTATTCATGTGTACAATCACCAATTCATATGTAATAGTTTTAGATGAAAGAATATTTGGTTAAAGACAGTACAGTAGTACCAATAACTGCCTATAAGCTAACCAAAGATATTTACCTAAAAGAAGGTAAAGTAAAGTAAAGCAATGTGGATTTGATTATTTTTTTTTAATCTGTTTGGCACATTTCAGGAATCCCTGGATTTTATCGTGGTCTAACATCAACATTTGTACGTGAAATTCCGGGAGTTTTTATATTCTTTGGTAGCTATGAGGCAACCAGAGAATACTTAAGAGAGTAAATTTTATGAACATAACAACCGATGGAAAAACTAAATGAAAACTAGTATTTTGTTTTTATTATTATAGACCTGGTCAGACGAAAGATGAAATTGGTGCTCTGAAGACAATGTGCGCTGGTGCTATAGGCGGTATAACTCTGTGGACACTAACCTTTCCAGCAGATGTCATAAAGTCACGTACACAAATCTATAATCTCAAAGGTACCATGTTATCCGTTGCATTGCATATTTTACGTAAGGAAGGTATTTTGGCATTTTATAGAGGCCTATTGCCATCGATTATAAAAACAATACCAGCAACAGGAACATTATTTCTAGTCTATGAGTATGTTAAAAAGACTTTAAATGCACAATTGAATTCGGAAACAGAAATTGAATAAAATGTTAATAAAAAAAACAGTAAAATATTCAACAGAAAACATTGTTTCTTTCACACAATACTGCAGTTGTGATTTGTATTTCTTCTTTTTTTTTAAATCAAAAAATACTCAACGGAAATTTTACCAATAAATTCACCACAAAACAGTTTTAACCCATTTGGCGCCGCCGTACTCAATTGAGTACAGGTAATCATTAGGCGAAATTTTTTAAAATTTGAAAGTTTTTGTAATTGTTTTGTGTTTTTAGCATAAAAGAAACATATTCCCTGTTAATATAATAAACAATTCGGGCTATATATATATCGACTGTCACAAAATGGACTCTTAAACTTATACAAAATTGGTGTGGCCAGATAAGCACAGACTTTACCATTTTTTAGCATTTTCAGTTTTGTTAATTTCTTTTTTATTTTAATTTTCTAAAAGCAAGCATTTCTGTTTATAAAATATGTAAAAACAAATGGTCTGCAATTTACTTTTACAAAGTTATGCTTATTTAAATACAACTGTACTCAATTGAGTACAGCGGCGGAATCCATATACAAAATGTGGTAACTGGGTAGCAGCTAGTTCCACTGGATATTGCTACACTTTCGATTTTTATTGTGGAAAATCGGATTAAATTTCTACTGATCTCCTAGGGTCAAGAGTAGTAAATAAATTGCTTGAGAAAATAGAGACTAACTCAGCATCGTACGACGTATTTTTTGATAACTTTTTTACTAGCTATAATCTCTTGGTGGATCTCAAAGAGAAAGGATTTCGTGCGACTGGAACAATTAGAGAGAATAGAACAAAAAAGTGTCCATTACGAAGTTCGAAAGAAATGAAAAAAGAAGACCGGGCCTCATATGAATATAGGTTTGACAAGCAAAATTAAATTCTTTTGGTGAAATGGAAAAACAATAGCGTCTGTACAATGGCAACCAACTATGACACAATAGAACCATTAGGAGCAGTAAAACGTTGGTCTTCTACACAACGACAAAAAATTGATGTCAATATACCAAAAGTGTTTCAGTCATATAACAAACATATGGGAGGAGTAGATGAGCTGGACCAGCCTATTGCACTCTACAGAATTGCCATTCGTGGTAAGAAATGGTGGTGGGCATAGTTTACCTATATAATAGATATGGCCATTACAAACGCTTGACGGTTATATGTAATGAGTCATAGCGATAGCATGGATCAACTTTTATTCCGGCGTTCAATTGCAAGGTACTATTTATGACAAAACGCCCAAACTAAAGATCGACTTTCATCATCATTGGTCCTAGGGTTTCGCCAAGATGGTATAGGCCACTACCCCAAAAAGTTGGAAAAGCAATTAAGATGTGCTATATGTCATGCAAGAGTTCGCTGGCAATGCAAGAAATGTTTAAAAACATTATGCATTGAAAAACAATGTTTTGAAATTTTTCACCTATAACCCGCCGCTGTACTCAGTTGAGTACACCCTCCCTACTCCACCCCTTTATTATTTTTTTAAATTTGTTCATACTTTTATATTAATTTTGTATACAATGAATTCAAAAATAAACTTTTTTGTTAATTATCGCTTCTGGATTGATTTTGGCGGTTAATGGGTTAAGCAGAAAAACGCTAAAATAAATACGCAAAAAATAGAGCTTCTTCCCGTTCTCTTAATTTCCTTATGAAAGCATAAAGGGCTGATTACCCATGCGTAATAAATGTAAAATCGTAACGTACATACGTAGCCTTAAAAACGTTTGTGTAGTTATAGAAACGTTTAAAACGTGACATATGTCAACGAAGAATGGCACAGCAACATACACACGAACTCAACACAATGCAAAGAAATTGGTATACAGACATTTGCACTCATGTTCAACTGTCACGTAAAAGCGTAAGAGAATTCTGTTTTATACAGATCGTTCCGTTTTGCTAACGAGAGAGAACGTTTCGGTAAGCGTTTACATTGCTCTTCATATGCTAAAAAGAGAACGTTTGCTACGGTACGTTACGTTACGTTTGGATAACTCGCACTTAAATCTTTCACATCAAAATAAACACACAATAAATGAAATAGCAACGTGCTGTGCTCAGCTCTTACCATATGACGCAATTTTGCTGATAAGAAATTAAACTCTTGTGGCGAAAAAATCAAAAGAGCAACAAACAAAAAATTCAATTAAGAGATGAAAAGAGAATTGAATTGAATGGAATAGTTTTTGCTGATAAACTCTGCTGCCTGCTTAACACACAACTGTTGTGTTCAGATCTTTTCAAGTTTAGTTGCGTTCCAAAAGAGTTCCAGTAGAGAACAGATTCTAACGCTGTAGAATCATTCGCAATAGTGTTACTAAAAGATACGTTTTCTTTTTGTACATTTTCATTTATTCTTTATTAATTTAGGCATATTGTTGTTATTATTATTATTTTGTTATTAATTATTTAGCAATAGAAAGACACTACTTTTCAATACAATATGTTGGGTAAGAAAAATTGATTTTAATGGAGAAATGTTGTTGATTGCTAAGCAATATACTTGAAAATGTTTATTGTTTGCAGATATAGAAGTTAAAACTACAGATAATAAATTCCGTACGGGATGTATTGATTTTACAGCGGGTTCTCTGGGTAAGTATAACTTTGAAATATATAATTGCAGTTATTTAAAGGAATTAATTTGAAATTCTGAATAAATGGTAACGAAGATAATCCATCAGTCAAGAAATTAATTCTAAAAGGTCTTTATATAAAGGAAAGTGAATAAACTGGACCAAGATAATGTAACTGGTGCATTGTTGCTTTAGAGAAGTGAATTCGCACTCATAAGTTTAACAATATTTCAATTTCAGTTGAAATTATCGCAAAATAACATGCGCATCTGTAGCAGATAAAAGATGTATTATGCATAAATCCATACATAATTAATGGAAATGAAAGCTTTTTATAGCACAGTTAAAGTAATTCGATTCGTATTAAATACTTGCTTTTTTCTTCGATAACTTGTTACCAATCTGAAGATAATTCGATTATGTATCTCTCATAGAAATCTTCGGTTTCAAATCTTATCTTTATAATGCCACCAAGAGTCAACGAATAGCACTTATACCTTGTGAGATACGTTTTCCTAAATTAAACAATTGGAAAAAAGATTTCCAATGTCCACTGGTCTTACCAAAATTTTCTGAATATCTTACGCTATAGTACGCCAAGTCACTACAAGCTATACAAAGTAATTTTAGGGGACTTAGCTTACAAAGTGCAGATTAATTCGGATAAGAACTAAACCTAGAATTATTGGCCCACTAATCACAAAAACTGCATTTATTACTACCGAAATGTACAGATGACAGGTTCTGCTGGTTAAATTCAGGTTAAAACCCCCGGAAAAGAACAGAATTTCATCATGTTTATTAGAATAAGAAACTTCAATCCCCACCTGACTATCACATCACATAAATATGTTCGTATAAGACATAACACCTCCTACAGTAGGCTAATCGCCTGTTTAATTGCAATACACATCACACATGAAACTGAAACACAGCAAAGAAGTAATAAGCCAGATGGGTGACATGCTTTGTAACAACCCTATGTTCCCTAAGGAAATCAAAAAGGAATAATGAGTGAATAATGCAATGACTACGCTCTTGAGATTTAGTTCAAGTATTGGAGCATTGAACTTGACTCCTTTCTGATAAAATAAATACTCATTCCCCAATGACCTTTAAAAATGCTGCAACTAGGAACTTTATATTTAGAACAGCTTTGATACTAAGTCAATTCAGTTCAGTCAGTTTAACAATAGAACTGTATTTGAACATTATTTGCGACAACTCGCTTACAAAGTAAAAACGTATGGCAAAGAAAAACGGACAGAAAGGGAATTGTAGGTTTGTCAACACCTACATACGAATATTCAATTATGGATAACAACTTAACTTCAGTTGTATTGCCAGGCCACGTTTGTCTAAACTAGTACAATAGCTAGGCACTTAGCTACATACAAGCTACATAGTTATTATTAAAAGAGAAATAATTCCAATAGTGGAGGAACACAATACCTCCCATAAAGAATGGAAATTTACAAAAGCCTGCACAGAAAAGTATCACAGTTTAGAATCTAGAATGGGTTTGGAATGTGGGTCGTGTTTGTTTGTTTGTTTTTTCTGCTTCTATGAAACCATAATTCCATATATATATTTGCCAAAGCCTATGCATTTGTCCATTATTACGAGTTAATCACAATGAATTACTCGTCATAAGTTTGTTCTCATTTCTAACTCCAAGCATAAATCGTTTGAAAAGACAAGAAATTGCTTTCCGATGGTGCCCAAAAATTGGCTCAAAGTGAGGCAGTATAATAGGTAGCGTAGTTTTGTTCTTGTACCAACGATCAAGGAGAACTAAATTGTGCTCCGAGTAACAAAAAAAAGGATGAAATCTTTAGAAACCAAAAACTATAGTAGACATCTTTGAGGAAGGCGGTTCTCTCATATGATTCTTGTGTGCGTATGTTTTTTTTTCTATCCATTTGTATTGAGTATGAAACCCTTCTCATGACAGAATTCAGTTAATAATTAAAACACAATTACAATGACTATACTGCTGATGGGGATAGAAACTACTTCCTTATTTTATAATTATTTTAATAGATTTCAATTCTGACTTTCAGGTGGAGCTCTACAAGTTTATGTTTCCCAACCGCTGGACACAGTTAAAGTGAAGCAGCAAGCATTCCCCAAGCTATACAAAAACATGTTTGATTGTTTTATGAAGACCTATCGGCAAGATGGCATATATAGAGGTCTTTATGCTGGCTCCATACCAGCAGTGATTGCAAATGTTGCTGAAAATTCTGTATTATTTGCTGCCTATGGTGGTTGTCAAAAGGCTGTTGCATATGCAATGAAAATAGAACATACCAAAGATTTACCAGTGTTAGGAAATGCTTTTGCTGGCTTTTTAGCGGCATTCTTTTCAACATTTACTCTATGTCCCACCGAATTGGTGAAATGTAAACTACAAGCTTTAAGAGAGGTTTGTTAAATATTTGTTATTCAATTAAAAATTCTCATTTTTTTTTATTGATTTTTAAAATTTTTAGATGCAACAACAAAATCCTAAAGCTGGTCATAACGCAACAATAACGCCTTGGAAACTTACTAGACAAATAATGGCAACAGAAGGTAACGAATCAAATTTGTATGCTTAGATTAGTAAGTAGAAAACACTTCTAGTTATTATCTGTAGGCAAATTATGTGTGAAACGAAAAAGATAAGATTGAAATGCTACAAATGTTTTTAATTTTTAACTGAAAAGATTGAGAAAATTTTAAATGAAATACAATGAAAGTGAAGTAGGTGTGTCAGTTGTTGTTGTTGTTCCATAAATAGAATGTTAATCTTGGAAAAGAGTAAAGAATTCTGAGATGTAAACTTTTTACTTTAATTAAAATAACTTGACTGTATTTCATTCTCCCTTAACATATCGATTATTTTTATTTTCCAGGCATACCGGGTTTCTTTAGAGGTCTCACTTCAACATTTATGCGTGAAATGCCCGGTTACTTCTTTTTCTTTGGCGGCTATGAAGGCACCAGAGAATTTTTGGCCAAGTACGTTGAGTATAAAACATAAATTTTCTACTCTTCTACTTTTATTCTACATTAAATATTACTTACATACGTATCCATTTGTTATTTTCAGACCCGGCCAATCGAAAGAAGATATAGGAGCCTTAAAAACAATGTTTGCTGGTGCAGTTGGTGGTGTTACTTTATGGACTTGCATATTTCCAGCTGATGTTATTAAGTCTCGCATACAAGTTAATAATATGAAGAGATCTATGACCTCAGTTGGTTTAGAAATTATACGTAAAGAAGGTGCTCTGGCATTATACAATGGACTGCTGCCATCGATTTTACGTACCATACCGGCTACTGCCACATTGTTCTTAGTTTATGAATATACCAAAAAGACTTTAAATGAATTGCTGTGACCGACCATCATGAGATAATGAATTCATATGAATATGATAATAAATAGTGCTATGCACTACGGATTTTCTGTTTTTTTTATTTAAAATAACTTTTTATTGTTACGTTTTCTTGTTATTGTCACTATAAACTAATAACTTTGGATAAACGGCGTTTAACAAAATTAATGCGATCCTTATGGGTTTCCAAATTACGCCATTCATGCCAGTAAATCTGAAAATGCAAACAAAATTTGATTTCTTACAATGCCTTAGCGTTTTTAGAAATTTTGCGAATACTTACCAACACATATTTATGGCCTAATAATTCCAATTGCTTTAGTTTCATATCAAATAAGCCGGTATGTCGGTTTTTATCGCGCACCACATTATTCCAACCCACTACAAGAACGGCCACAGTATCAATATCACTTTTATTTTCTGCGGAACCTAATAGCAAATCACGTGTTAATATCACACCACTATAGTTCTCTGGACAATCTGAAGAGATTTTCACCGCCTTTTTTTGTTTACGATCATAGCATATAACTACATCCGATCGATCATAGTTGGGTAGAATATGTTTCAATTGATTATAAGGCAATATGCCATCAATAATATCCTTTGTCTGCAATAGAATATTATCCGTGGCATTCAATTTAAATTTGCTATTACGTTCGGGTATATAGTGAGTTAACAATTTGCCCATTGTCTTGCGATATTTATCATGCAGTTGATTGCCTTGATAACCTTTGTCCATCAGATTTACTTTCACATATGTATCCAAATGGAAAATTTCACGACTTGTAGCCAAATTTGAGCCAACAGCCAGACTTAAAAACTTCTTGTCCAACGCAGAACTCAACATTTCCTCATCATAGTATCCTCTCAGCGATAGGAAATGTAAACAATTTGTAAAACATTTCGGATGTTTAAGAATTTCTTCTATACGTCCGTTCAGAGATTTTAAGATTTTTTCACATAAGGATTCTTCAATTTTGCTTGGCGTATGTATATTAAATAAGGCTATAACTAAGCTAATACGTTCCAGGTCTTTAAGTCTAATAGAATCGATTTGATGGTGAAACTTATGAATAATGTTCTCAATGATTTTATCATGGCAGCATTGCAACTCACATCCAAGTAAAGCTACATGCAGGCAAGTTAGCAAGTTTATACTCTCCAGTTTTTCTTCACATATTTTGTCCAAAAGTTCCATCATTATGTTAACATGAGGCAGCTTAGAACTGTAGCGTAGAGCCTAAAAATGAAATACAACAGAGAGGAGGTGTTATCTAATGGTTATTATTGAATCCAGTATTATTAAATCACAAGGCAGTCTACAATGTCAAACGATAGATGCCTCTTGACATCAACAGAGTAACCAGTCAAGGACTTTTCAACCCAACCACACATACTTAATTCTTGAAAATTTATGTACCTTCAGTACCGCCACAAATGTAATATCATCTACCGTATGTAGTTCATCTATTAAACGCCTGTACAGGTATGTAAGCAATTCCTGATTACGAATCGGAGTTTGTGTCTTAAAGAAGCCCATCGACATGACACCCAACTCCGCCATAGACATTTCATGGGCACATTTAGCCAAATTCACTTCAAAATCAAACATATCAAATACAGTACGACGCATTATATTACACAAAAACATGGTCTGTACCAATTGGCTGGGTTCCATTTTAATCACTTTACGTCCCAGCTTGCGTAAGGCCTCCCAAACAAAGTCACAAATACGGGCCAGATTCAATTTATACCAGGCATCACAGATCAACAGCAGTTCATCTGTTTTCCATTTTTCAATGCGCCGGCAGCATTCAACATCCAATGTGTTCCAAAGCTCTACAAAATTAGGCGAGCGTACATTTGGCTCTTGAGGCAACAAGGCCAGAAGACTTAGTGAATCTCTTAGCTGGTCATCACTTAATAGATGGATTTTATCACAGTACAATTTGGTAAAGTCTGAAAACTGTGGTTCAGATATAAAGATATTGTTTTGCCGGCAATAACAACACAAGTGTTTAAAATTATCGAACATTTGATCCACAGAAGCCACAGACCCTGGCACTGTAATATCCGCTGTTAGTGTATTGACTTTGACCTCAGGCACATAATCACGAAATATTTGATATGCTTTCTGTGATGCCTCCAATACCTGATGAGCATGTATATTTTCCCGATCTATATAAATCTTGGCCTGCATTGTTGACGCCAAGTGTACAAATCTATTGGTTGGCAGCACAGACCATTTTGGTTTCGTTACTTTATACACATTTCGCGAGTGATTGTTTAAGACAATTTTTAATAAATTTCTAGTAAACATATTGAACACTTTTTTCCTTAACACTTTAAATACTTTTTAATTCATAATTTAAAAGAAAATTTAAAATTTTTTTCATATAAAAACTAAAACCTACACTAAACACGCGACTTCTATCGGAACTGTAACAGCTGTTATGTATTGTTTTGTATGAGAGTGTTTGTTTTTGTTTTGCAAGTAAACAAACGGAAAATTAAGAGAGATAGAATATAATGAGAAGAACAGAGCAACAAAATGTTATTGGCAAACCTGTTGCTGTGTTATGTATACTTTTAACAGTACGAAACCACTTAACAGTTGTGATGTTAATTTAACAGCGAAAGATATAATAAAGCATAGAGGAGAGTTAATATTACTTTAATTTTTAAACGATCGTATTAGACAAACTAGTTGTACTGTTAATACATTAAGGGCCATTATTATAACTTCGTTTAATTTTTCAACGATTGTATTAGACAAACCAGTTGTACTGTTAATACATTAAGGGCCATTATTACAACTTGCCGTTAAAGTTGAGTTTACTTAAAAATAAAGTTATCTAAAGTGAACTCTAAAGTTACCTTTAACTTATTTTTCGTTATTACAATCTACAAATACAATAAAGTTAACTTTTTCAAAAAAATAGCAGTGCCGGAGCAATGCCGATAACAATGCTCAATTAAACAAGTTTTTTTTTAAACTTAGTGGCAACGACGGGCTTCTTTTTTGTTGTATTTGCTCATTTTGTTAATATTTGAAGTTACCATAATGAAAATAATACGTAATATGGTAGCTTTAAAAGTTACCGGTAGAATGATCCTCCCTTTAGCTTAACGCTCACTTCTATCTTATTGTCCACTTATAATAATGAAAAACAAAAAAAAAATTATCTGCCAGGTAAAATCCTCGCTTTAGTTAACGACAAGTTGTAATAATGGCTCCTAATGGGTCTGTGTTATCCCCCTTTAGAAGTTCTGCGTAATTGTTGAAGTTTCCAAAATGAATGAGTATTTCTAAGAAAAAGTCATATCGCCATTCACTGTGCACTGATATCCCCACTAGTAGTTTTATTTTAGAAGATTCAATTCGGACCGCTATTATTTTTAGAATAATAAATATCTTGGATAAATATGTATATTTATACATATACCTGTATGAGTACTACATACATGATAACTTGGCTAGATCCTAACTTGTTCCAAGGTGAAGAAATTTGCTGCCTCGGTCAATCTTATCCAGCAGTTCAAATGTGTCAAATTGGTGCGTTTCTCTCCTGAAAATCGGTGCCATATCAGGCATATCGATCATTAGTCCATATAGTCTATATGCACCCAGCATTCCACAAAATAGCGATCGATGACGTCAGGGAATTATTTTTCACATTCTTCATTTTCCAGTAAACGCTCACTTAACACACTTTTCAAGGTAAGCTCTCTCATGATTGGCATTTGCATAGCATTCAAGATGTAGGGCATCAAGTCTTGGTGAGTATAGAAGGACTGTGCTGCAAGAACTCTTTCGTGACCATCCTATTATATGATCATACTGTCAGGTAAATAGTCCGTCTCAGTCCTCAACGCAGTATTCTATGCTCCTCGTAGCCCCTCCCATTAAGTAATACTGAGGAAGCGGCTGTATAATTCAATATGGATTGCCCTACTGCCTTGTATGTTGACAGTACCATCTCTTTTGACCAAATTTTTGTTCCGAAACAATTTCTTTATATGTAGTTTGAAGTTTCTCTTTTTGAGAGAGAGAGAGAGAGAGAGAGCGAAAGAGAGTAAGCTTGCTTTGGAACAATTTCAGCTCGAATTGGTTTAATTTTAATTTTTGTTCCGAAACAATCGAACTGTGCTGCCAGCTACTTTAATCTTTTAAGTAAAGTTGAACTCAACTGCCATATCATATTATAAGTACATTTGAATGTATGTATGAGCTTTCTTGAACTCAATGGCTATTGAAAGGAGCACTTTACGTTTATCCATTTTTTTTTCACTAAGATTTGTTTTAATTTACAATTTCACACTCAAGCCAAGAAAACAAACGAATTGCAATCATCTGCTACTGTGCTGCCTAATTGTAAAACCAACACGCCTCGTTTCCAAAAATATTCCATATGGTAACCTTATTTTTACAGAACAATTGTTTAATTGGGTGAATCGTTTTGAAACAAACTCTAAAAAAACTGAAGTTGTTTCGGAACAACATGTTTGTTCCTACGAGAACGAAAATGGATAATAACGCAGAAAGAGACAGATATACTGTTAAAAGGTTAAAAGTGCAGTATCACATTTCAACTTTATTTTATGTTAAGTTATGAATTCTCATAAAAAGTGATTGTCTTCTAATGTCGGAACTGTGCCCGTAAAATATTTCTGCTAACAGCATAACAGAATTAAAATATTTCTCTATTTAACATAACATATATGTTGCTAAGCAACATGTTTATAAACACAAAATGTTAATAATTGGGTTTGCATTATAAAAGCATTGCCATGCGAATTTTTTCCATTCTCTGTCTCTACGTTTCGTATGTATTATATTCAAATTGACTTTTTGTTTCATTTGCTCTTAACATTTAGTTTTGGTAGGCTAGCTGTTGAACCATACATCGTTGAATTAAATTGTTTATTTGCATAAATATTTAATTTTTTAAATAAATTTGTGTTGAAAACATTTTAAAAAGAATACAGTGAAAAAATGGTGAGTTATTTGATTTTAATTTACTTGTTTTATGACAATTTTGTAATCTGCTGACGTAAAATAAATCAAAAGAGAAACAAAACTAAAAAAAAAAAATCATAAGTGCGAAAGAGAAAGACAGAGTGAATGAGAGAAATTTTCTCTTTTTACGAGAATATTCTATGTTGGCAACTTGTAATAAACGAAAAACTATAAAATGTAACAAACAGGGACAGAAGCACACACTTACACATCTATATGTAAACAAATCGAGTCAGATTTATAAATATTGAATCGATTTATAATTCAATATTTTATTGCTATTCGTAAAGAACTTTTTCTTGCTTTGCATTAACTTTTCTGAATTTTATTAGACATTTCATGCTCTTCAGCAACGCATTGGAACGGATCGTTTAAACACTTTTTTAAAATGTTCTTCCCCTGCTCCCAAACTACAACAGATTTTCCCTAAAATCTATACTAATTAAATTAACAATTCTCTAACATTCTAAAATAATGGCAACACTGACTGCCACTTTGCAACCCATGGCCATATTACAAAAACATATTCTTATTAAATATTGCATACCTTATGGCTGAATAATTTAATAAGTTTTAACAGATGCCACGTTAGTTTAAAGCAGAACTATGTTTTTTTAACTGCAAGGTGTCATGTAGAAGAGGTTAGGGTTGTACGATCTGCACAAAACGCCTAAAATAAGTTGTCTGTAAACAATATTTTCATTTAAATTTAAACATTCGCTGCTGCAGAACAAATGTTATCAACATGTTTGCAATCACAATTCTATAAACAGTAGAAAAGTGTTGTCATATACGATTCTTTGTCTTTGTTTTGCTTTTACATTCGTACAGACATTTTTATTTTTTTTTTAGCTTTCCAATTAATGTGGCTGTTTACACAAGTATCTTGTGAGTTTTTTTTTTATCTGAAAACGTAATCATTTAGTTTTGTGTTGTGCAGACGAATACAAAAGGAAAGAAAAAATAAAACGTGAGAACTGCACTGGTTTACGTTCGTAAATTACGAACGAAAAGAAAGAAAACAAAAGATAAAATGTAAGAGCAACAGTGAGAGAGCAGAATGGAGTGAGAGAACAAGAAATAGACAAATAATTGAAGAGTTAACTATAATTGCTGAAAGGTTTATGTCTTTGATAAAATTCAAAAAATATAAGCTATAGTGGAAAGCATGTCTATGTTTGAATCTAGGCATTAGACGCGTCTTTGTATCGCAATAACCAAACAAGGCTCCGTTCTTGTGAATTCGAAGCCTTGGGAAGCCAATCTCCAAAACTATTGAAAATCGTAGTCTCATAAAACAATTTTTGGATAACAGATACACGCTGCCCCAAAATGTGTTACTGTCATAGTGGGCCGGAAATATGTACCAAAAGGCTAATATAGAGTATTATCCTCAAGCTATGCACAATTAATGAGAAGCTTTAAGCCTTCAAAATCACATAGTGCTACGGATATTTTTCACGCTCTGCTTCAGCATGCTGGTGGTGAAGAGTGTCACAGGTTGTGTGTCGTACCTAGATGATGAATGGAAGTGCTTGTTCTGTTTATACCGCTGCGAGATACAAAAATAGCCAAAATTTAAATCTGAATGTCATTTCTCGCCTGTTAATATGAAACATGAATGAAACTATCGATTATATGGTTCCCCAGTCTGTGTTTATCTTTGCGCAAAAGATTTTATTTTAAAGTAATGCTACGAATCGGGGAATTTACTGTGCACGCTCGACAGCCACATTTACTGTCGGATCGGAACTATTTGGGAGCACTGGTGATGGCAGTTAATCTAAAGCGTATGACATCTGAAACCGTAGCTGACGTCTCTTATTTCGTTAACAGTCAAGCTACTCTGGGTTCGATAGTATCGGTCTGCTGTAAGTGAGTGGTTCGTCACAATAAGAACTTTACAGAAACCTTCCAATCGCGCCGAATCTGTCTCTGGTTGTCTCTCTCCTAATTCTACAATTTCCTACACCTATAGACTCATCGGGAGATGGAGCATAGTCGTTGGAAGGATAAATTGAGGTGCTTTATTCCATCTATTTTAATCTTTAGGTTAAGTTGCACGGACTACATATGTACCAGGGATCAGCAAATGAGTATTCAAAAAGATGGGTAGAATCGAATCATACTCATAATGTCTGATACTTATGCGTATTCATACTTATTTCATTATTATACTCATACTACTAATATTCAAAGTTTAAAGTACTCATTATACTCATACTTAACAACACGTATGATGTTGTTGATTTCGACTCTCCATGACTCAACATTTACAAGAATTACAAAATAAGTATGATTCGCGTACGAACACTACAATACTCACTAGAATGTTGTGTGTTTGCTTTGCTTGCTGTCTTTGACTTTCTTCTATTTTTATAAATGCAACGACAACAACTAAGATTGTAAATTTTGATGAATGATTCAAAGCACTCGAATCAATTATGAGTATTATAAGTATTTTTCTAACGTTATGAATCTGAATGAATAGGCTTATGAATCAAACATATTTCGAATCTTATGAGTTTGAGGTCAACGTTGTACGCAATACTCTTTGCAACCTGTACTTATAAATCAAGTTTTTAGTGAGTACGAATGAATCTGAGTAGTTGAATTTCAATACTGTTGACTCACTTATACTCAAAATTTAATGAGTACTTATGAGTAGCGACAAAATGATTCATTGCTGATCTCTTATACAAACATAATTGGTCATTACAATCCCTCACTCAGGATTACGACCTAGCTTTTCACACCACATACATATGTTGTGCGTTTATATATAAGTGGCAGGACCTACAGTTTAAAGTCGACTCCGAACGACAGATTTTTGAGAAATATTTCATGGCAATTTTATTTACTCTCAGAGTTTTGGCAGAAAACTGCCGAGAGGAAGTCATCGAGGAAATATATATTTTTTCATATTTCGCTTTGTTGCAGATAGCACAGATTAAATCCTATCAGTAGACAGTGACACAAGATAGATATGCCCAGTTATAGAGCATCCAGTCATCACAACACTTTAGTCAGGATTACAACCTAGCTTCTGACACAACTTATGTTAAGTGCGATCATTTTACTCAAGAGTGACGCAACCTTCAGTTCAATGTAGATTTTACTATGTATTATGTATTCCGTTTTAAAAAAATATTCGAAATTGTTTAAAAATTAAAACATGTTCATAATCGTATATAAAATAACGTATAATATCAGACATTTTTACATGGCCCCTGGTGATCTTTTACAAAAACAATCGATCGCTTCAAACTAAACGCAAAGCGAAAGAAATGTATTCAAACAATTTTATGAGTCGTATACATTTGTGTTCAGCTTTAAAATAAAAATAAAAAAACAACAAATATGTTGTCGTTCTTCTGCTTTGTTTTTGGATCTCATATACATTAACTGTACTTTATTAACAGTTTTCTAAACATGCGTATAAAATAACAACACATTCTCTTTCCTGCTCTCTCATCTGTTAACAAATATAGTGAAATTGAAAACAACAATTCTTTGCTCTGCATAAACACTTGAAAAGAGAAACAAGCTAACAGACATTTCTGCATAATCATTTTTAACAGAATTTCAATAACATGTTGCTGGCATTTAGGAAACAGTATTGCCATACACATTCAGAGTTTACGTAGTTGATTTGTAGTCATCGTATGTGTACATACATTTCAGTTTCTCTCAACAGTTTGTTTAGTTCGGCTGTGTATCAAAAGAAAAAAAAGTGTTTTGACAAATTAAAGCAGATTGACAGGGCGAACAAATTGTTTTATTTCTGTTTTTAGATAAAAACAAAAATTGTTTTTAAATTAAAATCATTGACAAGAGAATACGAATAATAAAGGGTAAGTAATTACATTATTTTATTTATGAAATAAATTGTTTTGTAAAGAATACATTTTTGTTGGTCTGCTTACGAATAGCCATGTGAAGCATAAACGAAAAAATGAATACCCACAGAGAGCAAATGTTATTGAGAGTGAAAAGAGAAATTCTTCAGAACAGAATATGTTATCGCTTCTGTAAAAAGTGTGAAAGAGAAAACTATATATCATTTAAAGAGAGATAGCTTGTTTCAAATGGGTTTAGGTCTTGAATATTTATTTCTAAGAGGCTAAACTATTTTATAAATCAGGCTATTTAATTTAAATAGAGGGGATTCCAAAAATTAAACTATGGTTAGAATGGTGAGCTAACAACAAATGCACTGTGAGAAAAGTTGAGTGAATTCACGCAATCTTCAAAAAAAAATATGTTACATTTTTAAAAAATTTACATATTTTTTATTTTTAATTACTAAAATTAATGGAAATTAACAACTCATCACATTGGTGCATTCGTCGAAGTAATTGTATTATTCCATGGGAATCCCCGCTTTAAAGGAATGATATCATTTACAATATTTGTTTATTATTACTTACATATTTGGTCATTCCAACCTTTTAGTCAATCTTACAACCTAGCTTTTGACACCATTAATGATGTGTGCGTTAATTTTTCTACGAGTGGTGCGACCCACTGTTTAATGTCGACTCCGAGCCACAGGTTTGAGAAACTTTTCATGGCAATTTTATTTACTCCCAGAGTTTTTGCCAAAAGACTGCTGAGAGGAAGTCGCCGAAAGAAATATTTTTTTTCATCTTTCGTTTTACTTGAGATGTCTGAGCTAAGAATGAACCATGGACTACCATGTAGTAAGTCAACATACCACCTAGTAGACTAAGGCGAAACGGAAGTCTCAACACGAATCTGGCAAACTATCACTAACCATGCAAAAATTGTATGGCTAGTGTTGCCATATTGTTTACACTCAAGGTTAGTCACAAAGTTTTACTTTGTATATGTAAGTCTGGCTTCATACACGTGGTACACACTTGATCGTACCGACAGGATGATCCTCTATCTTATTCGTAACACAGAATACACACAGAATCGAAACCTTTGGCGTTTAAAAAGCGCTCAAAGCAGTAGCTTAACCTGCCTATTAGAGGGAGAAAAAAAATATTAAAATGTATTGCGAAACAAATGTGTTAGAAGCAACAGATATATAGAGTGAAAACTGGCGGTTAAAGTAGAAAAACTAAATGTAAATAAACATTTATTTTGTGTTAAAAAAGGGAAAATTTGGAATATTTTTTAATTCCTTCAATGAAAAGTTTAAAGATTCTTAAATATTTAAATATTAATCGAAATGTGGGTGATTTTCGGTCATAATGAATATAGTTTTTTGTGCAACAGGTAATTAAAAAGCTAAATATTACAAGATCAAAATAAGACGTACTAATAAAAATTTGTTCTTGCTGAAAGATGTCAATATTTTTTAATTTCTTGAAAGGAAAAGTTAAAAAGGTTATTGTTATTAGTTGTTTTTATTAATTATTAATAGTTTTAGACAAAAATTACATTCTTATTAACTCTCGCCAATATAAAGAACCCACCCCGAAAACTAAAAAAACTAAACAGAGTTACAATCAGAGAGGGACAGAAATAATTTTTGGTAATATTTGTTGTCCCTTTCTCAATGCTAGATTAACTGTCAAAATCTCGTTTCGATTCTGTGTGTATTCTGTGGTTTATAGCAGTTCAAAATCTAGTCTGTAGAAAATTGATCATCTTTTGCTCAATAAAACACCCAATAAAATGGTGAATCAAATACAATTCAATATAAAATCAACATCATGTTCATTTTTATAACAGTGGCAACACTTAATAATCATACAGTGCTCTCTTTCTTTATCGTAACATTTCTCAGAGAGAAATACTACTTTTAACGGCAAACAGAAATAATAACCATATACGTATGAAATTAATATAGTTGTTGTTGGCTGTACATACTTTAGTTAGTTTTAGTTTTATTTTATTTTTATTAAATTTCTAGCATACTCTAGGGGTAAATAATTCAATAACCATGCAATCGAATGATCTTAACGTAAAAAAATGCTTTATAAACAAACAAACAAAACAAAAACAAGTATGTGTGTGTGTTTTGTTGGTATTTTTCTTCTATGCTGAATACAATAAAGGTGGTTGATTTTTGATTTAAATCGAGAGTATTTCTGTTTGGTGTATCAGCGAGAGTTTATTTTGTTTACTATGTACTGCACACACAAGCTCACTGTTAAAGAATTACAAACAGAAAATTGTTGCTCTGCAAGCATTTTGTATACAAGAAATTGAGACAGATTACTCTGTATGTACGGCATGACGCTCTCTATAGGCAAAACAGAGACACATCTGTAAACAAGTTTTGTTAACATTTTGCTTTGCTTTTCATATTTATAACATTATGTTTAGCAACATGTTGCTAATGTTAATTATGAACATATTGTCATCCTTTATACATGGTATTATTTTATTTTTACAGATGATTTGTATAGATTTGGATAATGAAGAAGAGGATGTCGTAATGGCAGATAAAGTTGAAGATACGACCATATTGAAAAAGAAATTCATTTTCAAAAGAAAATTAGTGTTGGCAGTACGTAAACATCGAGCCTTGTATGACAACAAACATAAATTTTTTACAAATGTTGCCAAAAAGGAATTGATATGGCAACAAATTGCTAAACATTTAAAAACAGACGGTATGTATACTATACAATGTTATTTCCGTAATTTTTAGCGCCATTATTATTACAACTTGCCGTTAAACTTGGGTTTAGTTAAAGGTACCTTTACCTAAAGGCAACTGTAAAGTTATTCTAACTTATTTTCGTTATTACAACTTACAGATAAAATAAAGTTAACTTTTACAAAAATATGGCAGTGCCGGAGCATTGTTGATAAAACTGCTCAATTAAACAAAAAAAAATTTTAAACGCAGTGGCAACGATGTTTCCTCATTTTGTTTATATTTGAAGCTGCCATATTGGAATAATAATACATAATATGCTAATTTTAAAAGTTAAAGGTAGGATGATCTTCCCTTTAGCTTAACGCTCACTTCTACCTTATTGTCCGCTTATAATAATGAAAAACAATTTATCTGCCTGTTAAAATCCTGCCTTTAGATAACGGCTAGTTGTAATAATGGCCCTTAGTATGTTAATCACTAAAGCAGTCGTTTGACATCTCGAGGGAAGGTACCACAAGTAAAATATGTGTGTATGTGTGTACTTTAATTTACATGAAATTTTTATTGGAAATTGCTATGAATTTAAAATTAATTTTAATCGAGATTAAGATTATGCTTACTACCGCATGGTTAGTAAGAAATTTTTATTGAATAATTACACACATACTTAATTGGTCATTTTAACCCTTTAGCCAGGATTACGACCCAGTTTCTCACACCACTTATGTATGTTGTGTATGTTAATTTTACACAAGAGTCGCAGGACCAACAGTTTAATGTCGACTCCGAACGACAGACTTTTTGAGAAACTTTTCAATGCAATTTTATTTACTCTCAGAGTTTCTGCAAGAAATCTGCTAAGATGAAGTCGCCTAAGAAATATTTTTTGTATTTAATTTTGTTGAAGATGTGAGGTTTGAACCGTGGCCTCACGTCTAATAAGCCTACACACTACCTACTAGACTACCACGACTTGAATAATTACATACTTTTAATTTTTATCCTCCAGTTGAAGTCTGCAAACAGACCTGGATTGAATTACGCTATAGTTACCAATGCCATACCAGACGCTTGCACAATTATTTCTTAAACGGCCATAAACAGAATCGTAAAAGACCCGCTATGGGCTTGGAATTGGAACTTATGTTTTTGTGGAGATTTATAGAAGATCGGTAAATAATTTCAAAATGAAAATTTTCATAAATAACAGTTATTTAACAGTAATTTCTTTGTTTTCATGAAATTGTAGAAAAACTTCAAACTTACCTTTTGATATTTCGGACGTTATCGACGAAGCGGAGAATCAGGAATCGAATAAAACTGAAATTCAAATCGAAATGGAAACTGAACCAGCTGTACTCGAAAATAAAACGGATATTGAGGATGTAAATAATGATAACAATAGTACGGCCATTTATAAGGAGATCGATGACGATTTGATTTTGATAGAACAACCAGTTGAATTGATAGTCATCGATGAGGATGATGACAATGGAAAATCTGAAAAACAATTTAAAATTAGTGACAGCATGAAAAAACTAGTGCAACAAATCAAAGCCTATCCAGAATTGTATGACAGTGATTTTGCAGTCTACAATGATTACAGCCATAGGAGTAATATATGGAATAGTATAGCGACTTTTTTGGGCGATAAAGGTACTATATTATAGAAATACTAGTACATTTAAAATTTTAGAGATTTTAATTAATTTGATATTTGATTTAAATACAGCAACAAAATTAATGAAATGTTGGATTATCATGCAAACACGTTATGAATGGGAAATAATGCACATGAACAATGACAATGTGGACGGCACACCTTCGGAATTGCAAAAAGAACTAGAGTTTCTTAAGTGTCACATACTGAAAAAGTAAGTTATTTTGCTTTAATATACTCGTACTCGTCTTTAAACTAAATTAAATAATTTTATTTGTTTTCTAAATTTAGTCCCGATACTGTTTATAAACAATCGTATTATTTAAAAACTCAATGGTTCGATCCGATTGATTATTTCAAAGAAATTTACAATCTAATTGTACGCATGAAAAAAACAACTGAGGTCGTATGCCTTACGGATTCTTTATTAAAATCAAAAGAAAAGAATAAACAATACTTGACTTTATGGTCTGAAATTGCAAGTTCAAAAGGTACTGTATATTCATTGGAATCTCGCCTTGCTTGCCTTATCTCATTTAAAGCACAATTTTCCTTCTAGGCTGCTCTGCAGGACAATGTGAAGTAACCTGGCTGATAATGCGTTATTTCTACTGGGAACTGATGTCTATGCGCCAACAAAAGTACAAATTAACGGATAAATGGTATTTTGAAACCATTATAACGGAACTTTATGCCATAGCTAAGGTAACACAAGCGGTTAAACAACATGAGGAACAAGTACTCAAAACAAAAAAATCCAATAAAAAATCCTTAAAAAGTTCCTCTTCATCGGGCAGTAAATCATCAATGTCTCGCAACACTGCAACCACCACGACGACAGCTGCAAATTTACAAAACACTCCAACAGTTACAACAACATCATCAACAACAACAACAACAACAAATAATAATCTACGCAGCATGCCAGTCACAAGTTCAACTATAAACACTTCGACGGCAACTTTACCTCAACCACTGCCCAAAATAACAGCGGCCATAAGTTTGGCGCCTCAGATGCTAAATAATAGTTCGTTACAAATCAAGCAAATTTCTGGACCTCACTATGTAACCATAAATCAATCGGTTAATGGAGCAATATCAACATCTAGAGTTAATTCAATGCCTGCAACGCTTCTCCACCAACAACAGACTCAAACTCCGCCTATGCAACAAATGCCATATAATTTGCCAAATCAATTGAAAGTCACCAATGGTCCATTATCCACCACTAGCATGCCCGCAATAAGGCCATTAGTTGCACCAAGCACACAGTCTGTAATTGGTAGCACAGCGCCCACCTTAATATCCATACGAACAAAAGCTCCAGCTCCAGCTCCAACACAAATTGTACAAAAAATGAATTTTATGCCCACACTTACGCCAGCTGCTATACAACAACCGACTGTACGACCTATAATGACTAGCACGGTGCAATCATTTACGCCAGCCACTATACAACAACCGACAGTACGACCTATAATGACTAGCACGATGCAATCATTTACGCCAGCTACTACTATACAACAACCGACTGTACAACCTATAATGACTACCGCTGTGCAAACATCTGTAGCTACAAGCCGTGCTTCTGTGATACCACCAACCCCCCAACCAAGCACATCCTTTGCTGTATCATCCACTATACCATCAGTTCCGCCCTTAAGTATGATAACAAATCCAACTGCAACAACTGCTGTAAACAGTAAAATTACAACAGTTTCAACTTCAACGTCAATTCCAACTCCAACTTCAACTCCAACCTCATTATCAAGTACAACATCTGCAAATAGCAGCAGTCAATTGCCTAAAATCTCTGGTGCAGCATCGTTGCTGAATCCCAATGAGGTTCTTATCGAACTTATAGCATCTCAGAATGGCAATCACTTGGTAATACATGGACCACCTTTAACCACTAAATATCAACTTCCAATGCCTACTGTTGCGAGATTTATACGCGAAGTTTTAGGTATACCATTGCTGCATAATAAACGTGTCTATCAACCCACCGTTGTTAACAATTATTGGGAACAGATTGCGAAAAAATTCAATTTGCCAAGTAAGTAGGCAATAAATATGATTTTATAATCACTCTTTCAATATCATTTAATTCTTTTCAGTTCATATTTGTCGAGCTTGCTGGAACTTCTTATTGGAAAACTTTAATCATTTTCCACAAATTGCTCCTTTGAAAGAAGTGATGAGACCGTTCCCAACATCAATCAATGTATGGATGGAATCGACGGTTCTATTCGAAAAGTTTGACGAACATTGCCGTAAGTTAACCTAAAAAAGTTCCACGTTTTTCAATTGTTAAATCGTTTGAGATAAGCAGCACTTTTTCTTATGGCCTTCAGCTCTTATAGGCATACAGTGTTTATTTTCTTAATTATTTGAAATCCACATGCCATCATTGCTTTTTTAGTTTTAAATATAGATCTGGTCCTCATCTTTCAAAAATTGTAGCTGATGCATGATTGTAGTTTTATTTCCATGCTTTTATTCTTACGGTTTTGTAAACGTTGAATAACTTCAACGTTTTCACAATGTCTGCACTGTCTGTGGTCGATCTGTGGGTGTGTTAGAGGTTAGGTAGTCGCTTTCCACATAACATCGTGTAGTTGATCATTTTTCTTCGGCTGTCCTTTAAACTTTTTCGACGCGAATTTTTGATCACACCCGTTTTGTCTCGCCTTGGCACTGTATTTTAAGTCCTGATGCGGGCATATCACATGATCCTTGACATCATCAAGACATGCATGTGTTTCCTAGCTCTTCTCAAGTCACACACACAGAAGTCACATTATAATGTCGTCTATGTTCGCAGACGTGTTAGTACCATTTCCTGGAGACCTCAATTTCTCTTTGTGAGATATAAAGAAGGGATTAATTGCAGCAAAGTCTTGCCATAACTATGCGATTAGTACCCTGTGGTACTCTCTGGACAGGAGAAATCATACTTCTCTAAGTCTGGCAGTAGGTCTGAAGGCCTGAATATTTGACTGATTATGTTAAAAAGTGGTCAACAAGAATTCACCAATAGTAAGGGTATAGAGACCAAAGTCTTTGAAATGATGAATATGTAAAAGTTCGAATAGCATCCTAATATTTCGAGTTAGAATTTGTATCCGTTTCGCCTTTTATTTGTTTTGAATTCATTAATCGATGGTGGTTGATTAGGCTCCCGGATTCAATTCTGGTTATCAGGGTTGTTAGAATACCTCCAAATAGAGGTTCATTGAACTGTTTTTAAACATGGTGTACGAACATCAAGATGAATCGTTGTCAGTTGAATGTGTGTGAAGATAAATTAAAATTTAACTAGCAGAGACAAAAACCAAAAATTTTAACAGAGCTAACGTTAGAGTCAACAGAGCAATGTTAAGTGATTAACAGAAAATACAAAAAATAATCAAGGAAGCAATCGCCCAAACATACGATATCAGAGACTTTCTGCAGGTATCTGACTATATACAAATTGTAGCCTAAGGTGTCCCTAATAAAAACCAGCAAGTGGTATCTCCCAAATAATTTTGGAACTGGAGATATTGGTGTCTGGGTAGGATGACGGACGGATAATGGATATTGTAGAAAAGTGGGAAAAATTTGAATTTATCTTCACACACATGTTAGTTTACTACGTTCCTGTAAGCCTTGGAGCCATTTACTTGTCATTTCGCTTTTTAGATCTTTCATTATTGGTGTGTGGTCACAACTCAAACCACTAAAAGCCTGTCCTAAGCGCCCACTGCATTACTGAAATTGTTTATTTAAGGTTTTGAAGCTAAGCTTCATATGTGGAGACCATTCATGTCACAATCTTTGTCACATATGATAGCTTACAGCTATCACAACACAGCATAGGACAAGAAAACTGGTGAACGTTTTTTTTTTCGATTATTTCCGAAAGTGTGATTTTCGAACATCAGTCGTGGAAATTCTGTTTTATAATATTTTTCTTTTGTTTTTTTTCTTAGTTGCTATGGGATGGCATCTATACACGAGTTTTATACCTGAAGTTGTGGAATGTATATGCGGTTATCCAATACTGTATCAAGATATTTCTAAAGATAACAATAATACACAATCAGAGATGGAGGCATTATGTGCTTGGCGTACCATTAACTTAAGATTTCCTAAAATACGTAAGTTTTTCTTTAATACAATATTAATATTAACGAATAATTAATTATTATTTATTATCACTGTCTTATACAGCGCCTTTGAAGGAGATATGGAAATCGATAAAAACATGCTTTTGCCAGTATATGGCGGACATAGAATTATGCATCGAAAATAAATGGTCGCTTAATTGGTGGCGTGCATTTGCAAGATTAAAATTTTTAGTGGAAGCCAAGTACTCAACAAATGAGCCGTTCTATTATATTGTCAGCAATAAGATGGTCGAGGAAATTGAAAGATGTGCCATGCTGGAGATGAAAGAAAGATATAAAAAAGGTTTTTATTTTTGTTGTACGACCCCCTCTTAGAAGTTAAAATTAAAAGGAAAATTTTATTTTTTTTATACAGATTTAACAGCTGAAGAAACACCAATAAAAAGTGATAGCGAAGAATCAAAGTCAGAACCAGAGGAGAAACCACCAGCGACTCCAGTCGCCACAGATAATTTGGTTGTAAAAAAAGATATTGAATTGGGTACCTTGCTAACAGCAATGCAAAAACATTCGGCAATTTTTGAAAGAACCCATAGTGAAGCTAAATATGAAGCCTGGAAACTAGTGGCCAAGGAATTACATATGGAAGGTACGTGCATACCATACCATATATTGGTAGTAACGATTTTCTTTATGAATCTCTTTCTCCCTTTTGCCTTTCAGTTATCGACTGTTTAATGTCGTTTAAAAGGGCCACACAAATGTATTATTCTTTCAAAAAGCAAGATCCTGTCAATAATTGTCGTCTTAATGAAAAATATTACAAGAAATTGGATAAAATTATACGTACGATTTCATCAAATAAAGCCTCATCAAGTCGTTGTTCAACATTAAACATTAAAACGCCATTTGAATTAAATCAAAGCCTAGAATCTACATCTACTTGCAGTGATTATGTATTTCCGGAACGTTTTATACCTGAGATTAGCATGACAAATAGTCCCAGTAATTTAGTTGTTAAGAATTGGATATACGCTTTTGGCAATCGTAATTTAAATGATACCGTCGTTAAAGGGAAATTACATAACATCTTAAAGAAATATATTAAAAATGTAGACGATCATCATTAATATTCTTAGGATATTTAATATTTTAATTTTAATAATTAAGCATTTTGTTTTTTTGCTATTTATTATTACATATTTTAAAAGTTGTTATACTTTTGGTTTTTAAAAAGTTTTTTTTCTTTTTTTTTAATGCATTCAAGTTAAGCTACTAATTTAACTTTATAAATAAATATCAATACAATTTTCTAAGACTCTCATCTACTTTTTTTTTTAATTTAAGAAACCCAACAATACTAAAAAAAAGATGCTAAACATGATTTATGATCTTTCATTGGGGTCTCTATGTGTATGTGTATACTCGTTTATATTGGTGTTTTACGGCGTGGTGCTGAAGCGGATGTGTCTGATATTTTCCAATGTTAGGTGTTACAGTCATTACCAAGAAAATCAAATAATTTGTTTGGCTTTTCCGCTACTCTTCGGCGACTTGCCAATGTAAGCTGTAGTAAAAGAAAAATGCGTTGTTTAGCTTCAGTCGAGTCACTATCGCTATGCCTAGACTGGAATTGTTCTGTAGAACACAAATACTTTCATAATGTAAGTCAGCTGGAAGTTTGTCAAATATTTGTCGATAGTATGGGTCCGAATTGACAATTTTAAAGCAGCACATAATCTAAGCCACCAGCACCATCGTTTACCATTAAATTCAAAATGGCAACATTTTGTCGCTCCACAGCACAGATTAAAATTTTCAACTTCTTTTCACTGATGCTTTGTTGCGAACTTGAAGAATAGACAGGCGCTGGTCTCCATATGTTTTTTATTACAAATATTACCAGGCCTGTAAAGTAAAGCAAGTCTTAAATTTTAGCACACAAAATACGATTTGAGATTGAATAATAACGATTGCAACGGTCTAAACACTACCGACTTATAAATCTAGAAGCATTTTGTAAATGGTATCGTATAGACTGCAGTTCGAAGGACCAAAAACAAGACTGGAATAACGGTAACTACCAGACATGAGTAAATCTTTGTATATCAAAACGATAGAGATAAACTGCAAATATCAGTTCTTTCATTGAATTAAATTTAAATAAAACAAATTGTGTGTGAGATATCATGATGTTTTTATTCGTTTCGATAGACCTATTGTTTCCATTATTGGTGGAATAGGCATCATTGAAACGTCTGCCAGGGCTTGCATAGGTGGAGTGCATCAAAAATATAAAATTTTTCATGATTCTTGGTGAATTAAACCGATGGCATGGACATGTGTAATGTAGTATGTATTACGAATAGCACTTTCGGTAAAATGAGTACGGCGATCGTAGAATGGGTGAAGTGTGGCGGTACGTCTTATATTGAATGCTACATTCGCCCATGGTAATTTGGCTAAGCAGACTGGACAAGTGACAACAAACTTTAAAGATGCTGTTTCAACAAGATGGTTGTTATCAACTGTTAAAGTTCGAAGGTCTCTGTCGGAGGACACGATAACAGAGGCTCGCAGTCCTGTCATATCTAAATGTTTATAAACATCCTTGGAATAGCAGACAAATCTGTATCATTTTCGTTTGTGCAAGTAAGCCTTATTTCCGATAATTCAGCTTTATGTGACCATAAGTTTAATGCTTTGCAACAATGCAACAGGAAGTACAAAAGGGCCGCTAAATCGCGGAAATTGTACTGCAGTTGAGAAGTCAAGGACAATTTGGTTGACTGCTGCATCAAAATTGGTAGAAGTCTTATACATAACATAATTCGCCATTACAATCCTTCTCTCAGGATTACGGCCTAGCCTCGCAACACCACTCATGTTGTGTGTGTTAATTTTATACATGAGTTTTTGCCAGAAATCTGCTGAGAGGAAGTCGCCGAAGAAATATTTTTTCATATTTCGTTTTGATGTCTGACCGGGGATTTGAACCGTGGCTTTTCGTCTAATAAGCCAACACACTACCTACTAGACTACGGCGACTTCAAGTCTTATTATCTAATTTAAAACTCGTCATATTGCAGAAAAACTGTTCGATTCCAAATCAAAATATCTAAAATGCTGCTTAGTTTTTGAGGTACTGTCCCTCAGGTGTAATATAAAAAAATATTTTCCCATTAATTCTCTAAGAAATTATTTTCATTCTCAATGGATGATTACGTAAACTTCTAAAAATGTTAAAATTCTTAGTTCCCAAGAACTAAGCGGGATAATGAATATACGAATACATCCTTAAAAATGTTCAAATTTTAATGGTTCTTCTCTGTTGCGTTTGTCTTCGTGTCTTTAGAACTGTACCTGGTTGTATTGAATGGGGTTTTTTTGTTGTTGTTCTTTTTTGAATTTCTTCAATAAAGATGGCAACAGAATTCTAATGAATGGTGATAAATTTTCCACAAATCGTGCATCCAAAACTGCAACGACTTGTCTGCTCACACAAATACATGCACAAACTCCCCCCCATTTTATGAGCCAAATCGCGGCAGCAGCGTATGTATATTTCGAACGAATAATGATCACCAGAAGCAAACAGAAGCAACGAGGAAAATATTTATCAAGAAAAGTCATCAAAGATCGATTGGCATTACAATGGTTAGAGTATTTCTGATGGGAGACAGACAGAGAAAGACGTAAGGCAAAGGACGGAGTTTGTGTGCCCCAAAGAGAAATGCTGCTGTTGCTTCATCGTCTTCTTATTTGGTTTCTTTGGTTACTTTATGCATGACGATGGATCATGAATAATAATTGCGTTTTAATGGTCGTAAAACTTTAAAAACACTATTCCAAATACATACGTACTACATACACACACTCACTCACTTGCTCATTCACCTATACACACGCATTTATCCCATAAACAGTTTGACAAAAAGCAGAAAAAAAAATTTAAAGAAAGACTTTAAGCCATAAACTAAACATTCATCTTTTGGCCAAAGAAATAGTCTTCAAGCCAGCCAGCCATCAACGCTAAAGAAATTTACTACAGCAGACAGGAGAAGAATGTCGGTCGGTCGGTCGATCGGTGGAGGTGGCAACAGGAGAGAGTCAAAGAAAAAGTCATGAATTTGGTTTTTTTTTCGATATTTTAAAACGCCATCTTTCTTTTGAGTTTCTTTTTTCGTCTTGTCTTGGTATTGGTAGTGATTTGTAACGGACATTATTTCATGTCTACAACTGAGTGGCATAAACTTATGTACAACTGCTGCATGCTTGCGTTTATATGTTGCAAGTATGTACTTGTAAAATAAAAAAAAACAAGAAAAAGAGAGAGACTGACAGACATTGGATTTATCAAACATTCATGTGAATATCCAAAAAAGCAATCAGTCTGACGACTCAACAAAATAAAGATCTTTTCTTACGGTCATCATTACGGCCAGTAACAACAACATGGAATATCTTTAGAATGTTGCATTAGCAGCAGCGGCGTAGAATGTTAATAAGAGAACTTGTTGCGGACAAGCATTGGTAACACATTACTTTACTTAGGGAGACAGTGTATGCAAAAAGTAAATACTCAAAACCGAGAAAATGATAAAAAATGTATAAATTAAGAGCCATTATTACAATTTACCGTTAAAGTTAGGTTTGGTTAAAGGTAACTTTAGTTAAAGTGAACTTTAAAGTCGCCTTTAACTGCTTTTCGTTTTTTACAACCTACAGATAAAATAAAGTTAACTTTTTGAAAAATATGGCAGTGCCGGAGCAATGTCGATAATACTGCTCAATTAAAACAAGTTTAGTTAACGACAAGTTGTAATAATAGCCCTAAATCGTTTAATATTTATTGGGGCAAAGAGAAGAGAATGTACAACAACTAATTGTTAGGCATCACGTATTAGTTAAAATGGTCTACAAGACCAGGCAGTCCAGGTTCGAATCCGGTTTAAGGCAAACAAAAAATTTCATCCTGAGTTTTCAAATCTTAAATACTTTCAAATAATTCATATAAATAGTTATACTCAGGGTCCATGGTTATCCAGAGAGAATAAATCTATATGATGGTCGGGAAATTCTTGAGAAAGAGTAGGATTCAATCCACAAAAGTTAATTTTTTCGGTGGACAACGACGAAAGAAACTGCTGCCACTCTAAGACTTGCTGCAGTGGACTAACCGCCGTGAATTAATGCAAAAAATAACAAGAAAAAGGAATAAAGGGGCATAAATACAACGAATAGGTCCGAGGGGCCTTAAACATGGCAGCTAGCAGTTGTGTTTAAATCATCGTAAACCAGATTTCAATCGCAGAATTTGCCAGGATTTTCTGTGCGCGTTCTAGCTGGATTTGGTAGAACCCTAAACAATTCTGCTTTAGCGCCTCCTGGGAAACTTGCTGATCTGATGCACAAATACGAAATTCTAGAGGTTTCCAAACAGTCCAATCCTAGTCACAAGCAAGAAGTCTATATCTGGCTAGGAAATCAGAATTGCGCATAGGCATCAATTTAATGTCCAGCGCTTATGATTTTTTCTGAGAAAGTTGTTACAACTGTGGAGTTCTCGAATGGGGTTTACAACAGTTTGAGAAGTTTGATATCTTAAGGAATTGCATAGAAGTTGGCCTAGGAACATCTGCATCTATGAAAGAAATTAAAAATACCAACAGATTTTGACCGTATTAGGTGACTGCACCTGAAGCC
The DNA here is from genome assembly GCA_930367235.1 of Sarcophaga rosellei. Taxonomy (NCBI): domain Eukaryota; kingdom Metazoa; phylum Arthropoda; class Insecta; order Diptera; family Sarcophagidae; genus Sarcophaga; species Sarcophaga rosellei. The sequence continues at coordinate 73,821,636 of OV884018.1, read as the reverse complement.
TAAGTTCACTAAAAATACGTTGCTTGAGTCATCACCAGATGGATAGAGTGCAAAGTCATGGGACAAGAACCTATCTCTCTGACACAGTACCCTGAAGAATAAAGTTTTCCTTAAGTATTTTTGAAGATTATATACATACGTAATACGGTCATTACGACCCTTTAGTCAAGATTACGACATAGTTTCTCACACCACTTATGTTGTGTGTGTGTTAATTTTATATATGAGTGGTGGGACCTACAGTTTAAAGTCGGCGCCAAACGACAGATTTTTGAGAAACTTTTCATGGCAATTTCTTATTTACTTTCAGAGTTTTTGCCAGAAATCTGCTGAGAGAAAATCGCCGAAGAAATATTTTTTCATATATCGTCTCGTTGGATATGTCCGACCTGGGGCTTGAACCGTGGCCCCACCTCTAATAAGTCAACACACTACCTACTAGACTACGACGACTTCGGAGATTATGAAACCCTTTTTCAGCTACTGACTGAGTGATTTCATTCATTTTTTCTACCCAGTACCAGGCTTTTAAAACTGACGTTCTATAAAATGAAGACGCAGGCTCTCAGTTGCTCACTATGACAACAGATGCTGATAGATTTAGGAATGCGAACAGACTATCACACTGGGGTAATGAACACTCTCAATTGAGATGGCGGTTTATGTCTATTAGTAGCTCCAACTAGGGGAACACACGCCAATATACAGGGTTTAGTTCAAAATTTCTGTTATGCTTAGACCCCTGTAATAAGAGTAACCTCGCTGATAGTCCCAGAATCACTTCCGCCACCTTGGCTTTAACCATAACATGGATATCACTTTCATTACGACCTATTAGGAGGATAACACTCCTAAAGCCAATTTCAGATCAATTAAATTGAAATTCTAATGTGGAAAACTGTGTTTCTGAAATGTTTCTTTTAAATCGATCGTCTTTAAAGAGCAGTTTAGCTTGCCCTTAAGGAATTTTTCTGCTTATGCTTTGATTGACTGCTTAACATTGTAATTTTCCTGTGCTTGTGCATGAGACCAGGAAATATTAAAAAAAATTTTTGTAATACATTCATACGAAATAGGAAATTTATGTACAATTTTATATGAAATTGTGTGTGTAATGAAAACAAAACAAAACAGAAAAAATTCCTCACGATTTGTCTTGAAACATTAATAGCATTGGCATCCTCTTCGAGTTGGAATTCTTGGCTACTGTTTAGTACGATAACTGTGTTGTGTATTCAATAGTTTCGAAGTCGTCCAATGAAATGAAAGAAAAACATATAAAAATAAGAAGAAAAAAAAGAAAAATTAAACAAGAAACAGACTTTGATGAACGTTTATCATAAGATTGACATATCGAATCACGATTTATGTTTTACACATAAATTTAGCAAAAATTACTGACAACTACAACAAGAAACGGTCAACTATGACTGACATATAGACAATCATATTGTCTCTAAACCAACTTAGCCCCAACTACAGCCAAAGAAGAGCTTTCACCTAAAACTTATGTTATCGTACATGCCCATCCATATACATGTAAATATGTACATATTTAATATATATATTTTTTTTTAATAATTTTTTTTAACAAATCTTTCCGATAGTTTTTGCTGTCCCTTTAAATGGGTTTCTTAAGAAAGTCCCATAAGCCAGCAAGCAACTAAAATGTTTGCTGAGCATAGATGAGGGAGGGCAAATGGGAAATGATAGAGAATTCATTAAAATATGATTCTTGCTAAGACAACATGTTGGAATATTTAATTGAGTGTCGCATAAGACATGCTGAGAAATAAAATCCCAATTCCTGATTGGAAATTGTCTGCAATGGATGGATTCATCCGTTAATTATTCCACTTTAGTAGTGAGTCATTAAAAAAAAGGCTCCCCCGTGCAGTGGTTTATTTTGGATTTCAAGCATGGAGATCTATTTAGAGAGTTTCAAAATATTGTTTACGGCAATTAAGATACTTTGTTTTTTATAAACTTTCTATAGAAGAAGGTGAGGGACATGGTCTCGTAGCAGTTTTCTTCACACGCAGCACAAAATAGCTTTAGTATATCAGAGATATGTAGCATATCATAAGTACTCATGAAATTTTGAGTAAGAGTGAGTAAAAAGTATTGAAATTCAACTACTCTGACTCATTCATACTCACAACAACATTGATTTATAATAAGTACAGGTTGCAATGAGTATGAATACAACGTTGACCTCAAACTCATAACATTCGAAATATGTTTGATTCATACGCCTACTCATTTGGATTTATAAATTTCGAAAAATACTTATAATACTCATAAATGATTCGAATGGTGATGATGGTTTCTAGCGCAGTTCAGAATAGCGTATCCGGGTTATTAATGGATATTGAAAATTTAGAAAGTCATGAAAGATTACATAGGATAAGGCAACACATGGCAACCGGCCTAGGTGGAGCGTACATTAGTTCATAAGCTAGTATGGTTAAGTTATCCTAAGCCAATGACATTAAAATCCAGCACTGATATCTTCTTTTTAATTCCTACAGTAAAGTCAATAGTTTGAAGTTTCTTAAAAGATTCTCGAAAGTTTTGAGGCTCTTATAAACGAGTCTCAGTCTATAGTGTCTAAAAGCTATGTTAAGACGTTTACACACTATATTTTTAGTGCTGATACTGATGGTGGTATGTAACAGAGATCAGCAATGAGTATTCAAAAAGATGAGTAGATTCGAATCATACTCATAATTTCTGATACTTATACGCATTCATACTTATTTTAATATGATACTCATACTACTCATATTCAAAGTTTGAAATACTTATCGTACTCATACTTAACAAAATGCATTATGTTGTTGATTTCGACTCTCCTTTACTCAACATTTACAAGAATCACGAAATAAGTTTGATTCGCGTACGAACACTACAATATTCACTAGAAGGTTGTGTGTTTGCTTTGCTTGCTACTACAACTAAGACTGTAAATTTTGATGAATGATTCGAATCACTCGAATCATTTATGAGTATTATAAGTATTTTTCTAAATTTATAAATCTGAATGAGTAGGCGTATGAATCAAACATATTTCGAATGTTATGAGTTTGATGTCAACAATGAGTATGAGTACAACGTACTCATTGCAACCTGTAGTTATAAATCAATGTTGTAGTGAGTACAAATGAATCAGAGTATGTAGTTGAATTTCAATACTGTTGACTCACTCATACTGAAAATTTTATGAGTACTTATTAGTAGCGAAATAGTGATTCATTGCTGATCTCTTATACAAATATAATTGGTCCTTACAACCCCTCAGCCAGGTTTACGACCTAGCTTCTCACACCACATATGCTGTGTGCGTTAATTTTATACGTGAGTGGCGGGACCTTCTGTTTAAAGTCGACTTCGAACGACAAATTTTTGATAAACCTTTCATGGCAATTTTTTTAGTCTCGAGAGTTTTTGCCAGAAATCTGCTGAGAGGAAGTCGCCGTAGAAATATTCAAATTTCGTTTTGTTGAAGATGTCTGACCCGTCTGAGTTTGAACCGTGGCTTCATGTCTGATAAGCCAACACGCTGCCTATTAGACTACGGTGACTTTCCAACGAAAATTGGCAAAATTAAATAAATTTTTTTTTAATCTGGAAGCGTTACAGATATAGTCACACCTACATATGTATTTTTGCTATGTAAGTACTGGCGAAAATATTACTTCTGTTAATATGGATCATTAATGCTGGCTTTGTATCTCCATCCATATAAGGTCTAGCTTATACAACAATTAAAGCCTGCTAACCATTCAAAAGGTCGTTTTACTTTTCCTTTTTTTACCAACAAGTTTAAATGTCTCATAGAATGGTGTGTAAAATATTAATCCGTATGTGGCCAACTTTTTTTTTTCTCGTGCCACAAAGCTGATCAATATTTTACCGTTTTAAAAGTGAGACGATTAGCACATATGGGTTAAATTTATTAAAAATTGTGAAAATTTTCATTTCATATAAATTAAATTTAATTTCGCCTAAATTTTATACGTTTTCGACGATTTTAATGAAAAAAAAAAACAAATAAATCGTAAAAATACAGAAGTTTTTAAAGGCACTTTTAACCACCGCTACTGTATCATATAAAAATTTAATGAAAGAAGAGTAAATAAACGAATTGACTGATTAAGTGAGTGAATGAATTTAAAACTTTTGCTAAAAAAATAAAATAAAACTCTTTGACATTAATTGCAAATTATGATGGTAATCACTTCAATTTCTTTCGAAAAAACTATAAAAAAAATTAAATTCAACATCATTAAACGCTCTGTACACCACACTACACACTATTATTATCTGTTACAAATTAAAAATTCAACGCACAACAGATTAACAAATAAAAAAAAAAGACAGAAACAAAAACAAACTTATGAAATGTAGACAAAAAAAAAAATTAAATTAAAATAAAATTTTAAACAATAATAATAAAGAAAGATAAAAAGTAAATAATATTTCATTATCATAAATATTCACGCATGCGACAAATTCACATCAAAGAGAACCTCAATTCTTCATAGTTTTTTTAGAATTCTCAGTTCATATACATACATACATACGTGCTGGACGACAGTTGTCACCAACACCCTGAACACTATCACCTCACATCAACTCATCATTCGATTTTATTTATATTTGATATTGAATTTAGCGGTCAAAAACAGTTTTTTTTCTTCTTCTTTTAATAAAAAGATCAGAGATGTACAGAACGTCAGATATAATGAATAGTCCAAAATTGTACATGTAATACAAACGACAAGAGGCCTCTTCACCTACATCACACCAACAGTATCTGTACTGATGGCTAAAAGAAACAAATAAAGAGTGTAAACGAGTTAACATAGCTTTCATATACCATAGGCCGAGGTTCGTTTATAAGATTCTTATAACTTTAAGAAGTTTTTAAGAAGAATAGAGTCCGTGGTTCAAACCCTGTCTCAGATAACTCACACAAAACCAATGAATGGACAAAATTGTTTTCGGACCCTTCCTCTCAGCAGACTTCTGGCAAAAACCATGAGTAAAATAAAATTTGCATGAAAAGTTTCTCAAATCAGACGTTAGGAGTCGCCATTAAACAATAGGTTCTGCCAATCATGTATAAAATTAACTCACAGAACATGAGCAGTGTAAGAAGCTAGGTTGTAATCCTGACTGAAGGGTTGTAATGACAAATTAAGTAAGTTAACTACGATCAGACTTTGGACGAAACATTTCTTCCTTTCCGAGAAACATTTTCCAACGATTGTATAACAGCATTCCCCTCAGCTAGAATAAGAACATTTTTAGCAACTATGTATATCAATGGCCTGTAGCTCTATAATACTACAATGGTTCGGTAGGCCAAAAAACATATTTAGATTGGGTTAAATAGACTCAATTTTTATTTCATCATATATTCGGGTGGTCAGTATACATTTTTATGACGAAGTTAAGAACATGGCAGGTTGGGGGTAGAGTCGTGCAATAGTAACAGGAAATTTTAATCATGCTTTTCGAACTTTATAGGTTAAGTTAGGTTTGAGGACGCGTACTTGTCATTGGGACAAGTACAATACCTAGAGGTCAAAATGGTCCATTGTAAATGTGTCCTAGAGGAGAGAGAGAGATACCATTAGTAATAGGGTTCAATCCGCATCCAAATAAGCAATATATATATATATATATATGTATATCCTGTCCTTGACCCCCACTGCAGTAGTAGAGTAGAATACAATTAGCAAAGTTCATCACAAAATGTATCCAGTTTCACAACCAAATAAATTTTCATGCAGCGCTTTCATTAGAGGCAAAGATAACTTTATCATTTTACTAGAAAAACTTGATTGCTTTTCGCTGGCATTGAAGGAAAGTTAAGAAATATTAAAACAATGGGCAGAATAATACAGAAAAGAAAGAGCCAGAAATCTTCATAAAGTCAGAAATAATTTGGAGAGCATAGAGCCATAATTCTACACCACATTTCCATTAAGTTTTAGGGTATTGTAAGGAACCATATAATTGGATAAAATATAACATCCGATTATTAACCTCAAATTGGTACACGATGTACAAACAGGGCATTAAAAGGAACTATTGCCCTGTTGTTTGGCCATCAATTTAAACTTTCAAATTTCTCCACATTCAAACGAAATTCGTGGGAATTTAATTAACTCTTCCGATATTAAAAAAAATATTAAAAAATACAAATATTTTAGAAAATTCCACACTTCATTTCTCTTTCTAATATTTTCATTTGTCGTCTTTCTCCATTTAAATTCTTCTCCAAAAATATTAAAGTTTGGTTGGCAATTTATTTATGATTTAATCGTGTGCGTTTCCAAAAAAAAAAAATTTTGAATGGAATTAATGACTTCTTATCTCCGAAACACAGGTAGAAAGAAAAAATTCATATATATAAAGTAAAAACAGAAATAAACAAATATTGATTCACCATGAAAGATTAAGCAAAAGTTATGAGATGTGAAAGCTTTCTTAAAGCAATGACCTGTGACCGAAGTTTAGAAATTTATATTTGCGAGTTGAGTTTAAAAAATCGTTAATAAATTCAGGGGTATTATATTAGCTACTCAGCGAATTTTACAAGAATTTTATCATTCCAATGACCTATTTAAAAAAATGTCTACTTTAAATTAAAACCAAAGCCATTGTATTGATTAAAACTTTATTTTGTTTATTAAACCATACTCTTTTAAAGATTTAAAAACATTTAAATTATAACAGATGTTGCTGCTGCCCAGAAGAACAAATAAACGTGAACCATAATTTGTAAGTTTTGTAAAGCTTGAGTAAAGAATTTCCATAAATGATGAATAAAAATTAATAACACATCTTAATAACGTAACAATTTAAGTTATTGTTTCCTTTAACAAACAGTTAAAAATATAAAAAAATATTAAACGTTTTCATAGAAAACAATTTTTGTGTGTGTTTTGGACCACAAAAGTTATGCTAATTATGTGTTCAACACTAAGCACCACCGGTTAAACTGCTGTTAACAGCCTGAAGAAAAGAAGAATACAGAAGAGGTCAATTAAAGCAAAAGCTTGTAAAAAAATAGAAGGGTTTTTAAAAAAACTAATACGCAACGAATTATTGACGCAGTATGTATATACATACAGTCAAAGAAAAAAGTCTGCATACACCACTCTATGTAGAATTTTTTTGCAATCAAGAATTTTTGAAAAAAAAGCGAAAAGGGGAAAAAATTAAATTAAATATTTATAAAAATAAAAATTAGCGGGGGAAAAGTCTACATACAGTAGAGTACGTAGACTTTTTTCTTTGACTGTACATATACGTATATGTTTGATTTGATTTATAATTTTTCACGTAAATAAATATGTGTCCCTTTATATTATATTTTTACTCCATAACAGAATTACTTCGAGTATTAATCAGACATTAATTTTATTCACAAATAAATCCAATGATTTTGGAATGACAGATATTACCACAGATTGTATTTACTTTAAAAAACTTCAAATCCAATTGTCATTATCATTATCATTATCATTATCATTATCCTCATCATTATTAAGATTATAAGATACTTTTTTGTTACTTTGTTGGGTATGCCTATAATACTTCCTCCAAGCCCATTGCTGCATCAAACTTCAGAATGCTGCAACACTTCAGAATGGTGCAACAATAATAATTGCCTGTCTATCGACTGATATGCATTCAGATGTTTCCTTCTGGGAAACACAAGTTCTAGAAGAATGTATTCCGATGATTCATTTGCATCGTCCCTGGATCTACATGTTGCCCTCAAAACAACGCTCATTCTGAACAGGTGAACTCTGAGATTGCAGTGCTATGTAAAAAGACCGGTTACCACCGTCAGGTTATTCCTGGATAGTCTGATTCATGATCTCCCAACTTTTGTTGGGAAAGTATATTCTTTTTTTTTAAGTTAAAAGAGACTGTTAAGTTAACATAGTTGAAATATTTGGAAAAGTGAAGAATGAAAATCAATTAAAAATTACAAAAATAGTGATAAAGTGGAGAAAAAATTAATTCAAAACCTTTGAATTTAATCAAAAACAAAATTAGCGATGACTTGCATATGTTTGCATTTTTAGTCGATGACATGCATTTTTTGATTGATGACTTGCATTTTTTGGTCGATGATTTCCATTTCTTTTGTTTCATGACTTCCAGTTTTTGACCGATGACTAGCATTTTTTGATTGATGACTTGCATTTGTTTTGGTCGATGACTTGCATTTTTTGGTCAATGAATTGCATTTTTTTGTGTGAATGTTTGGAATTTTTCGGTCGATGATAAAGATATTAGCTTTGGTCCTAAGTAATGCCGAACCGTAACAAAAACTGTTTTGGAATCCTTGATATCAATGCTATCCAGCCCACTAGGTCCATTTCCTCCACAATTTAATTTGTTATCCGATTTTGATCGATTTATGTAGAGTACCATTTTTTTTTTTGTTAATTTGAAAGCCGACCGTAACGGAAACTGTTTTGGAAGCCTTGGAAAACGAATGTACTTCTAGTACCACCCCTGGGGATTATAATACTTTATTTCGACCTATCTGAAGTTAAGTATGACAAGTACGAAAGACTTACAATCAAATCTCCAAACACGTTTTGATCTAAGGCAAGCCTTCCAATGTTGTAATGCTGCTAAGCTGTCCTAAGACTATATTTTTACGGCTGCAGAAAGTGAACGAAGTACAGCTCCTTATATTAAAATTGATCAGGAATTTTATTTTGTTAAGTTTGTCATCAGTTCTGTAGACACGCATTCTATTATACGATACTGTTGTCTCTATTGTACAGCTCTTACTATGAGCTAATTCGATATCAAACATTGTGATGAACAAAATAATGACATAAATTTAGAAAAAAAAATATTTCTTAATAAAAATTCGCCATGATTTCAAAAATCTTTTTATCTAAGATCAGAAAAAATAAGGGAAAGAATCACAAAAACTGTGTCAATTCTGTATTAATAATCGTGCGCTGACCCAGCGTGACCCAATAAAATTCTAAATTTTTAATTGCCAATATCAGAAACAATAACAACTAATGATCTTGGCTTTCAAGCGTTTGTAAAAGATCGTAGATCGTAACTCTCAAGTTCCACAATTCAATTGTTGCTATATTCATAGAGTGTGGATCATATTAAACTTGTTTTCTAACGTTAATAAGAATACAGTTTGAACGTAAAGAAAGTTGTATGCTAAATCGTTTTGTTATTGTTGCTGTTTCGGTATTAATTAATACCCGAAAACATAACTTTTGATCATTATAATAAGCTTGTTGAAATGTTAAGCACCTACTGATTGTTGGGCTTTGGGTCATTTGCGGTTGATGCTGCGAAATGAAATTTTATGTCTGTGTGTGTGTGTGTGTGTGTGTGATGCGAATATGTAAACGATGCGAACCCATAAAAGTGGGGTCAATTTCGAATCTTCATTTAGTTTATATTTTAAGTTTAACAGTGAAGACGTTCTTTAAGCGAAGCACATAAAAAAAAGAGAAATCGATAACGCGAAAGAAAGAAAAAGAAAAAAACACAATGAATCGAAAATTGTGTTTGCTGCTGTTGCTGGGTCTAGCTGTGGCTTTAGTAAAATGTAATTAAAGAAAAAAGGATACCAAATAAATACAAAGGATAACAATAAGTTTAACAAAAAAAAAATTATGAAACAAAAAGTGTTTAAGAATCCTTTTGAGTTCTAATTTAAAATGCTCAGTTGATTAGTCAATTCAAAGAGAATCAATCAAAGTTGTTGTGTAAAACAAACAATAAATTTTGTTGCCAGTTCTTAACAGTTCTTATGGGGATGACATAAAGACCCAGCGTAGTTACAGTGATATAAAACCAATTCAATAATTGTGCGCTTACTCAACATGACCCAATAAAATTCTACATACAGGCAGTTGGTATGAGAAAAACAGCTCACGATCTTGTCTTTCAAACGTTTTTGAAACATCGCGAAAAATCTCATATTCCACAATCATTCTGTCATTATATTGATAGAGTGAATATGATTTCGGATAGAATTGAAGTCTCTCTTGATTTATCTTCTATCTCTCATCTGTTCCTTTCAATCACAGCTCTCTTTAAAAGAAGGATCCAGAAGGATAATCTTGGTAGTAATATCCCGATTAATAACCCAAAAAATTATATAAAAGTAGAACTGTTGACATCGAATATGTCCTTTGTCGATAGACTGTAAACCAATCTTTATTGGGGGCGTCTTTATAAAAGAATTACCCATCTTGGAAGGGTATAATTGGCTGTGTGTTAGAGTCCCTCGAATCATTTATAAGTATTAAAAGAGTATTTTTCTAAGTTTATGAAGGTGAATGAGTAGGCTTATGAAACAAACATATTTCGAATGTTATGAGTTTGATGTCAATAATGAGTATGAGTACAACATACTCATTGCAACCTGTACTTATAAATCAATGTTGTAGTGAGTACGAATGAATCAGAGTAGTTGAGTTTCAATACTGTTGACTCACACATACTTAAAATTTCATTAGTACTTATGAGTAACGAAAAAACGATTCATTGCTGAACTCTGATTAGGACCTAGCTTCTCACATTGCTTACATATATTGTGTGTGTTAATTTTATGAGTGAGTGGCAGGACCTACAGATTATTTAAGAAGCTTTTTATTTACTCTCAGAGTTTTTGCCAGAAATCTGCTGAGACGAATTCCTCGAAGAAACATTTTTTGTTGGAGATGTCGCACCTGGGGACTCTTTACTCGAACACCAAAAACCTCTACAATTATACGTAAGGGCCTGATAATAGGTTTTTTTTGTTAAACGTAAGAGTTAGAGCAAGACTGTTTCACTGGCATGGTGGTCTTAGGTTGAAGAATTCGTCACTTCGTTTATGTACAACTGATGCAGACCAAGAAAGCCTAACCCATATATTTCTAGAGGCGTTATTACATATTTAGAGCAGACGTGCCAAAATGCCCTTTGTTAGTTATGCATATCTGTCTTTAAACTCAAGCAGAACTTTTGGTCCTTGTACACATGCCCCTATTTTCGATACTCACATACATACATACATACATACATATTTGCTCATTACAACCTTTTAATCAGGATTACAACCTAGCTTCTCAAACCTCTTATGTTGTGTGTGTTATTTCAGACATGAGTGGCGGGACCTACAGTTTAAAGTCGACTCCGAACCATAGATTTTTATTTGAAAAACTTTTCATGGCAATTTTATTTACTCTCAGAGTTTTTGTCAGAAATCTGCTGAGAGGAAGTCGACAAAGAAATATTTTTTCGTATTTTGTTTTGATGTCTGACCTGAGGTTCGAACCGCGGTCTTGCGTGTAATAAGTCTACCACACTACCTACTAGACTACGGCGACTTCGATATTCAGTTTATTTTATTCCGAAAAAAGTTAGTGCAAGTATGAGTTCATTCGCATTCAAGCAGAGTTAACAACAATCTTAAATCATGACAGCATTGCAACTTTTATCTTGGGTGTAAAATTTCAAAAAACTGTAATCACAGACAGGTCGCTCTGAGGATCTTAATATATTTGAATTTAAGTATAGTTTGGTCACGGATTATGTATCAACTTTAGACGTATGACAACAAATTCAAAATATTGGACTTTTCCCCTAACAAAGGAATCCATTATAAGAGCAGGACTCTTCTTTAGCATGTCCAGTGTCTAAGGCAGTAAGAAAACCACATCCTAAGTTCTTTCTAAATTAGTTTTCAGTTATAATTTCTGGGAAAAATTACAACAATCGAGTTGGTACCTTTTACATAGGAAAATGTCCCACTATCCTGAATGTAATGTAACTATTACCCTTTACGTGATAATGAAAAGACAAGAGTTAGGATTTCATTTCACTTACCTCAGATACGGCTAAAGAAAGTCATTGACTTGGGCGACAATTTACTCAACTGACTAAAACTGTGTTGATTTGCTGGCCATGACTACTATGTTGGTACTAAGTAGTCTAGTTGGCTGATTTCGCATAAGTACCTTTCATTGCATGAAATATTCTAAAATGAAAAAAATTTTTTTGAATACAACATATGAAATTGAGAACGTTCTTAAAAAATTTTAATTTTTTTCTTTTTTTAGCTGAAACTACGATAGAAGTCGATGAAAATGGTGATGAATACGAAGTTAAAAAATTCAACATCGAAGGTCGCCAACTAAATGGTGGACGCTCTCAGTGTGTGGTAACAAGACGTAAACGTGCCACCGCGCAACCACCAATGGCCATGTACAATATGGCAGCAGATGAAGGCAGTAACGATGAAGTGGATGACAAAACTGACGGTGATACTATGTTGGGTATAGAACAACAAGCTGTCCTATATTATTCGCCACCTACTGTTAATCCTACAGCAGACGCTGAAGTCGAAGGTGAAGGTGAAGAAGAAGAAGAAGAAACAGGAGCTCTAAATAATGCTACAATAAATGTGGTTCACAATCAAAACAAGGAAGAGTCCAACAATAAGGGGGAAGATGAGGATTATAATGAAGAAGATGAAGATAGCGAGACCATAGAAGTTGTCCAATTGCCTCAATTGCCAATTTTAGGGCAATTGCAAAGTGATGGCGAATCTGTGGCAGCTATAGCATCTGCTGGTAATGCCGGCCAAGTTGGCCATCTCAGTACCGTTAATACAAATGGTATTGTGGTTGTACAATCGCATACACCCCCTAAGGTTAATCCTCAAACCCATGCTGTTTTTGAATTGGTACCAGTCACCCAATCGGCTGCTGAGGAGGATGAAGATAAGGATGGCGCAGACAATGGCGAAGATAATGTAGATGATTTTCACTTGGATGAGGATATCAGTCCTGTGACTACAACTGCCATTTGGTCTACCGGTGATGATAATTCAAATGATCTCCAAGATTATGATGATTTAGATGATAAACAGCCGGTAAAAACAAATAAATTAACGAAAACAACCAAAAAGCCTGCAAAGACCCAAAGGAAAAAGAAGAGGCCAACATCTGTGAAGCCCAAACGCAAAAACCAAAGCCAAAAGAAATACTCCAATAAGCGTCGTGTAACAAGCAGTGGTGGTAATAAGCGCCGCAGTAGTACAAAACGCCCATCTACGACCACAGTACGTCGTCCCATTAGAAGACGCAAATTACGTCGTGGCTATAATACACGTGTCCGTCCACAAACAATTAGACGTCAGCAACACAACAACAACGACAACAACAACAGCAGTAACACCCTCAAAAAGAAAAAGAATGCTGGTTCCAACAACAACAATAAACTGGTTGCCAAGAAGCATAAGAATAAAAAACATGCCGAAGTTATTGATCAGGGCACGAATACCTTTACACGTACCATGACCATGACCCAAACCGGTGATGAAGATGGCGACAAGAATGTCAATTGCATTTTCATACGCAAAGATCCCCCACCGCCTACTACAACACCACGACCATTCTGGAATATCTTGGGCCGCAATGCCAATGGTGCGCCTGTAGCTTCGGGCCATTACGGCAAGCGTAAGCGTGTCAATGTACGATTTGTAGCCCAACATTAGGAATGTAATTATTTTTAAGCGATTAATTTAAATGTTTTAGTGATAAAGAAATAAAAGAAAAATTCAAAATCAATTTTTTTAATGAAAAGCTGCTTAAGACGCTCCTACAGGAGCCTGAGAGTATGTCGTACTTGGCTATATCAAAATTCAAAGCAAAAACTTTTGTATTTGGTTTGCCAATATCATACGAGTCATATGACTCGTAGTAACTTAGAAAAATTCAATTCATTTCCCACGTTAGTTTCGTCACAAGTAGTTGTGTCGACTGATAAAAAGCAAAAACAAAATTAGTCATACCCTCAGCGAGCCATTAAAAAATCTTCCCAGGCTCTACTCACGAAAAAAAGCTCATCAATTTTGGAGAATACAAAACAAACTACAACTTCAAGACTGATAACAGTAGAAAAAAAAATTATTTTTCATTAGTTTTTCAGTGTAAATTTTTAGAGACGCAAAGTCCCTGCCTATATTTGAATAGTATTTCCAGTTTTATTGCTGATTTGAAGCAAACCAATGTAATCAAAATGTTTAACGAAGCTTACCGCTTACCGATTGATAATGAGTTTGTCGAACACTGTGTGTACTTGTTTGTTTGTCTATTGGCGGCGTAGAAAAACAGTGAGTAACAAAAGTAGGGAACCGTGTTTTAAAGGCAATTTGTTCTGTTTTACACTCAACTTTAATTAGTTTTCTTCTTAATCAAATTCTTTTTTTAACATTTCAATTCCTTTGCAGATATCAGCAATATTTGTCACTTCTATTTTTTTGGCCATGACATCGCCATAGTAGCTAGTATGTTACTTAATTAGCCGGGGTTTGAACCAGACATCTCGACTGAAACGAAATTTGAAAAAAATATTTCTTTCGGCGACTTCCTCTCAGCAGTCATCTGGCAAGAACTCTAAGACTAAAATAAAATTGCCATGAAAAATTTCTAAAATTGTAGTCTCGCCATTTATGGATAAAATTAACATACACAACATGAGTGATGTGAGAAGCTCGGTTGTAAACCTGACTACAGGGTTGTAATGACCAGCTAACTAAGTATTCCTTAAGCCGTAGACTAAGCCTTTTTTGGAGAATAGCCTTAAATCCTAAGGATGACTCGATCGCAGGCATTCTCGGTACAAACAGATTCGATTTTAATGCACGCAAGACCAACTATCGCAAACAGATCGAGTAGCTGAAAATGGCCCAAAATATTTGCAATCATGAAATATCTCAACACAAATGTATTAAGTTAAACATAAAGCAGCCTAGAATAAAATACGAAAGATCGTGGGTTTCAATTTTGTCACCCACTGTTTATTCACTGATAATGGTAGCGCAAGTAGGGTTTTGCCATTATAATACATGCCACCACCCCTTTTCTGATAATATTATAGAGTAGTGCCACCAAAACCTTACATTAGACAGATATATACAGAAGAAGGAGAAGAAGAAGAATTGCGATAAAGCCATGAAATGAAAACCGCATGAATATGTGAAGAAATTGTAACGAAAATATCAAAAATATATTCAGAATTGTAGATGTGAAGCATAAGAATTGTATTAAGGTGGTGGTGGTGTTGTTAGTATATTTTGGATACTTTATGGCTTACTATCAATAGTAAGGTTAGAAGAACTATATCAATAATAACAAAAAAATACATTCGTATACCTTTAAGATATACATTGTTATTGCTTGCTGTATAACCAGTAACATGATGGGGTACGTCTTTAATGTTTTCACTCCTTATCAGCAGCAAAATGGTAAGCAACAACGAGGGCAGTCAAGAAAAAAAAAGAAGAACTAAAGGAAGAGTATTCGTATGTCTGTCTGTCTGTTGCTTTATAATGACATGACATCATGTTGACATTAATCGTAACATACGTTATGTTTGTGTATACAGAGTTTTTTTTCTTCTTTCTTTACACTGGTTACACTGTTAAAATTCACATCGGGTGTAATCAAAAACAGTTGTTGTGCTCTTTCTCTTGCTCTGTGTCTATACACCAATGTTCGTTAATTTCTTTTTTAATTTTTTTTTGTCGTCTTCTTCTGTTTAACTCCTGATAATGTTTTTTTTAAGGTTTTTCAATACAAAAAAAGTTTTTTTTAAATTAGCGACACAGCTGGCCGTTTTGACTTGAAAAAGTTAAAGAGAACGAATAAAAAAAAAATCTTCTTGAGGTCTTCTTGAGAGACCATCATTAATACTCGTAACACTTCTATACGGCTGTATGATCACTGTCATGTAATAGCACAGCAACAAAAACAACATTATTAATGAGTAAGGGAAGCCATTTACTCAACCGGAAGCCCTTATTTTCTTAACTCTTGACATATTTGGTTCATCTCCTGTTTTGTTTTTTCTTCGTTCGTTCTGTACTGTTCGTTTTCTAGTCGTCATCATTGTCATTTTAATTATCTGACAATTTTTGTTTCTTTTTTTTTTTTTACTGACACTGCATAAGAGTGATGAAGATGAGTTTTCCTAAATCTACATATTTTCCTTGTATTACACATTTAGGAGCCACCCTACTAAAATGAAGGCCAGTATTGGTCATTCACATCGTTTGATTATGAGAGAAATTAAAGTTTGGTATAAAATTACTAAAAAAGTAATAATTTAGTCAGGATTCCAACATATATATATATTCCAACATAGTTTCTCACACCAATCGTGTTCATACTGGGTTCTCCATAGTGGATACTAGGTTCTGCAGTTAAATTTAAACCCCAAAGTCATATGTTATATGATGTTTGTTTATTTTTACAATTCAGGTTTCGAATATTGATGTTATCAAGGCAATGCAATGCAACGGGAACAACCATGTCCCAAAAACATGCCTTCTCCAGCTGAAGAAGCGCGTTTTATTGGAAAGTAATGCCCTATTTCGCTGTAGCCTAGGAGGTACTGTGTTGGCTTATTAGACACGAGAGCGTGGTTCAAAATGAACTCAAACATTGCGATCAATCCGAAGTATGGAAAAATACTTCTTCGCCGATTTCCTCTCAGCAGCCTTCTGACAAAAAATCTGAGGATAAATAAATTCGCCTTGAAAACCCTGTCTTTTGAAGTCGATATCAAACTGCAGGTTCTACCACTCAGGGATAGAATTAACATACACAACATAGGTGGTGTGAGAGGCTAGATCGGCATCCTGATTAGAGGACTAGCTAGTTAAGTAAGTAGGTGAGATTAGGGCGGGTATTTGTCATTGGGACAAGATCAAAATGACCCATTCTAGTATGTCCTAAAGGAAAGAGAGAGAGAGAGAGAGAGAGAGAGAGTGAAGAGTAAAGGAGATAGGGAAATTGGAAAAGGAGAAAGGTGGAAAAGTGAGGACAAATATATGGAGGAAAAACAGATAGACCATAAACACACAAGAAAGTGTAACTATAAACTTGAAATCCTAACACTTCTCAAGCAGCTCAGCCTATTTAAGAATCTATGGAGAGCCTCAATGCCTGCTCTCGACAAAGAGTCCAAACATTCGAAGAAGCCCCTGCCCAGGGTCCTCAACTTCAAAATACTAAAGGCTGCACAGTTGCAGAGGAGGTTTTCGATGGTTTACAACTCCTCCTCGTGGCAACATTCCCTGAAATAGTCCGACTAGGATCTATTCTAGATTCTTGTAAGCGATAACTAGCCTCAGACTGGCCTTATATAAGCCCAGCAGCAAATCTGTTATATCACCGTCTATAGCAGGCCATAGACAACTAGACACATAACATACCGATCTATTCCCCCAACGCGTCTGCTCTTCTTTCCTGACCCATCCACTGATGTGGCCGTAGAGGTGGCAGATTGGAGGATTAGGACCAACTACCAAACCGCCTTCAGAAATTGAACCTAATCTAGCTAGAGCATCTACCGTCGCATTACCAATTATACCGCAATGTACCGGAAAAAGTAAACAACCCACATTTCAAGAATGCTTTAGCTAAATGCCTATACGGAGTCGAGCCAATAAGTCCGTAACTTCGTGAATATAAAGGTTCTTAACGGAATAGGCAACACTGTTACAGTTGTGAGGAATATCTTAAAAATAATTGTGTAGCATAATACACGATCAGTCTAGACCGACTATGATTTTCTTGCTTTAAAGTTGTGATGGTAGTCAGAACCCTAATTTCCCTCTTCTTCTTTCAATTCTATCGTATTTATCTAAATTTTTCTTGATATTTCACAATACGTATATTATTTATGGGGTACCCGCCACCTACCTAACCTAACCTATACTTGCGTTTAACAGCAACATTTTGTCATTGCATTTGCCCAAAAAAACAAAAAAAAAAAAAAACAGAAACGAAATCAAATGAATCAGTCAAGCATTGCTTGAAGAAGTTTTCTACACCCTTGACAGTGTAAAGAAAAAAAGTCAAGTATTTTTTTAGTGGCCATATGTGGCATGTGCATGTTATGTTTCTTAGCCAAAAACTCATTCAGCCAGAATTTAGCACGAGCTGAGCTAATCGGCATCTGCATAGTGGTAAATGAATGTAGGTTGTGGTATAAGTACTCCTATAACGTCCTACAATTAAAACCAGAAGAAGAAGCAAAAAGCAAATAAAAGATAGAACAACAACGACATTTAAAAGAAAAGTAAGTCATTGTCTTCAAAGGGATCGGGTCTTCTTATCGATAGCGAAGTGGTGGTGGTTGTGGTGGCTAATTTCAAATTCATCATTTGCAAGTTTTGAATACGAAAAAGTAAACGATCAATTGGAAGCAGAGCAGGTAAAATAAATTCAACTCATAAGTGCAGCATAATTATACATTTCGCACAATAATTTACAAAATACTCGCCGGTTGATTATTCTTTGCCACGTTTCTAAGCAAAACTGTCCGAAGAAATACGTTAAAAGTGTTTAGAAATTAAAAAAGAAAGAAAAACATTGTTTAAGAAATGCCACCACCATGACCACACCTTGTCGCAAGCTTACTTGCCACACGTGCCTAGTAATGCAAAAGGAAATTCGAAATAAAAAGACGTAGAAGTGGTCTTCATTGAATTGAGATATTTGACATGTGTTTTGCTGCGAATTTAAACAAATTTTAACTGGTTGCAGCAACGCTACCAAATGTGTCAATCGAAGAATGAATTGTTCTGCGGAAGTGTTTTGGTTATTTACAATACTTCGAAGCCATATGCAAAATACGTTATTAATTTGACATGTTTTTTTTTGGAAAACATCGGTGGCAAATTGCTTTCAACTCAGTTTAAGATTCTCCGAGATTTTGGAAGAGAGTTGGAATTAGAACCTTAGAACTTGATTGCTTTAATAGACAATGAAGCAAATAAGGAAATTGTATCGAATCCATCTACAGGAGTTGTACAAATACGATACACAAATATGCCTGCGGGTGCAACGTAATTGCTCTGCATTTGTGCTGGAAAGTTATTTCTTATTACGTCCATAAGGCGTTAACAATCATGCTCTTCTGCTTGCTGCAAGACGCTCAATCCGCGTCTTATTTGTCTTCGGTGAATCTATTTTTAGCCGTCGACGGCACGTGTAGCTCAACTCTGGCCACAAACCAATCATACACCAACTCGGATGGAAAATGGAAGTACAGATAGATTTGATATGTTCTGCTATATATCCAAGACTGCAATTTTCTTTATTCCTCAATCGCTGGAAAGGCCAGAGTTGAGCACATACTGCCAGAAAAACTCTTGCAGGCAACCCAGACATCGGTTGATAAAAACCTTAAAGTCCGAGCAAGAATTTGCATCCTTTTAGGGAAACTGACTTCACACTACTTTTAAAAATATTTGGTTTAGTGCACTCTCCGATATGCAATAGTTCCACACTGAGTGTAGTTGGTCGTAGATTAGTCCGGTCTCAATTAATGCTGTTTGTTCTCAAAGTTCTCTCTGTAGCCTATTGTTGTTAAAATAATTCCTCTAATTTACCAAAATGACAATGTTCTACTGCTGTTTGGGAGGTTTTTTTTTGGTATTTGGCGTGTTAGTATTCATGGATGTGTTTATCTGGGAGTCAATAATTACGGCTTCAACCTCCATTTCCTTTAGTTTCGTCTGCATATCAATGAAACCTGCTTGGAAACTCATATTTTTTATATCATTTTTCGTGCCATTATGAAGAGTTCGTTCTGTTACATTATGATCAGATCAGATCTTCTTAAATATTCTGCTCCAACGGCCGTCCTGTACTATGGTTTCATGGGGCTTTTTAAAACAACTGTGGATACTAACTTACTTAACTGGTTATTAAAACCCTTTAGTTAAGATTACAACCTAGGTTCTCACAGCAAACATGTTTTGTGTGTTAATTGTCACCATGAGTTTGGAGATCTAGAATAGGGCACTTCTACTCCGACTTCCTCTAAGTTCCGCGTCAATACCCGTCTCATCGAAACATCCTCTTCCAGTCGAACGAAATGGCTGAGCCAGCGCATTCACTAGACACAATATCCATTTCGTTGCGAAGCTCATTCAGCTCATTTTTAGTTTGGATGCAGAAATTATCGTCAACTTACACTGGACCAAATATGTTACGTAAGACCTTTCTCTCGAATATTTTTAAGGCTGTTGTATCGGTGTTTAATATTGTGTCCGTGGTTCTGCGCTATAAGGAAGCGCGGGGAAGATGAGCGACTTGTAGTGTATAAGTTTCGTTGTTCGAGAGAGGTCTCTACTATGCAATTACCTATTGAGACCGTAATATCATCTTGACGTTGGGAAAAATGATCAAGCTCTTGAGTCCCAGATTGCCATAATTTTTGCTGGTAAGGCAAAAGCCAAGATAAATGGATTCCGATATGCTACATGTCCCTACAAAAACATTTACTTCGTTTTGTCCCCATTTACTGCCAGACCCTCCCGTCAAATAGCTCTAAAGCCAGCATTAACATCTCGCTTGTTACGCACTATGATGTCAATGTCGTCAGCTTACGCAAGCAACTGTATACTTTTGTAAAAAATAGTGCTATTTCGATGCCCGTCCGTCTTTCGCTAAACACTCTCCATAACGAAATTGACGAGGTCGCATGTTATGAGATCGTCTTATCTGCTCCTCGCACTGTTTCAAAAGGTTCGGAGAGATTCTTGAAGAAGGGAAGAATGTATGCTATATATAGGGAAAAGGCTTACACATACATACATATTGGTCATTACAACCCTTCAGTCAGTGTTTTAATTTTATATATGAGCGGCGGGAACTACAATTTAAAGTCGACTCAGAACGAGAGATTTTTTTGGGAAACTTTTCATGGCAATTTTTATTTACTCTCAGAGCTTTGAGAGAAATCTGCTGAGAAGAAGTCGCCGATGAAATTTGTTTTTTGTATTACATTTTATTGGAGATGTCTGGTCTGCCGTTTGAACTCTCGCCTCACGTCTAATAAGCCAACACACTATCTGCTAGACAATGGCAACTTCGGAGAAGGCTAATACCCTGAAAGTTATAATTTCAGAGTCAGGTTAATAGAAAGACAATCAACCACTAATTAAGATACAATTTGAATCATGGTTGCTGTAATTTTTTTCTTCAAATTCCTAGAAAGTTTAAAATGGGGTGAAATTATTTATACTCCCATGACTCAGTGAGAGATAATTTCTGTGCAAAATCAAAATAAAAACTTTATCTAATCACTTTCAAGGAAATAATAGCACCATGAAGAAATCATGTATGTGTGTAAGCTTTAAATGATTCCCTTAATTATCGATAACATCGATTATTTTATGATTTTTCGTATTTCAGATGAATGCCAGTCATTGTACAAGTGTTTTATTGGTCACATGACAAATAAAATACGTATGGATTTGTGTGTGTCAATAGCATATAAGCAATTAGACAACAAATAGTGGCATTGTTTTTAAAACATATTCCTCAAAATAACTTACAAATCAATAACAAGAAAAGAAAAAGGAAAAAACAAAATGAATAAATAAGAATTGAAAAGGAAAAACATTAACGTGAATTAGACTTTAAACTCGAAACGGCAGGTGCACTTCAGGTTCATCTTTTTCGTTTCGTTTAATTTGTTCTGCAACATCATCTTTTGTGAGCATCTTTGCTCTTTGTTAAGAAAGAAAGATAAAACAGCACGTGCCAGATGAACATCATAAACATCTCCCGATCGTTCGTGCCACATGAAAACATGAAATCGACAACAACAAATGATTCATCTCTACTGGTCTCTCCCCACCAATAAATTCAACTTAAATACGTACACTCGGGCAATTATCCACCTCAAAAGCAAACAAATTCGGATCTTTGTTAAAAGATAATAAATATGTTTGTTGTTGTTGTTGTAGTTTTTTTTCCCTTCTTAGCAAGATCCAATTTAAATGAATGATGATCAAAACGTTGCAATAAAATGCCAGAAACACACAGAAAAAAACAACAGGATTCAAGGACATAAACCCGCAAATGGGGAAAACAGCCACCGATCAGTAAACTGTTTAAGTATTGTTGGCTCAAGGATATAAAAGGAAAAAAGAGAAGAGAAAAGAAACTGCAATTCTGATCATAAACTAGTGCAAGCTGCATTTATCACCAGTAAAGGATCTTAGGGCATCATCCTTTAGGGTGCTTCAACTCTTTTTTTTTTTTTGTTCTGTTACTCCTGTACAGGGTCTTGGTTAAACCGGCGTTAATACAACAACGCGATCGCGACACGACACGCACACCAAGCGGATGGCAAAAAAAGCTTAAAATGCATTCTGTTTCAAAAGTAATAGGCTGTCTGATAAAAGATTAAAGATGTTGCTGGCTGTTGTAATACCGAGTAGTTCAACATAAAACACGCTTAAAGCTCTGACAGCCATTCAATTTATATTGTTTTTATTATGGTAGGCCTTTTCTGTTAGCCATGAACAAAAGATACGTTAGCACGTGCTGTTTTGTTCCCCACACTAGTGTTGTATTTTATTTTTTTAGTTTTAATTGGGATGCCTGACCGACTGGCGGCTTGCAAAAGGATGTTGTGAATTAGGGAGCTACACAGACAGCAGCAGCAATAGCAGCAGCAGGAGCAGCAACAGCAACAAATGTATCATGTGTTATTGTGCAACGGTTTACAAATAACAGTTGTTTTCGCTTTCATCAGGACGTATTGTAAGTAGGGACGCTTTAGCTGTCTCATCTGTTTTTTTTTTTTGCGGGATTGTCTCGTTATATGTTTAAAGCGTACATGACCGCTTTCTAATTTCTGTTTGTTATTGTATTTAGTAGTAGTGCGTCGTAATAAGTGTAATGTAATGTAATCGGAGATTTTTTTTAAATTTTTGAGATTTTGGTTTGTCTGACATATTTTTTGCTGAAAATTAAAAAATTTTTTTTTTGGCAATTTTATTTGGCAACTTTTTTGACAAATTTTCTGACAAATTTTTCTGACAAATTTTTCTGACAATTGTTTTAACAATTATTTTAACAATTTTTTCTGCCAACTTTTTTCCGACAATTTATTCTTACAAATTTTTCTGACAAATTATTCTAAAATTTTCTCTGATAATTTTTTCTGACAATTTTTGTTCTGACAATGTTTTCTATGATAATTTCTTTCTAGCAATTTTTCTGATAAATTATTCTGAAATTTTTTCTGACAATTTTTGTTCTGACAATTTGTTTTTGACAATTTCATCCTAACAATTTCTCTGACAATTTTTTTTACAATTATTATTATTACAATCTTTTTGACAATTTTTATCTGAAATTTATTTTTAGACAATTTTTTTCTGACAATTTGTTTAACAATTTTGTCTGGCAATTTTTGTTCTCACAATGTTTTTCTTTGACAAGTTCTTTCTAACAAGTTTTCTGACAATTTTTTTTCTGACAATTTTTTTTGACAATTCTTTTCTGACAATTTTTATGTGACTATTATTCTGACAATTTTCTTCTGACAATTATTTTGACCATTTATTCTGACATTTTTTGACAATTTTTTTCTGACAATTATTTTGTAACAATTTTTTTGACCATTTACCCTGACATTTTTTTACAATTTTTTTCTGACAATTATTTTCTGGCATATTTTTATAACAAAATTTTTCTGACAATGAGATTTTTTCTCACAATCTTATTTTCTGAAAATTTTTTTCAGACAATTTTTTCTGACAATTATTTTCGAACAATTTTGTGACAATTTTTTCCGGCAATTTTTTTCTAACAATTTTTTGGAAAATATTTTTCTGTCAATCTTATTCTGACAATTTTCATTTGGACAATTTTTTTTCTGATAATCTTATTTTCTGAAAATTTTTGTTCTGACAATTTTTTTCGGAATTTTTTCTGACAAAAACAGTTGTTCGAGGGGTCAATAGCATGTGCTACAGTTGCTATATAACAATCTCACAGACAAAATATGCCGACAACTCCAGGACAAGACAGCTTTCTAAGTGCAGTTGTTTCGGCGTATTTTATGAGATAAAATATCTACTCAAGAAATTAAAGAGTTTAACGAAATGAGGTGTTTTTATAATACAGTACATATTTCTCGCTTTGTTGGCTTATAATTGTAAGGCTAGGAACAGTTCGAGTAATTTTATGTCGTAGTAAACTACATATATTTGCTATGTAATTTTGGTCACATTCTTAATGGGATTTTACAAGCCCATAGTTAGGAGTACGGTCTAGCTCTCACCACCCATGATGTGTGTTTTAAGTTTTGCCCATAAGTGGCGGGACCTGCAGTTTAACGTTCATACAGAACGATAGATTTTGAAACCTTTTTCATGATAATTATTTGATCTGAAAGCTTTTACCAGAGGACCACTGGAAGATGCATAACTTTGGCGATAATCCTCACGCCTTTAGGATTCACCATTACATCCATTAAAAATGACTGTTTAGCGTGATTATGAAATGTGCAACGAGGTACTCTTAATTAGTTTAATAAAAAAAAAAATAAATGAACACCCTTTCGTTAACAATGCAACACACGTTAACTTTTGATTTATCATATTGGCCACGTTAGGTGCTCCTTTATATTGTTGTTATTGTTATACACAGTTGTTGTTGTTTATTATTTAGTGATATTGATTAAATGCGTTCGTTCTGTTACATTCTGTTGGTGGCGTGGGTTCCGTTTTTTCCGTTTTGTAAAGGTGTGAGCCTACCTTTAGTGAGTGAAAAATGCTTTAAGGGTTGCTCTCATTTCACATTCACTTTATTTAGTTTAGTTCAGTTCGGTTCAGTTCAGTTGAGTTGTGTGTGTAGTCGGTTATTTTTATGCCCCGTTACCGTGGCAATTATACGCTTTTGAAAACAGGACTTTGCGCGTTTTAGTTCACTTTTTTTTATAAATTTTTTTTTCTCAGCTCCTTCATTCGTTTATTCACTGGCTTTTTAGTTCATTCAATTCGTTGTGTAGTTAAACAGATTGTTTTTATTTTTCTGCTCTCGTGCCATAAAAGCAGATGTTTTAATTTCTTTAGCCTCTTGTGTTTTTTATTTTTATTTTTTATTTTTATTTTCATATGTTGCTGTGCTCTTAATTCTGTTCCGAGTTCATGTTTTATGTGTATTTCTTTCGGAGAGCACATGATTACGCAATGATTTTCTTATTTTTTATGGCATATTTAAAGGGCGTGGGCGCTTGTAACTATGTTGTATACTTACTATCCATAATCTCTAAGGGTTTCTTTGCGCCAGTTTTCATTTCTTTTTTTTTTTTTTTGGACGAAAAAGGTGTGTCCATTTGCTCTTAATTATTTTAACACACACGGTCTATAATTATATCTGTCTGACATCCATATCATCATCATCATCACTATTATAATCATCCTTACTGCTCACCTTTTTCTACTTTAATATCATCATCCTTCGTCCTCGCGGTGTTTAAGAGATTAAAAGGTGTTGAAATCATGTGTCTTTTAAACGCTTATTTGTAGCATTAGCTTATAATTTCCGAAAACACATAGATTTGGGAGATTTAATTGAAACAGCTGGTTGTTTTAACTTTAATAGGCCAGATATTTATGGCCCAAAATTAAAAAAAAAAACAGTTATAATAACAGAAAATATTGTAAGCAACTGACATTTACTAGGGTAAAGAAAATATCTTAAAAAACAAGAGCCCCAAATCAGATTTTTTAGGTAGTGTGTAGGCTTTTAAGACGAGAGCCCAAACATGGTTCGAACCCTAGCTGAGACATCTCGAATTATTTCGCAACTTCCTCTGTGGTGTCTTCTGTCAAAAATTCTGGGGATAAAGTCAAGAAAAGTTTCTCGAACCCTTCGTTCGGAGTCGTACTACATACATACATACATAATTGGCCATTACAACCCTTCAGTCAGGATTACGGCCTAGGTTCTCACACCACTCATGTTGTATGCGTTAATTTTATACGTGAGTGGCGGGACCTACAGTTTAACGTCGACTCCGAACGACAGATATTTGAAAAACTTTTTCATGGCAGGTTTATTTACTCTCAGAGTTTTTTCCAGAAATCTGCTGAGAGGAAGTCGCCGAAGAAATATTTTTTTCATATTACGTTTTGATGTCTGACCTGGGATACGAACCCGGGCTTTACGTCTAATAAGCCAACACACTACCTACTAGACTACGGCGAGTCGAGTGGAGTCGTACTACCACACAGAAGCGAGATTGTAATCCTGACTAAAGGGTTAAAATAACCCATTAAGTAAGTAAAACTAGACTCTGATATGAAAAGTACAAAGG
Source organism: Sarcophaga rosellei (assembly GCA_930367235.1). Lineage (NCBI taxonomy): Eukaryota > Metazoa > Arthropoda > Insecta > Diptera > Sarcophagidae > Sarcophaga > Sarcophaga rosellei. Next base: position 73,795,425 of record OV884018.1, on the reverse strand, counting down.
ATGCTGTTGTATTCAGTATGAGATAGATAACAGTATTTTGTAGATAACATGCTGAGGTCTTCGATAATTTTACAAGGCATCGATAATTGACCTTTGGATCTAATTGTCCCTATTCTGATACGGTTTTCACTATAAGATTTCAATTGATCTACCTTATCCACAGAGTCCTTTGGGTAGATTTGGAGAAGTCTTTTAATTTCAATGTTTTAGACGCCAACAATATACGCTAACCAAGCTCATCGAGTCCAATTTGTCAACAATATGTATAAGAGTGAAAAAAAATTTTTTTCCAATCAATAATTAAGGCTCTAGGTTCTTGAATATGCCTAGCTTCTTGAAATATGCCCTAGTTTCTTGAAGAGCATCCAATCCAATTACAAAACACAAATTTTAAAAGTCCTTTTCTGTCCCTTACTTGGGATTATTTTTTTTTTTTTTAACAGGCAGAGTAGATTAAATAGATCAAAGGCTAACTAGACAATTAAGGCGGATAAGTAACCTGGGGGCTAATTCTGGCAGTCGTATACGATCGAATACTTACTCGTACGTTCGATTTTTTTATAGTTTTAGGATTCTGTCAGTCGATATCGATTAATATGTATCGACATTTCTAATGACAGCAGTCGATAGCGTGCAATTGTTCGAACGCAACCTTGCGAGTTTTTAATCGTAAGCAAAAACCTATCGAGTAAAACTTTTTTGTTAACAAAAACTATTTTTTATTTAGATATACGCTGATCAAAAACAGCTTATTAAAAGAAAATTTACATTCAATAAATCTTCCAAGAAGAGAACCGGCGGTGGACCCCATGAGGAAAAAGTTTTTTCTCAAGTAGATGAGCAAATATCGGCTGCTGCTGGCATAGAAATTGCTGTTGAAAGGCTGAAGAACGTTAAAACTCTTCGATTCTGAAACTAAGCTAAGTTAATTTGGTCTTATATGACAGTCAGATAATCACGGGAGGGCATTAATCCCTGAAAATCTGTAGAAAAAATGAAACTTCTTCTTCGTCAACTTATGACGAATTATACATACTCACATACATACATAATTGGCCATTACAACCCTTCAGTCAGGATTACGGCCTAGCTTCTCACACAACTCATGTTGTGAACCTTAATTTTATACTTGAGTGGCGGGACCTACAGTTTAACGTCGCCTCCGAACGACAGATTTTTTTGAGAAACTTTTTCATGGCAGGTTTATGGCCTGGGCGTCGAACCCGGACTTTTCCTCTAATAAGCGAACACACTACCTACTAGACTACGGCGACTAGTTAGAATAAGTTCTTCACATATTGCAATAACTGACAGTACAGGTTTAAATTAAGAATTTGGTCATGGACGAGTAATTTATAGATGATTCCCCAGATATCTCTTAAACGTACGTGTACGAGAGATAGTTTTTTTTGCCCGGCTTATTCATCATTCACCTCAGAAATTGGTCGATTCAGCAGAGATCCATGCTCGTTTTTACTTTAAATCGCTTCAGAGCAGTACAACAAACTGGTTTTGTATTCGGTTTATTCAAGTTGTTCCAACACGATCTTTTAGCTTCTAGGCCTTAAAGGGCAGTAGAACTGGACAAATCTGGGATTACTTTTCCCTGTTATCGATTCAAATAATCACAAACTTGTCAGTTTTCTAATGCCTCCAAATGAATGCAATTAAATAGAAACAATTGTTGCCTAATTGTTGTCATTTCAAACACAATTTTCTATCATTTCTAATACTTATAACTGAAATCAAAAACAAATTAATTTTTTGCTGGAAATCATGTAAAAAATCCCATGTCACATTTAATAAATCAAATAAAAATGTTACATCGACTTTGTACTGATGAAATAACATGTGTATTGTAAGTATGTGTGTAAGTACATTTTTATGACAGAATAATGTGAAACCCCCTCATAAAATTGTACACAAAAAAAGGCATAAATTCGATAGAAATTGTTGTCATTTAACAAACCAACCAGCCAACCAACCAACCACCCACACACGTATCAATCGTAATAAAATGAAATGTGAACGAAAAATGGCCACAACACATCACAAATATTGAGTTGCTGCGTTACTGGCGACATCCTGTATTCTATGAAGTCAGTTAATGCGAGGGGGTGGCAGTATAAACAATTGATTTTTATCAAGGAAGACGAAAATAGAAGAGAATAAAAAAAAATTGTACAAATATATGTAAGGATTCACACAACACCGACAGGGAGAGTGGAATCTTGTACAGAAAATATTTGTTTACCTCCATACATACACACACATACATTTGTATGCACACCATGTAAAATACGTGCATGTAAGTGGTAGTAGATTTATGTATCCTCTTACTAAGTATGCACAGTTCTTTGTAAATGGAATCATATACATACATACCATTAGGTATGTATGAATGTGCGTATGTATGTATGCATGTATGTACATATACGAGTGTTTTGTGTTACAATATCCTCACGAGACTTCATTTGAATGTTCTGACAACAGAAAAAAGCCCAAAAACAGAAAATCTACACACACAAAAACTGGATGAATAGCAATGGATGTAGATGGCTGAAAGCATGATATGGGGTGAGGGTGGTTATTAATGGAGTTTGTGTTTTTTTTGTTTTTTTTTTCAACAGGCCAAGCTGAAGCCAAATTAAGTCCCTAGAATGCAGGTGATTTAGATAAATAACCAAAAGTTCACATACATCAGTACCTATATACATACACGTACATCTATTCATACACATACATATGAATGTATGTATGTATGTTGTACCATGTGTACCTATAAAGCTTATCTAAATGTATCTTGTGTAAATTCTATTTCCCTACCACTACAACTACTACTACTACGACTAGCAACACAACCACTACTAAAGTTTCATATACAATCTCATACATCTCTTATTCACTCATTTCATTTCAATTTTTTTTTTGTATGTCGTTACACGCGCAACTTTTCTGTTCTTCATCTGTTTTTTTATTTTTATTTTTTTATTATTATTGTTTTTGTTTTTGTTGTTTTTACCTTAAATATCGATCGAAAATATTCTCTTTAACAGGGGCGGATGGTAAAATAACACTCTGACAGCGTAGTCTCACTAAAAGCGAATGTAAAACACTGTGGAACAGAATAATAGTCAACAACAAGAAAAACAATGAAAAAAAAGGAAAAACAGAAATGTTTAAAATAATAGAACTGACTATACAACTGTCATTAAATTAAAGAGTTACATGTGAAAATCATTCTCAAGACTTTATTTATCGAAGGCCACTGTAGAAGTATGCAGACGATTATACCAGAGTCGATGGTTGATTATGAACCTGAGTTTGTTTTGTACATAATCGTATTTATTTCGGGCAACTATTGCGTTGCGGTAACCTAGACAAGTGGACAGGAGACAATAATTACACAGACTGATACCAGACGGTAATGGAGTATTCTCAAAGGAGCTAGAACTGAGCATGTCAAGAGACTTCTAGGCTAAGATGGAATATTTAATAGTGAGCTGGATCTTGGAGTAAGTTAATATATGGGGATTCCACCGGACCGAACACAACCTTTATTGCATGTGGCGAATAGTAGTAGTAATAGTAGTAGTATTAGTAGTTGTAGTAATAGTAGTAGTAGTAGTATTTGTAGTACTAGTAGTACTTGTAGTAATATGTAGTAATAATGTACTAGTAGTACTTGTAGTAATAATAGTAGTATTATTAGTAGTACTATTGCAGTACTACTACGATGGCCAGCTGTGATGACAGCTTGTTATGATCCTAAATGATAATGAAATGCGCCTTTAGGCCAAGAGGCTATTTTAGGAACACTTCATGAAAAATAACTCCATTTGTAAATCTCAAATAATTCATGCTATTTTTATGGTCACTACTGTTCCCTACTCTATAATTGCTGCTAAATCCTGCTGAGTCAGTGAAACTTTTCAATGAAGCCAAACTAAAAAGAATAAACGAAAGAAGAAGAAGAAGAGAAAAAAACCGAAACTGAAACGGAAATACCGCAGCGTTAGGCAAACAACGTGAAGCAAAAAAAAAAAACAGAAACTAAACTGAACGGAAGCACTAAACATCATTTCCAATGATGTCTCACCTGTGACTATCAAAGTGTGTGAGCGTATGTAAAAGCACCCCATGCACCAAACTTTACTCACCCCAACAGTCACTCCTCCTTACAACCTTAGAATGTTCAACTTAATTTGACTTCCACGTTACGGAGGAGTATTATTGTTGTGTTGGTGGTATACTGTAATGCTACATTGGAACATCATACTTGTGTGATGGTGGCATAGCATGAATATGTATGTATTTGTTAGGCAGCTTTAGTTACAAGAATTGCAGGGGGACAAAGAAGGTGGCAGGGTCACAAGGACATCAGAAAGGCACGTAAGCAAGGCACAGCACAGTAAAACGATGATAAACGAAAAATAATACAATTTCATTCTCAATGATGATGATGTTGTTTGTGGTAATGACGATTACGATTATGTGAATTAGATAATGACCGTAATGACGATGAGAAAAGTGTGAATCAGCCACCCATTAGGAACATTTTAATTTTAATGCAAGAAAAATGAATTCAAATGAAAATTTGATAACAAGGTTTTACAAAATTTCCTATTGAGCATAAATGATCTTTATTTTCATTATCGTTAGTTCGTATTCCTCATAAAAAATAGTGAAGCAAAAAAATAATTCGGCGAAAAAAATCCCCTTCAATATAAATAATGAGTGGTAATGTAAGCACGTATGGTCGATATTAGAATTGTTTTTGCATTTAACTGTGAGTCAGTCACCTGAAGCTAAAATCCATAATGGAAATAAACCTTTGATGGATAGAAATTTGAGACAATTATTTTTTTGTTTTTGTTAAAAAGTATGTTCACGGTCACGGGTGATGACAAAAAATAATGCATGTAGCCCATTCACTCCCAAGTTTTTCTTCTGGAAAATATTTCTTTGGATTGAAACCATTTCCATAATTATCTTCAGCACTTTACGGGATATTGCAGTTAAAAATTCTGACATTAAAATGTCTCTTGTGTTCCAGAACAATTCTTGTTCTTATTCTTTGTTTCAATTTTATTATTCAAAGTGGGCAACTGGATTAGATTCTTGAAAGGTAGGAGTGCTATCTGTTGTTGTCCAAAAACAACGTCCTCTTTGAAATGTATTTCATTTTAGAATGGTATTGTATTCATTGATTTCTATGACTTACTAACTTTGTGATACTTTGTTATTTGTTAAAATTATCCTTTCTAATGGGTCAAGAGGCTATGATAAAGAATTGTTTGCCTTCTGCTAGTAGTAGTAATAGTACTAGTAGTAGTTGTACAAGTAGTACTAGTAGTAGTAGTACTAGTAGTAGTAGTGCTAATAATATTAGTAGTAAAAGTAGTACTAGTAGTAGTAATTGTAGTAGTACTAGTAGTAGAAGTAGTAGTAGTAGTGCTACTGTTGTGGTAGTAGTACTACTGTAGTAGTAGTAGTAGTACTACTGTTGTGGTAGTAGTAGTAGTACTAGTGTGGTGGTAGTAGTACTTGTGTAGTAGTAGTACTAGGGTAGTAGTAGAACCGCTGTAGTAGTACTAGTAGTAGTAGAGCTGGTGTAGTAGTAGTAGTAGTACTATTGTGGTAGTAGTAGTACTGGTGTAGTAGTAGTATTACTAATGTAGTAGTACCGTAGTATTGTAGTACTACTATTCAGGCTAAAATAATGGCTAGGAAAATTTCAACAGTGCTACTACGTTATCACAGTACATCGTGTGATTATATATGCATATGCTACCTTTCTTCTTAAAAAAACTTAAACTTATAGACTCAAATGACAACCTTTTATGATTCTAGTCTAAATCAGAAGCAAAATTCAAGCCCTTTGAACTTCTGTCCTTTCTCCCCATACCCTCTAATAATATTAAATAAATATCATCTTTAAATTGCTATTTCCATTGAAATTTGGACCTTCCCCTTCTGCTGTTTTCCTCAAGTACATTTTCGAAATTTTTTTGCCGCATATTTCCTTTTTCTTTTTAGTCACTTAATGACAGTGGGACTTATATTTGACACAAGTAAGCAGCTATACTTAGGAAAAATTTTAAAATTCCAATTGATCTCTTAATTAAATAAAATTGTTTAGTCTCTGCTTATTATCACCGAGAATAATTTAAACACAATTATGGGGTGGAATGGGTGTTTAACATCATTTTTAAGTGACGTTCTCTTTAACCTCAAAAAAACTCACCACGAGGCTTCATTTAATTGCTGTAAACTTTTCAGCATTAAAGTGATGACTCTTTCGAATAATAATACTCCTCTTCAAAAAGTCACAGAAACAGAGAAAAACTATTTGCATTTAATTACTTAAATTCACGCATAAAACCCCAAAAGTCATCATTAACGGCACACAAAAAAACAAGAAACAAAAAACATAAGCGCCGGATTATGCCGATGGGCTCTATTGTTCATTTCATTTAATGCCATTTAAAATATCCCGGGATAATCATCATCATCATCACGAGAGTTGACTTTTGCTATCACCATTATACTCGTTACACCGTCATATCATTATCATCCGTGCCACCACCTCAAAGGCATGCATCCGCAGAAACAATGCGTAATAAGAAGCGAACCACACCCTGCTTATTTGTTTGTTTTGCTGAATCAAGAAGAATACAACATCTGAGTAAAGTTGAGTTGTGTTGAGTTTATGGGTGAGGCTTTCCTTTAAAAAGCAGGAGGATGAGTAGGAGTGGGAAGGGGGAATTGAAGGGTGGATGTTGTTATTTAGCAGAACATTATAGAACAATTGAAATCGTTCGTTCATTCAGCATCTAAAGAATGGACGTCAAAATAAATGAGCAAATAAACAGACAAATTGACTTCTAGCAGAGGGGAGAAAGGTCACAAACAAAATGTATCTTGTGAGCTCATAAATATGGGTGTGGATAAGAGGTTAATAGTTGCTGCCATTATACTGATCCCTGAGGATGTAACATTTTACCTATGAATGCCATTTACTGGTAATTATGTACGTACGTATGTATGTTAAAATCACTTTCACGCATATCAACGTACGCAAACACATACACGCATACATATATATGCCGGCTGTTATGAGCTGTTTGCATATTTTATTTGCATATGATTTTATAACTTCCTGTTCCTTTATAATCGCAGTAAATTACATACTGACATACATTAGTGCAAAGATACATATTATTTTTGTGAAATACATACCGATGTTGCAAATCGAATGAATTTTTATCTTTCTGCTAAGAAAGAAAATCTTCCTATTCGTGCATAATTGCGGTTAAATTGTATAATAATTTTTCATTTTAATTGTTTAATAATATTTATTCGCTTATTTGTTTACCATATTTGTTTAATTTGTAAATGTTTTTTACATATTTCTGTTGGTTTTTGTTTTAAAAACGTTTAGTTACGTTTTTCTTTTGTTTGCTTTTCAACAGGAAAACTCTTTTACAATTTAAACTATTTTAATTATGATTTAATTTTAGCAAATAAAATATTAAATATCATAGTGTGTAGTTTGTTGATATACATTTACACGTAAAGGAAACACACACACACACACACAATTTAAATATGAATGTTAAGGCAGGGACGTAGGCTTGGAAGAGTGTTGCGAAATACTAAGAGAAAAAAAAAAATTGAAAGTTAGAATTCCTAGATAAGAAAAATTATTATAACGTTTCGTTTCGTTTTTCTTTTGTTTGCTTTTCAACAGGAAAACTCTTTTACAATTTAAACTATTTTAATTATGATTTAATTTTAGCAAATAAAATATTAAATATCATAGTGTGTAGTTTGTTGATATACATTTACACGTAAAGGAAACACACACACACACACACAATTTAAATATGAATGTTAAGGCAGGGACGTAGGCTTGGAAGAGTGTTGCGAAATACTAAGAGAAAAAAAAAAATTGAAAGTTAGAATTCCTAGATAAGAAAAATTATGGACTGCACAATAGCGTTCAGCTGATCCACTTAATTTTCACACATATGCGTACTTTGTCGCAGATTGCGGACTGCGGATTCCAGTGTAGAGCTGGGTGTCGGATATGATGTTGTAACTTCGTGTAAGTACGGGCAATGCCCATCTTTTTACGATGTTATATTTCTGCCGCTGGTGCATGGCAGACCATAAAGCTGTGTTGGTGACAGAAGATGAAAAATCTGAAATTTTTTGTACGCCACTGACATAATGCATGAATATTTTTTACCGGATGGCGGATGTCTTAATGTGTGTGAAAATAAATTCAAATTTAACTAGCAAAGACAAAAACCACAAATTTTAACAGAGCTAATGTTAGAGTTAACAGAGCAATGTTAAGTGGTTAACAGAAAATACGAAAAATAGTCAAGAAAGAAATCACCCAAATATAGGATATCAGGCACTTGCTGCACATATCCCACTATATACAAATTGTAGCCTAAGGTGTCCCTAATAAAACCCAATAAGTGGCATATCCCAAATAATTTTGGAACTGGAGATATCGGGCTTCAAATATACCCTATTAACAGTGCCTGTGTAGGATGACAGATGATGGATATTGTGGAAAAATGGGACTTGCTGCACATATCCCACTATATACAAATTGTAGCTTAAGGTGTCCCTAATAAAATCCAATAAGTGGTATATCCCAAATAACCTTAGGCTACAATTTGTACACACTTGAAGCTCTGCCCCTGAAACTATCTGATAAGTCGTAATTAAACAGTGTTAACAGTTCTGCATTTAGCGCATGACTCTTTTAGAATTAAACTGAAAACCTGCGCAAAATCATAATAAATTTATTATCGATATCTGATACCGATAGCCCCGTTAGGTTATCAAAGAAGTCTAAGGTACATTGACAAATAAATTGGACAATAGTCTCTTCCTCTTTTAACCTTTATAAGTCGGATAAGTCTTGCAATAAAGCACGATTTTTTTTTCAACTCAGTGACCAATAAATACCTCTCCCTAAAGGCAGTCTAAAAGACGGGGAGGTATACCAATATTCATGTGTGAATTGATATTCCGATACATGTTTCTTCCGAACAATCCGATATCTAGTAACGATAGCATCGCTATCGAAACGATCTAGCGAATATGGACGACAGTCTCTTCTTTAACCTTTTTAGGTCGCATAAGTTAGGCAATAAAGTAAGATTTCTCTTCCATCTAGCTACCAATAAATATCTCTGCCTAAAGGCAGCCTAAAATATTCATGTATAGATTGATATTTGGTAGCAGAGTGACTGCTCTTGAAAGTTCATCAGTAACACAATTATTGAGACTCTATGATCTCTATGGTCAGGCATCCGTCTTCGATTTGAATGAAGAAGTGACGGCATATGTCAGAAAATTTAGCGATAAAGATTACACCCGAAAGAGATATGACGGTTGCTTGACTATCAGAGAATATAGAAATACTAGATTCCCTAGCCGTTAAGTAATTTATGGCCATTACCTCGACCTGATATATACAATTTCTACTGTTCTACATCGGTCATACAATTGCGAGCAAGATTGGCTTGTAATCTTCACGTAATTCCTCTATTATTTTGCGAGACACAGCTTAATCAAGCGTCAAGTACAATATTGAGAAACAATTGAGATGGGAACCGTACTACACACACTTTTCCTTACTTTAATTTGCCCACTTAGTACTTGTACGTACGGCATATGACTGGTGATGTCGTTCTAAAAGCTTTTAATTAACCGATAATTTTGCCCGGGACTCCTTTGCACTCTAACGATTGCAAAAATACATTTGGCTTTGTATTAGGCTAGATGTCACATTGACGATTATTTACAAACATAATTGGTTATTACAACTTATGAGTGGCGGGGCCTACAGTTTAAAGTCGACTTCGAATGACAGATTTTTGAGAAACTTTTCATGATCAAAACAGAGATTGTTGCCACAAATTTCCTGGCCGTAGAAATATTTTCTCATATTTCTTTTTATTGGAGATTTCTGACCTGAACTACTAATTAGACTATGGGGACTACTTTGGTAGTTCCATGAATGTGACAGTTGCTCATTGATTGTAAATACAAGCAACTTATTGAAGATGGTCAGCAGTTACCCCATTTCTGTTTATTACTACAGTACGCCACTGTATTGATAACAGTTTCATATCGTTTGTTGTTGTTGTTTTTTTAACTTTTTATAATTTCGAATTTTTTTTAATATTTGTTTGCATTTATTTGTATTCCGTAGACATATACATGTACATACAAATGAAAACGAAAGTGACGGCGTTTTGCCACATGTAATTTTCATTCATTCATTCATACACTCATTCACTTGTTCATTTAATTTGCAGTAATTGTTTGTAGGAGAGTGTATTCTGCTCGCATTTTACGCTGATATAAATACATAAAGAAAAAAAAAACTGCAAGCGATACAAGCAACATGAAAGCGCGCTCTTTTCTTAAATAAGGCAAAAATGTTGTATTTTTTTTCTACTTTTTTATTCTTTTTTAATAACAGTTATTAGCAACACGTCAAATACACAAGCCCAGGTAGAAACAATGCAAACAAACAAAAACATTAAATGCAACTACAATAATAAACAATAGAAGTGTAGAAAAAAAAAACAAAATATTTAAATAAATGCAAAACATACATTTTAATTAAAACAAACAAAAGAAAGAAAGAAGAAATCAGATGTGTATAAAAATTTACGAATTAAAAATTAGATTGAAAATTAGATTAAAAGATTAGTAGAAATATTTGCAAAAATAAAAACACGATAATATTATCGAAATTAAAAGTTTTAAACTTTTCAAATCGAATTCGAAGATGATTTTATTATTATTACTATCGCATGTGTATATTCAGTGAGCGTCAAAAGGAACTGTACACTAAGGATAAAATTCTAACAATCACCAAACTCAACTTTTACCACTTAAGGAGAGTGCCCGAAAAAATTTGATAATATTTTGAATATTTTTTAATTTTCTCAATGCTAAAATGTTGTTATCCAATACCTTAAACGAAAGACTACTGGACTCCTTCCTAATATTCGAAATGCACAAGACGGTTTCTATCCAACCAGATTTTGCATTATTACATAAAAAATCTGAAAATATAGCAGAACACAACTAAGACTGGCGTATTGATTTCGAAAAAGTATTTGATACTGTGAACCACTCTAAGTGTTTCTACTCGGCGGTTTGTATGATAACGCCAATTATCGCATTACATATGAGAGAGATTTTGAGCCATCAAGACGGTATTGATATGGAAGTTTGACTATGATGTGTTCTACTGCCACTGTTATTCAACTTTACTACATGATATTATAAAACACACTGCATCCCAAAGACGTAACAAAGTAACAACTAATTGAACGCCTCGACCGCGTAGATTATGCAGATGACTTCTATTGAATGGCACATTATCAAACAACCAAAGTTGCATAAGTTGTTAAATATGTTCTTCGGGTAAACGATCGAAATGAAATCAACATTTGTCTCTCAGCCTCTCACTATATTTGGACAATACTTAGCAAGGCTGTGTCATTCGGCTTGGCTTGGTAAATGGTTTTCACGAATAACCAACGGCTTAAAGACTTTACGGACTACAGTCTAATTGTAGTCGCCGTAGTCTATTAGATAGTGTTTTCGCTTATTAGACGTAAAGCCCGGGTTCGTATCCCAGGTCAGACATGAAAACGAAATATGAAAAAAAAAAAATATTTCTTCGGTGACTTTCTCTCAGAAGATTTCTGGTAAAAACTCTGAGAGTAACTAAACCTGAGATGAAAAAGTTTCTCAAACTAACTATAAGGTTAGTAAATAAACTAAACTATAGTTCCCGCCACTCACGTATAAAATTAACGCACACAACATGAGTGGTGTGAGAAACTAGGCCGCAATCCTGAAGGGAGGACTGACTGAAGAAATTGCAGTAGTCTAGTCTTTTGACTTATTAGACGTGGGATCACGGTTCAAACCCCAGGTAAGACATCTTTAACATAATGAAATATGAAAAAATATTTCATCGGCGACTTCCGCTCAGCAGATTTCTGGCAAAAACTCTAAATAATTGCCATGAAAAGTTTGGAAAAAAATCTGTCATTTGGAGTCGACTTTGAACTGTAGGTCCCATCACTCATCTATAAAATTAACACACACAACATAAGTGGTATGAGGAACTACGTCTGACTGAATGGTTGTAACGACCAAATATTTAAGTATGTATGAAAGAGATGGCGTTGAGGTCCCTTTTGGAAGTGAAGGATTGAATACGTATTGTATGTAATAGACCAGAATCTTAGGTCAAACTCTATACCCCCAGACTAGAACTCTAATAACTTGAATACCGAGGTAATTAGTAGCTCTAATTACTAAGCATAACTCAGCTATGCATACACAGTAATACTTAGGTAGAAAAAGTCTCTTTAAGACAAATTTAGAAGAGCGTTCATGTTAAAGTAAATGACTTCCAGGATTACAAAATTTACAGTTTTTATGATTATTTGTCTGACTACTATAATAATAATAATAATCGCCTTAATAACCCTGAATTCGAACTCTAGTAGAAACACAGTGATGTTTACAAGAATTCTTTCATAAGTGAAAGACAAAGCGATTGAAAGTTTTGTAGCCTTGATGATTGATCGCATAATTCAGTTTAAGTGGGATGAGTTCGAGTCCTGCTGCTGACAAATTACGCATAACTTTTTTCTACGCAGCCTCCTACACAACCTCGTCGATGTTACTGTATGCCAGTAATTCTTGAACGTGGTGTATTAATATCTTAAAAAATGTTGAAAATTGTTATAAAAATTAAAAAAATTTTAGTTTTTCTATGTATTCTTCAGCTCTTACCCTTCTATGGTAAGATGGTATAATAATAATGTATTCCGCAAATTAATTTCAAATTCTATTGAAATGTATAATATTTGCCTTGTTTAAGTCCTGATTTATTGGAAAATATTTCATGTTGAGCTATACAACATAGTGTGAGTATTAAATCATGAGATTTTTTTTCTTCATGAAACTTTAAGTATCATTTTGAAACTGCAATTAAGAAATCATTTGCCAAAAAAGAAAAAAAAAAACAACAATAAAAAGATTTTCGTTCGTTGTAGAGAGTCGATTTTAGTATCGTATTACTTAATCTTAATGCGGCTGACTGATCAAAAAACATTAAAACATGTTAAAGATTTGTTAATAACAATAAAATAAAAATGAACACACACACATACATACGTTCATATCTACAACACTGAATTAAAAAAAAAAATTTAAAGTTTCACACTCATTTTAACAATAATCAAACGAAAATGATGAAAAACGAAACAATTCAATTTAACATCAATACGAGGTAAGTACTGCAATAAAAGAGGGGTGTCTCGAAAGTGTCTTCAAAACCATAACAAATAAGGAAAGTCTGAATTTCCAATTAAAACCTTGTAGACGAATATTAAAGTGAAAGGAATTTCTTTCGCTCGTATAGTGGCTCACTGAAAAATTATTTTTATTCTCAAACTTAATAGCCTACCCTCGTTTACAGTTTTCTCTTACAAATCTATCTGTTGTAAATATGATTTTTCTTTAAATACAAACAAAATGAAGAAAAAAAAAGACTATAAAATAATGGATGCACATGCTCAGTGTGCAATCAGTGAAGGAGTTTTTTGATTTTTTGGTTTTTTTAACCATCCGAAACAAACGAAAACAGAAACAATAATGGAAGACCAAATATTTAAGCACTTAAATAAATAAACAAATAAAGAAATAAAATATTAATTTCATATCTTTATGACTTCAGCTCAATATAATGCAAGCCTTTGCATTGAATTCATTTGTGTACCCTACGCCAGCGTAGTTTGGTTAGTCACTTTAGTGCAGACTTTAATTGCCAGTATAAGTCGACGTAGTCTAGTAGGTAGTGTGTTCGCTTATTAGACGAAAAGCCCGGGTTCGAGCCCCAGGCCAGACATCACAACGAAATATGAAACAAAAATATTTCTTCGGCGACTTCCTCTCAGCAGATTTCTGGCAAAAACTCTGAGAGTAAATAAAAACCTGCCATGAAAAAGTTTCTCAAAAAAATCTGTCGTTCGGAGTCGACGTTGAACTGTAGGCCCCGCCACTCAAGTATAAAATTAAGGCACAAGTATAAAATTAAGTCCTGACTGAAGGGTTGTAATGGCCAATTATGTATGTTATGTATGTATGTTAATTGCCAGTTTCTATTGACGCCATTATGCGTGGAATATAACGTCGTTCAAATATATGCCCCGGCTGCACTGGTTAGAGCGCATTCGAAATGTCAGGCTGAATTTGACCGATGGCATGTGTAACGTTGGGCATGAGGACCGTTGTGGTTTGTAGCTTATTAACATACATACATTATTGGTCATTGCAACCCTTCAGTCAGGATTATGACGCAGCTTCTCCCACTATTTATGTTGTGTGTGTTAATTTTATACAGGAGTTGCGGGATCTACAGTTTAAAGTCGACTCCGAATGACAGATTTTTGAGAAACTTTTCATTGCAATTTTATTTACTCTCAGAGTTTTTGCCAGAAATCTGCTGAGAGGAAGTCCCCGAAGAAGTATTTTGTTTTGCTTCAGATTTCTGACTTACAGTTTGAACTGTGGCCTTACTTCTAATAAGCCATCACACTACCTACTAGACTACGGCGACTTCAATTCGAACGATATCATGTGTTAAATTAGCTTTGAGCACCGCTTTGGTTTGTGGCTTGTTAGCAGCATACTCCTTCGAATTAAAAAAATCGTAAAAGAAAGAGTCTGGATGGCCAGTTCACAGCACCTTCACGTAAGTCGAACATGCCCTCAAAGCGCTTGTTCAGAATATCCAATATAACATGAGTTCAAACCACATGTTCGTGTCCAGGTCGTACAGTGCTTCGATCAACAGTGCTCGCCGTCGACAGTAACAGCCTGGTCAACTTAGTTCTCAAAAAAATATGGGACCATAACGCCAACAGCCCTAAATTCACGCCAAACAGTGATTTTTTGGGAATGAATTGGATGCTCTGGGCTCTGATTTGGAATCGCATCGTCCCAAGTGCTAAAATTTTGTATACTCACGCGTCCAATCACGATCAGTTCCCAGATATACCAGAGCCCATTTAGCGCACACACGCCGTCTTCTATGGGGTATGTTGATTTGACAAAACAGAGTGAATAAATGACAACTAATTTGACAGATGTTGCTGCAACAAGCTGGCCGTTACAAAGTGCATATGGTTGGGACAACCGCATTGTACACAATTTATGCCTGCCTTACTATGCGACTTTTTTCACTTTTGCGGATTCCTTATGACTATTAGTCAAGGATGTGGCCAATTTACCCCCTTTTTCGAATCTAAATTTCTGGGGTTATAGGCTTTTGTTTTAAGGCTAAAATTGGGCTTTCATTGAAAATTCTATTAGGCTAAGATATCCATGTAATTCCAGACTCGATACACTTTTTTTGTGTCCCTCGAAATATTTGCCTTGTGTGACTGGACTGAAGTGAACATTTTAATTTTGTTTTGCCAGTTTAACAGTTATTATTATAAGCACGCTTGTAGCCCAACAATTAGTCGACTTAGCCGCTTTTTATTCTTCAAATTATTCTTCATGTTTTTTTTCTTCTTCAATTTTATAATTGATGATGTGTATGAAAAAATGATGGCTGGCTGGCTGTTTTGCTGCTGTGCAAAAATGTTACATTTTGTTGTTGCTATTGCTGGTGTTGTTGTAATTGTTGTTGCTTTTTTCATTAAAGTAATTAAAATTTAAAAAAAAAATTAAACTTTGGCAGTCATAAATTTAAGCCAACAACAGCAACAACTTTCCAAGTATTACAACAAATTAGCTTCATAACCGTATTTTAAATGATTTTTTTTTTCTTCTTCTTCGTTGTTACTGCTGCACATGATTTTTTTTTTTACACTTTCAGTTGCTTTTTTTTAATTGTTGTTTCGTTGTGTTGCGGAATTTACGATGCAATTGCATCCATAAGATATTTTCGTTTTTTTCTTCGTCTTCTTCTTCTTTTATAATAAATATTATAACATCGGATGAATTATAATGTGCACAATTTTAGATAATTTGTTGGTTTTTTTCGTTGTACAGAGCGTGTGTGTGGGTTGTTGTTGCTGTTTTGGCAAATTGTTGATGAGACGAGTTAATGCATTTGATTGTGTTGTAACAAGAGTATTAAATCAGAAAATAAAAATTAAAAAAAAAAATCCAAATGTCCTTAACACAGTTTGTCTATTGAGGGCCGTTCTTTGTAAAAGCACATGATGAAATTAATAAATATAAAATGAAGTGGAATCATTTATTAAATAAAATTAACAGAACAAATTTGTTAAAAGATCGTATAATAATTGTTCTGAGCGTTTTTAATCTGTTTTTTGTAAGAATTATGCAAAATATCGTTATCGTTTCGGTAATCATTACTGAACTCTTCCTCTTCTTCTTATATTCATAATTTATGCGTATAAAACTAATAAAGGAAGAAAGGGAGGATATAATCTTCCATGCCTTTGCCAAGGCCAGAACTTTGCTCTGCAATGGGAAGAGAGTGTGGAAGGTTATACTCGTGGAGAGAAAAGATGGAGACGGGCGAATACTGTTCTCAAATGAGATATTCAAATATTTTGCTGGGTAATTACAAAATTACGAGGGAGAGAGAGAAGGAGGAGAAGATATTAAACATATTAGTGACATGTCGAATTAGCCAAAAGCATCCTAACAATAGTAACCTTCTGACCAATTAGAAGCTAGGTTGTAAGCCTGACTGAAGGATTGTAATGGCCAATTATGTATGTATGTATGTACAATTGGTCGTACGGTCTCAGTACTCTAGCCCCTCTAAACATGACAATAATAACAATAATAAACAAAGGAGTAAATTCGAATGGAAGAAAACTTTAATCGATTCTCTTTAAATTTAAAATCCGTATCTGACTAAAATTATTTTCTAGTATTTTTTTTTTATAAAAAAAACAATGATATACTTCCCAAGTAAAATATTAAATACATACGGTTCACGTAAAGGTGATATTGAAGAGAACAGAGATATTTCCCCTCACACAACTGCTTATTTTATTAGATTTTTAAATAAGAATTACGTCCCTCAAGTCATTAAATAGTCTCAAAAGGGGACCCAGTATTATTTTTTCAAGGCGCACAATAAGAAAAAGACTTGAGGATGCTGAGTCCTAGAAGAATAACTGTTCTCTGTAAACGCAATGTACGAGTGAGATTAGATCAACACCTACGTTGGAATAACTGAAACAACGCTACGAAACTATGATGAATTTAATTGAATCAGATGGTGGAAAAACGAATACACGTTGTCCAAAATAAACAAAAAAGAAAATTAAGAACGATGATAAGTCATTGAAGACTTGAGAAGGTTTTTGTTAGATGTCGTGGATTTAATTGTATCCATTCAGAGATGACCAGTAACAACTACTGACTATTTGCAAATTCTACACGCCCATCTTGTCGGGAGGAAAATGCAATTGAGGTATTAATTCTTGCAGTATAACTGCCCCAGTTACTCCGCTAGGAGTGTAAAATCATTGTTTCAGGAAAGTTAAGTATCCCTGATTGGGTGGATATCTCAATCGCTGACTGCTTAATGGCAACTTTCTGTCAGCCTCAAGGGAAAATAGTTTTTCGTAGCTCTAAAAATTAGCAAAAAAAAATTAGAATAAAATTCGGGAAACTTGTATATCATTTCTGTGGAAATTTTTTCTAATCAAGTAAATTCAGTTTGATTAATTTAAAACATTTCATACATTTCGTACAGAAAGTCTAAGGATCCACTGCTCGTTAGGAAGAAAAAAATCAAGGAGTGCAAACTCTTGAGAAAGAGTAGAATTCATACATAAAGAAAGTGGTGAAATTCTCTAATAATCTACACATTTTTTACATTTAAAAAACGTTACATTTCAGCTTCAATTGTAGTCTATCACACCACGTCGTTTGCTTCGTGTTCTGATATTAATAAATGTGTCCAATAAGTCGTGCGAAGTCGTCTTTAAACTGTAGGTTTAGCCACTCTTGTATAAAATTAACACGTACAAAATATGTAAGTGGTGTGAGTAACTAGGTTGTAATCCTGACTGAAGGCCTATAACGACCAATCATATATGTATTCAATAAGCTTAACGCCTTAGATATTTTCATTCAGGTGCAATTGTGACTTCCAGACAGCAGATGAAAGTGATTTTTAAAAGAAAATTTGTTCAGTTGTGCCTCTTCTCGGCATATATCACGAGTCTGACTTGTATTTCTTAAACTTTACAATGGTCTAAATTGAATTAAATTTGTATGTATGTATGTATGTATGTATGTATAACAATAATTTATTATATTATTTTTATCAAAACTATTTATAGAAAAAAAACAGAAAATAAAACCATTAAACTGTTCAAATTTATTTAATCAATAAAAAAAACTGAATTCTGCCTTATCTATCTTGAAAACCAAATTGAGCACAAATTCGATCTGCGTGCACAACAAATCTTCAATTCGTTTTATATTTTTTAGATTTTATTTTTTATTTTTCTTTAGTAAATTTGGTCTTTTTTTCCGTTATTATCTTTGGTAGATAACTCAACTTAAAGTAAATATTGACTTTGTAACGTTTAACACAACAGAACCATCTCACTCACCCTCAACTAAATAAATTACAGGCTGGCTGGCTGGCTGGTTGGATGGCTTATCAGTTACCACAAATCAATCTTAAAAAAAAAAGAGTTGATTTGTGTCACCATCATCGCCATCCAATCAACTAAACTAGCCGACCATCCATCCATCCATCAAACCAATCCATTTATGAACTTATCTAACCGAGAAAAAAGAAAATTATGTTTCTGCTTGGAGAGAAAAGAAAACATAACAACAGCACATGGACTTAAATTAAATACAGGGTCTTTTAAGTTGGAGTTTTTAATAAAATACATCGCCTGGCAAATGGCCATTAGGTGCAGGCACAAAGGAATTCAACAAAACTAACTAAGACTTTGTTTGAAGAACTGCATTTGGAATTCTGTCTTTCAGGTCATGAAATGATTTTGGTTTGTGTAAATGTGCTGTATCTCTAAGGAAGTATTACTGCGAGATCAAAAATTCATTTTGAATGGAAATGAATTTTGAATTTGAGAAAACAATTACTTTATATGAACAAACTGTTTAACTTACTACTTACTTAGTTGGTTATTACAACGTTTTAGTAAAGGTTACAACCTAACTTCCCACACCACCCACGTTGTGTATGTTAATTTTATACATTAGCGGCGGGACCTACAGCTTAATGTCGCCTCAGAACGGAAGACTTCTTTTGAAAAACTCTTCATGGCAATTTTATTTACTGACAGAGTTTTTGAGAGAAGTCTACTGAAAGGTTCGCTAAGTTCGAGATGTCTCACCGCATTCGAAATCGACAGTTAAAAGTCGACGCCGAACGACAGATTTCTGAGAATCTTTTGAGAATCTGAGACAGAAATCTTTACTTATAGTGCGTCAGGTATTGGCTAGCAGAGGATGCCAATCAGAGATCAGCAATGAGTACTCAAAAATATGAGTATATTCGAATCATACTCATAATTTATGATACTTATACGCATTCATACCTATTTTAATATCATACTCATACTACTCATATTCAAAGTTTGATGTAATCATCGTAGTCATACTAAACAATATGCATGATGTTGTTGATTTCGACTCTGCTTTACTCAACATTTGCAAGAATCACAAAATAAGTATGATTCGCGAACGAACACTTCAATATTCACTCGAAGTTTGTGTATTTGCTTTGCTTGCTTCGAATCACTCGAATGATTTATGAGTATTATGAGTATTATAAGTTAAACACGGCTATCGAGGTGTTCAAAAACTAACCAAAATTTTAAGAAAAATTACTTTCTCTGAGCTGAGTAATTCACAGGAAAAATTATACTCTCTTTCCATTGTATCTGATATTGGACAAAGGAAAATCTGTTGAGAGAAATAAAAAACACTATTTTTGAAAGAAAATTTGCACTTGAAAGATCCTTTACACTATTTTTACCTTACGATCGCTGTGTTATAAAAAAAACTATTTTTATATCACTTTATGTATGTATAGGTGTGTGTGTTTAAGTGTAAATAAATATCTACAATCGTTGCTCTCATCGATTAACAATCATAAAAGAGGGAAGGAATATTTATTGTACTCTGCTATGAGATCTTTAAATAAATAAAACTCTCAGCGTCAACACTTCGCAGTGTAGCAAGAGCTGTCATAACCACCAATTTGTCAATAACAGAGCAACTCATTATCTCCATTTTACTTAAAGCGACTCTATTACCGATGCTTTAGTATTTGTGATTGAAATGTCGCACTGTTCATAGATTTCAAATGATTTTATGACCATTACAACTGCATAAGCACCACCAACCACAACCACCACTGCCGTGGCTGCAGTCATCATCACCACCGTGCACACCTTTATTGATTTCACGTCATTGTCACCACCGGCGACTCTTACGTCGTTTTCGAGTATCAATTGGGATTTTTATTCTGATCGAGTTGAGATAATATTTGTTTTGTTTTTCTGTTGCTCTGTTTTCAAATTCTTATCTTATCGTTGTTATATTTTGGAATCGTATGCATTTATTGGATGACAAATACATCTGGCTGCTCAGAGGAGTTCTATTTAGCACCCATAAGTACTCCTCCAGCCTAAAGCACGACACCAAACCGAACACACAGCGTTTAACATGTGTAAATACAAGATTTTGATGATAAATTATATTTTATTTATTTATTTAGTTTGTTATTATTGTTTTCTATTTTTCTATATGATATTAACTACTAGAAGACTCACATTACAATTTTGCTGATATTACGAGTAAAAAAAAGTTGTTTTTTTCTTCTCATTATTGAAGAGGCCTATCGAAATGGGAATAAAATATACGTACGAGTACGAGTGTCATGATGCAATTTTTCCAAATGAATGCGTTGTGTGTTATTATAACTGATGATGGAATTAATTTTGAAGGGTTCTTGTGAAATTTTATTTTGTTTTTATTTTTATAAATTAATCGCGTTATAAAAACTTAGAAATTAGAACAAAATTGTAGGAAAAATTACTGTTATTAGGATTTCATATTTACTGGCAGATATAAAAATCATAGACAAATATTCCTTTTCTGTATGTGATACATGTCTGGAGACGATGAGGCTATCCAAGACAATCTACACAATTAAACAAGCACACAAAAGAAATTCCATCACTGGCATGTCTGGACACACTCACGGAAGGCATTCTACGGTTTCCTCTTCTTTTCGTAAAAGCTCCATGAAGTGAGAAGATCTTGTTCTCAAGAGAAAAATTACTGCAATTGGCGATGAGCATTCGATCATGTTATAAAGTTTTAACATAAATTATACAGTTAAAAGCCGACTCCGAACGACAAACTTTTTTTTGAGTAACTTTTCATGGCAATTTCATTTACTCTCCGAATTTTTGGCAGAAATCTGCTGAGAGGAAGTCACCGAAGAAATATTTTTTCATATTTTCGTTTTGATGTCTAACCTGGGATTTGAACCAAGGCTTTACATCTACTCAGCCAATAAACTAAATTTTAACAGCAGATTTAATATATCAAACGCAATAGTATGCCGACTTCGAAAATCCGTATAGCTGTGAACTAATCACAAAGATTCTTGGGAGACTCAATGTGTCCGTGACAGATTTAAAAAAAGAAGGCATACACCCTTTACACCCTTTTCTAATAGAATTCGTCAATGTCGTTAAAAAAAAAAAAGATACTTGTTTGTCAAAAAAATTTCATCAATGAAATCAAATCACTTGCCGCCGATCCATCATCGATCAGTTTTCCGAACAAGAAATAGTCAGTCAGTCAGAAAATAGAACGAATGATTCGTACATTTCTCATTCTACTCAAGCAATTTGAGGATCTTTTATCAATGGCTGCTAAATACAAACTAAATGACTCGCCGCTGAACTGACAGTACTGTCAAGTGGAAGGAAATTCAAAAAGTCACTGGCTTATTAACCAAACTTTGTGTAGATCTTAATTCTCTCGTACAATAGAGTCTACAACTTTTAAATTATGTGGTAGTTGGCCAGACTAATTATAGGGGTCCAAAGAAAATTTTCGAGTCCATTCGCATACCAACTTCTAGACATTCCTGAAGACTAAGGCCATATTCCAGTTCCCGATAATAAGTCAAAGTTTGTTTATTGTTATTATGGTTTCCTTTGTATATGTATGGGTCATGTGGATATTTCAAATTCTTTTCATTGTGATTGATCCACTGATAAAAACTGCAACTCTTGTTGTGCATTGTATCCTTTTCCCCTTTTCCTTTTCCTTATTCCCTTTGATCACCCTTGTCTTATACTTTCCTGCGAGTTCCTTCCTATGGTCGCTAAAGTTATAGTACAAACAGGTTTCAGCGACGTATGAGGATTTCGGTTTGCTCTTTGACAGAGACTGACGTATTGTATCATAGACTGCTAAAAAAATTACAGAATTCATCGCTAGCATCAGTTTCTGAACATCCTTAATCGCTGCGTTCCAAGACTTACAGCCATCCAAGAGAGTACATAGTTGATAGAGAAGTGTGGATATCGTCATAGATAGTTAAGGCAACCAAAGAATTGCCAGTATTTATCCCGTTTTTTGTGTTTGCGGTTGAACCATGCGGCTATATTAAAATGGTTCGAAGGTGGCAGAACGATGGAACGTTCTTCAAAAATTCGTTTTCAATTTGGAGGTGAGATGCATTGGAGATAGTATACCCCATACATTTTGTTTTGAAGATAATATTCCTAAGGCTTGTCTTTAACTAAACTGACTCCAACTTTTTTGCATCCTGCTTGACGGCATCATATCTGTTTATTAGGCGATAAATGTTATCTGCATAGGCGTGAAGTTCATCGTCAAATACACTATTGAATAGCATTGGAGAGAGAACTCCTGCCTTAGTTGGACTGAAACAGAAATTCGAAAAAAAAAATACTTTTTTGTGCAAAATCTTATCCCTCTCAGACCATCCCTTCCATTTAAAAAATAAAATTATTCTCTACACCTCAAACTATTTGTTACGAGATAATATTTGTTTGGGAAGCGACATTGAATTATTGTTTCAAAACTCCAGTTCCGCATATAAAAACTACATTTATCAGCAGCTGCCGATGTTTATCGCCAGTTCCTGCAAACTTGGTTGTATTAAATTTGCTTTTTTTTTTTGCTACTCTTCATAATTGTTAATGATTTTGTTGGTTGGTTGGTTGGTTGGTAATTAAATTAAATTTGCAAAATGTGTAATAATTTTTTGCTTTTCTTGGCTGGTTTGAAAAACGAAATCGGTGGAAAAAACAAGCCTCATAATTCACTGAAAACTCATATTTTTTTCCATAGAAAGAAGAAGCATTTCTCAATGAAAACGAAAGTGTTGAACAAGTAGGATTGTTGGCGCTGGCGGATTGGTGTTTGGATTGAAATGGGGATACATTACTGTGTTGGATTTTGTACCAGTTTCATGATTGCACGTGATAATTGCTTAAAATTGCAAAAAAAGAGAGGCTTTCTTAACAGCGGCAGTGGTGGTGGAGGTGGTGGCGTTGTTTGGTTTGCGTTTCAAGCGTCTAAAGAAATGGCTCTGCTCTGCTGTGGTCTGGTAAGATTTTGATTTATCAAAATCCATTTCTAAAACTATAGACTTCAAGCGGAACAATAATGAAACAAACAAGAAAAGCAACAACAAGCTGCATAATACATATAATAAAATCTACAACAATAACAAACATCAGAAATAAATTTATTAAACGAAATGAAAATGAAAGATTGAGGAAGTTTTCGACCAAAATTTTTTGTTTTTTGTTTGTCTGTCTGTCTGTCGAAATGCGTATTTATAAATAGAAAACCATATTAGAGCATGACTTATAAAATTAAATGAAAATCAAGGCAAATAGAGGAACATTTTTTTCCAATTTTTTCTTGTGTTTTTTTATTTTATTTTTTGATCGTTTAACTTCCTTTATCTGTTACCAGTGAATTAATAAAGCAACCGAAAAAAAATATTCCAAAAATTTCAATTCAAGTTTTCATGATCGTTTCTGTTGTTTCTGTTGTTGTTTTTTTCTTGTTAAGGAAGATTAAATGGATTTTAAAATTTGATTTGATTCGTTTAAGATTCCGTCAGTAGCACCATACGGAAGTTAAAATGAATAAAAAATAATCGATAAGCAGACCCAGAAATGTTTACGTAAACAAACAAAAGTTCAAAGATTTAACGGAAATTCTTTTTGTTGCTTTCATTTGAGGAGGGCTGGCCATAAAGGTAAAATCCGTTATTTTATCACTTCCCGTTTAAGAAAAACAACACAAAATGACAAGAATTAACAGACACGAACACGAACACAAACAAAAGCCAAGAAATTAAACAAAGAATGGTAAAGAATCGAAAAGAAAGAAGCCTCGTTCGTGTGCTCACAGTTTCTGAGTGTTTAGATTGTCACCAAAAGTCCATTAAAGACACATAAAAAAATTTATGCATAAAAAAACCTCCATTAAAAACAAAGCAACAACAGAAACAACAAAAACCTACAATTTCAAATTCAAATTGTCAATCGAACTCCATCTTTTATAATGACCATGCGTGTACATATGGATGAATGTATGTATGTATGTGTGTCTGTGACCCAACAATCGGAACAAACTTTTTTCTTTTTTTTTCAATTGAAATTAAAATTGTAATTAATATGCGAAACACATACGTAAATAAAAATATTGAAGAAGCTAAAGTAGAAGAAGCAGAAGAAGAAGAAAAATATTATTGAAGAAGACTTTTATTAAAGAAGTACCACAGAAGAAACCAGAATTGTAAAATGTAGAAATCAAGCCCATAACCATATTAATCTATAGATTAACCCTTTTGGGCAATAGATTCCTGGAGATCAAACTGATCACTTGTTTTACTTGGATGGAAAGATGAGTATATGTTAGAAGAGTTTTATTTCGCCGTGTAAAAAGTAGATTCGTAGGGGTCAAATATTGTTTGAAGATATGTGTAAAGATAAATTCGAATTTAAAAACCAAAGACGCAAACCCACACTTTTAACAGTGGCACTTCTTGGCTTTGTTGGTGTTAACAGAGCACTGTTAACCGTATAACAGTGGCAATACTTTTTTTCAAAATTTAATTTCTCGAACCTCAAAATTATTCCAGCTGTCTCACTACCACGGAGGATCTTCTGGTCTACCATTTGCATGTAGTCGGGTAGGTGTACTATTGCTTATATGTGCCCAAAATGCCACTGCTCTAAAGAATTTTCAATTTTTCTCCGTACCATATCACTTTGTATGTGATTATATTAAGAGGCCTTGGAATCTTCTTTTGAGAATGATATGGTACTCATAGACCTAGTATATGTCATAAAATTAGCTTTTAAACAAGTGGGCTGATTGAGATGGATACTGTTAAACACCTAACATGCCTCTGTTAACACCAATTGTGGTGTTTTTAAAATTTTTGGATTGGTTCTTGGATTTTCAAATTCGAATTTATCTTCACACATACGTAAGACATTTACCAAAAGATAAGATAGACGTTTGAACAGGCTTGTACAATTACACCCTATTCATGCAGATGTTACCCGATATTCCTTAGACTTGTTGAACTGTAAATAAAACCGTAAACCCGATTGGCAATCTCAAACCCCGAAGCTTTAGTTCTATTTTGGATGAAAAAAAAGAGACCCAAATGCAACATATTTCCTGCCATTTATTCATATCTTCTGGAAAAATTTAAATCTATTCAACGAGTTTTCAAAGCAAATAACAGTGGAAATACTAAAAAAAAAAAAACATAATTCCACATGATTACAATCTTTATTTTTCAACTAATGACCAGTATCTCAGATGAGATAACACCAGCGCGGATAACAGCAGAAAGGAAACCAAAACATGGAAACTGACTTACGGGCTCGACAAATTCTCCATCAATCAGTCTGTGGATTGGCTTACGTCACTTTAACCTTTCACTGCCTCTACTAGAATGACAGCTGGCACGTTAAACACAGCGATAGGCCAGACAGATCAAGTGAAATAATGTAAGCGGCAAACTGAGGTTATGTCAGACCACCTCTTGTAACATTGTAACACAATTGGACTCTAAGACCTCTGAGGGAATCTTGCAGCGGTAAGTTACTAACTTACTTAATTGGTAAATACAACCCTTTGGTCAGGATCACAACCTAGCTTCTCACAACCTAGCCACTCATGTTGTGTGTATTAATTTTATTCCTGAATGGCAGGACCTACAGTTTAAAGTCGACTCCAAACAACAGATTTTTTGAGAAACCTTTCATGGCAATTTTTGTTTTACTCTCAGAGTTTTTCCAAACGACTGTAAAGGGAAAGGTGGCTAAAGAAATATTTTTTTATATTTCGTTTTGTTAGAAATATCCTGGGATTTGAATCGTGTGCTTACGTTTAATAAGCCAACCAACACTACATACTAGACTATGGAGATTGTAGAGATGGAGAAAAGACCTGTTCGCGATATAAATCCCATACAAATACGCTGACATGGAACATCTATTGATGGTCACTAGTAGACCACTGAATACCTTAAGTTTTGGGCCCGAAAGGGTTAAATGTGTTTATTAAACACTTTTTAATTTTTGCTGTTCAAATAAGTACTTTCAGTTGCTGTACTTGTATGATGAGCGTTTAAATGTGACTGGATGTCAAATAAGCGCGAGCGCGCGTTTTCATTTTTTGAGAAGAGAAATTTGTTTTTTTCATCGTTTAGGCTTTGTAAACGCTATTGATGGCTGAATGGATGGATTGGACAACTAAATGGACAGACAGACGACACTTAGTCAGTTTCAGTTACTGACACACACAGATTATTGTCGATGTTGTCGTTGTTGTTGTTGTTGTTGTAGTTAAATCAACGGCACTTTGTAACGTATTTTTACTTTGCTTTGTTTTTGTTGTTGTTTCAGTATTAGTTTTCTTACTTCAACAGTTTTTCACCATTTTTATGGCTGATGTTGTTGCTGTGGTTGTTTTTGTTATCAAACTCACATACACAGGAAATATCGTCAGTTGTCTTGCATGATCATATTCCATAATTGAATTGAATTGAATAAAAATAAAATGAAATAAAAATGGTTACAAAAAGAAAAAAAGAAAAACAAAAATAAACTCCAACTCAACTCAAATCAACTTAATTCAATTCAAATAAAATACAAATAAAATAAAAATAAATAATCAATCGTGTCTAAATAGGAAAAAAAATATGAAGAAATACAACAAGAACAAATAGTTTGTGCCACATAGCCATCCATCTCATAATATTATGATCGTATGGACTTGGAGTATATGTACGTATGTATGTGCCAGTATCTACGTGTGTGTTGCATGCCCCTGAGTGTAGGTTAAATGGGTACATTAACCGCTCTACACGAAAAATAAAAAAAAAAAACTACCACTGAATTAAATTAAAAAAATAAAAGAGTTTCTGTTCTTAGATTAATTTTTTTGTTCATCGTTGCTGTTGTTGTTGTTATTGTTGTCGGCATTTAATACAATATTTTGCGTTATTGAGGGATTCTAATGATGGATTCATATGGATTCGATCGTTTATTTAGCAATGACTTCAATTTGCCAGGCAACCGAGCAAGCAGTTAGGCAGCAGGCAGGCAGTTAGGCAGGCAGGCAATTGCCAAGTGTTGTTAATTAAGCGGTCTAATAATTCTAACATTCGACACTGATTCATTTTTTGTGTTTTTGTTTGTTTTTTATTAATTTGTTGCCAATTAAATATATTAATTATAAAATATTATACAACATCTTTACAAATAAAAAACAGAAAAAATGAAAAAATTATGAAAATAAAAATATTTTTCAGCCACTGCATAAATTATTTGCTGTGCACAGAGTTTAGAGTTTAGAATCAATTGAATTGAATTGATTTCTTTGCCAATGAACACGCGATTCCATTTGATTTGTCATTGATTCGCATGTAAAACAATAATGTGATGAAGGATAACAAAAGTCAAGGATTTAACATTTTCTAGATTCCACTGAAATGTCCTCGAAATTTTATCGTAAGTTTCTAAAGATCGATTTATTTTATTATTGATCAAGTATAAGTGGCATTATAAGGTTTTTATAGTCGAGTCATGACTTTATGGAACGATTAAATTATAATTTTACTCAGAATTTGTTTTATGCAGAATTGAGGCTTGGTTTAGTCTCAAAAAAAATCAAGTTTGAGTCCTGATGAAGGCAAATAATTTTTTCAAGATTATCCAATTTGAAGAGGCTGTAAACACGCTCTAAGTAATAATCTAGGAAAGACCTCTGAGTTCTGACAATTAATCAGTCAGTAACAAATACTCTTTAAATCTTCCCTAGTGTTCTCTAGAAGTCGCCGTAGTCTAGTAGGTAGTGTGTTGGCTTATTAGACGTAAGGCCCCACCCCAGGTCAGACATCAAAACGAAATATGAAAAAAAATATTTCTTCGGCGACTTCCTCTCAGCAGATTTTTGGCAAAAACTCTGAGATTAAATAAAAATAGTTTCTCAAAAATCTGGAGTTCGGAGTCGACGCTAGGTGTGAGAAGCTAAGCCGAAATACTGACTGAAGGGTTGTAATAGCCAATTATACTATGTTAGTCTTCTCTTGAGAACAAATAGAACTTAAAAAATTTTGAACTCTAAACATTTTTTCAAGGAACGTGTTATTATTTATAAGCAACGACATATGGCACCCTGCAAATATCAAAATATAAAAAAATTAATTTTAAGAACAAGATATGGTATATCCTATAATTTTATGTTCAGAAAATAATCACAAACTGCTTCAAATAATAAATTCATATTCACTCAAAGCATTCTTTGGCAGAGTATCAAATAAAAATTTGAAAAGGAAAGATGGCATATTGGACCCTCATTATAAAGACTAGATAATTTTAGACTGATATGGTAGTGTGCAGAAATTTAATCAGAATTTATTGTGAAGATCTCAGTTGTAATGGGTCACTGGGTGTATATGACCATGTGATAATGATGAGAAAGAAAACTAAACTACAGAGCATTATCTCTGCTATTTGCCGGCACATGAGAACTTATGTTTAAGGATACTTGGATTGTTTATTGGCAGAACTTAATTAGCCAAAGGCGATTAAGCTAGTTAATATAATAACACAATTAAACTACTATTAAAGATCCCAAGTAAGTGCTCTTTGAGGCGACTGTAAACTTAGCATAACCTGCGTTGAAAAATCATGCTTTTCCATACGGTATTCGTAGTGCACTAGGTCTTATTATCAATAAGGAGTGTAACTATGAATTTATGCAACGATGTGTGAAGCAATAGGTGACGGGGTTTGATGAATTTAGGTGATCAGACGAGACAAAAGACCTACTACATTGTGTAAAAGAAAGCGAAAAGTATCATGGAAGCTGAATATGAAATGAAAGCGTACGACATAGAGTGAAAAATGTGTGTGAAGATAAATTTGAATTTAAAAACCAAAGATGCAAGCCCAAAATTCTAGCAGCGCCACTTCTTGAATCTAACAGGGCAAACTATGCTATTAATAGAGAACTGTTTAACAGTGGCAATAGTAGATTATTCTTCTACTTTACAATTATTGCAGACTATTGACATAAAATATAATTCTCAAAAATCGATTTTTCCAAAATTCAATTTCTCGAACCTCAAAATTATTCCAGCTATCCCACATTTCGAACCGTGGAAAGAGTACCCTCTGAACTACTCTTTGCATATATTACTGTACTACTTCTTATATGTTCCAAAATGGCCACTGATCTTCTAGAGAATTTTCAATCAAAAAATCGTCACTTCATATATGATTATATTAAGAGGCCTTGGAACCTTCCTTTGCATATAGTATGGTACTCATAGCCCTAGAGTATTTCCCAAAATTAGCTACTAACAAGCGGGCTTGTTCAGATATAAACTGTTAAATAGTTAAGGAAAAATTTTGTTCTGTTAAGAGGAAATTTTGCTCCGTTAACGACAAATGTGGAGCTCCTTAAATTGATGGATTGCGTCTTGGATTTTCAAATTCGAATTTATCTTCACACATATGAAGGAAACTACGGATGGAAATTTAGTAGTCATACGGATTTTTTTGGTTTTTGCAATTTTTCAATATTCGACCTGGGCTACATTCATTTGACCTGATTGTTTGGTAATTTACTAATCGTGTAAAAGCAAAAAAATATGTGTCGTGAGATTTTGACTATCATTTTTAAAATATGAATCGAGTTCTGTAATATTTTCTCTCTGACTTAACGTAGTTGAATCCTTATCGTGTAAATTGGCCTTGAATGCGTAACAAACGTGTTTTTAGAATGAGAAAAGGCATTCGAAAAATTACTTTTTAAATGTTTTAAAGGAAAAATTAAAAACACCTTTTAAAACAAACTGAATGAATTGCAGCACTATTCACTGTCTGGTAGATTCGACTAAAACTTCTTCTAAAACATTTCATTCTTTTTAAAACTTCCTTGGCAGAATATGGTCATTATTAGCAATGGATTTTTTTGACATTTTGTTCTAGTTTCAATTATTACAGAAGCGGTCAATTGGTGTACTGCAGACCCTAGGACGATGCGTTTGTAATCTTTTGTTAGTTGGGGACAACGAGCTCTTGGAATATCTATTGGGTTGTCGTATTGAGGGAACGTCATTCAGACTCGTATATTCCCAAGAGATGATCATGTATGCCCTCCTATGATGTTCGTTGTTGATGTTAAACTCTCTTTAGGTGGCCAAGAATGGCTCTTAATTTTTTGCAATACGAAGGACTATGATCATATGCCGTGGAGTAGTAGATGAAGTATTTGACCAAGAAAACAAATACTTCTGGTTCGAGTACAACTGAAATTAAATATTTTTTTATTATAGCATATCTCACATTTAAATCTTTGTGATGCAGTTGATATGATAAACTTCAGTGTTTAATTTAGGGAACAAATTTCGATAAAAAATTTATATTTTAATTTTCTTGATAATTTAACTTCAAAGTTTTTTAAAGATTTTTATTTAATTTTTTTTTAATAAAATTTTTAAATACTTAAATTATACAGCATGATGAATACCTCTCATTGTAATTTAGATTTTAAATTCAATTAAAAGTTTCTTGGCCAAGGTCAGTTTTTGTTTTTTTTTCTGTTTTTTACTTTTTTTGCCTTGAAAATCTTCCAGTACAATAAGTGTGTGAATTTTGTGGTTGAATTTAAGTTGACGTTTGAATCCAATTACAGAAACCCAAACCAACATCTTACATTTACACTTCCCAGTTTTTTTTTTGTTCTGCTTTTTCTTCTTCTTCTTAATTTTGTGAGAAAATAAAATCAAAAGAAATTAAATCTTGAAATCAGCAAAAAAAATAAAGGAAAAAAACCTTAAGCAAATTTCAAATTTAATCTCAAATGTGTTACCAAATACCGTCACACCACATCTAGCATCAGGGGAATGAGAAGAGAAGTTTTGGTTGAATGTGGAAAAAACCACAGAGAAATAGAGTGGCTTGAATAAGGTCCCTTATCAGCAACTAGAGTGCCACAATGCTTTGCATAGTGATGGGAAATTTGGTTTTCTTTCTTTTTTTTTCAAATTAAAGGCGTTTATGTTTAAAACAAAAATAAACAAAATTATTCCTGCATGTGCAGGTCTTAAGTGACGTTAATCATAAATTTTATGGATACTTTTGGTGGGGTTTTATTTCTTTTGTATGTTTGTAGTGTTCTTTTGGATGTACATATAATTTGAAAGTTGTTGGTTTGTTGCCTATGAATACTAAGTATATCAAATGTCACTCACTGGCTCTCTTCCTTTCATTTCATTTTTTTTTCATTTTTGGTCACACACAGAATCAAGTGACATATAAGTGACAAAAGAAAAAAAAAAGTGACACGTTTATTGAGAAAAAACCGCTCAGCCTAAATCAACAACGTTAGCGTTAATGCTAGCGCATTAGCCAACAAATTCTAGAATGTGGCTGTGACCGCTTAAATGAATTTCTAATCAAATGAAATTCATTTAAAACCGATACACTGTGTACATTTCGTTTTATTTCATTTCATTATTGTGGGAATTTATTTCTTTTACTAGTTTTTAGTGGTATAATCCAAAAATTTTTTTGGGGTTTATTTCATTCATATCAACACTTTTGAGGTTTTTCTTCGTTTTTTTTTTAAGAAAAATAATTCTTTTTTTTTTTTGGTTTTCTTTTTTTGTTTATCGTATCACTTGATTTAATTTGATTTTGAGGGTGTGGTTATCATTAAATTAAATAATTTTTTTATTTTATTTGATTAAATAAATGTTATGTTATTTGAGCTCAACTATAAGTATAATTCATCATAAATAAACCAATAATAAGTGATATTGTTGGTGTACATAGCATATATATTTTATATTACTTTCAATTTTCTTTATAAGAACTTTCTTAGAAGATTACTTTGTATAATTAGCTATTAAGTTCCCTGAAAAGGGTTTGGTCTCATAATTTATGGCTCAACTTCCTTGACAATTTATTTCATTCACAAAATGCAGCGACTCGGATTGCTTGCTTTGAAAAGAACCAATGAAGGAGTGCATTTTCTAAAAGACTTTAGTATCGCGGTCCCTTGAATTCATAAATGAGAGCATTAACAACCATCGATATCTCTTGGAAACTTGACGATAAGAGATATCAATTCATTAATAACTACTTTCCAACCAAAAATTTCCCAAAAGAATTGCTTATGACGGACCAAACGATAATATGTATTATCAACAAGTACAGCAATATTGCAAATTTCCCTACATATTGTTGCAGAAAATAAAAACAGAAATGGTACAAATACAATGACATGCAAGTTAAAGCAGCAGGCACGAGTTTTGCAGGTACATACTTTCTGTGAGAAAAAATTTAGAACGTAGAAGCGATGCCTGTAGAATGGCAGATCAGCATAATGTGCACGATCCTCACTAAAGAGCACAGAAAAAATATTTGATCTAGCGAGGTATTATTCTCCTCATATTGCTTATAAAATCATTGTGCCCATCTTAAGCGTAAGATTGAATCCCCATATCAGTTGTAACAATGGTTCATATCAATATGGACACATATTTGTATTCGAGAGAACAGTCCTACATAAGATCTTCGATCTAGTGGGAGTTGGCGATGATTTCCGCATTGGATCTAATAATGAGTTGAATGAGTTCCTCAACGATATGGACGTTGTGCTAATGCACATTGGTTGCGTTGGTTCGGCCATGTCATTTGGACCGAAGAAGATGTATTCGATGCGGGGATAAGTGGAGAAGTCGGTTAAGAGGCAACCTTGTCTACGTTAGAGGGGCTAAATTAAAGAAGTCATCGATTGATGAGACCAAGTGACGAAGGCGCGCAAGATGCGAAGGCTGTGTCAAATCAGACCTCAAATAAGTTAGTAGATCTTCTTTAAAACTATTCCACAGTTCAAGATCAATTAAATAGCTTTGAAATAAACTTCTATAGGGTCTTCCAACAGGGACTTTGTAACTTTGATAAAGTATAACGGCCAACTTGTTGCATGAAAGGAGGCGTGTTCGCTGAATAGTCTCTGAAAAATTGCTCATAGAGGTTCATTTCTGGTTGGTCCGGCATACTTTTCATCGTAACCTCACAGCAAAAGTTTAAAAAGATAAATTAAGTGGTCGTAAATAAAAGATAAAATTAAGAAATACTGGCTGGGTATTGAAATTCAAACCCTTCAAAGTCTCATGAACTCCATGACAAATATAATATTTTCGATAATTGGTAATAAATGTGGTACCACGAAACATAATCTTCAAGATTTTAAAAATTCTTTCACATTTTTCTTTTAATTTAAATAAAACTACTCATAAAAACCAAGAATATTTTTTCTAATTGGAAAAAGCAGCAACAAATCTGGTTGCCGAATTTTAAAACTGGTTGTCCGACAGCAGGAGAACCAGGGAACTACTTAAATTCGACAAGAGAACGATTCACACTCTAACAAGAATTCTAATGGAACACTGCGGTATTGGCAGCCTTTCGGTCTGCTCCACCCACCAGTGTTACTGCAAAAGTTGTCAGGATGTATAAGAAACCGAAGCGGCACAACACCTTTTATGTGAGTTCCCTGCACTTCGAAACAAATGTCATCGGTTTTTGGGTAACAGAAGGTTTGATGATCTGGACATGGTGGCGAAGGTGCAACTAAGTGAACTGGCCGGTTTCATTCTGAGCTCGATTCAAACCCACCACAAACGGATCATGATAATGTGGCTTACTTCAACTGAATAACAGCATGGGCTAAATGGGTCACCGAGTGAACTTGCCTGTGAACCGTAAGCTACCCGCTAACCTAACCTAACATAACCTCATAAAAATACAGACCAGCCGAATTGTTTAAAACACTGAAAATAGATATTTAAGTTTTTCAATGAATGACTTACCCCAATTGTTCGCATCTAGTTTGGATGGCCGTAGTCATGTTAATATGCCGTGCTTATACTAGAAATAAAGAAAAGAGAACAAAATTCATAAATCTCCTTGAATATTAATAGACATGCTAAATTTTATATGGTTCATGGAAATTATTACTCTCGTTGTTAGTATACATATGCTATTTAAGACAGGTTTTACAAATTAGTTTCAAATTGTCTCACTAAAAAGAGGCATATATTTCAAAAATGAAAATTGTAAACATTATCAGTGTGTTTGCGTACTTTATCACTTTTTAAAATTGTTTGATCGATTATGTATGATGGATGGATGACCTAAAGCAAAGTACCCCAGAAGACTCAGACAAAATCAGCCAGGTGCCCTGAATTCTTCTTTAAGAACAAACTGAACCAGTTAATTGTCGAAAATATTTACATTGAACAGATGAATATAATCTGGATGCTGCAACAACTACACGAAACCCTTTGTAAACCTTATTATGCAAATGATATCAAGTCTACCGCATGTTATAAAAACTAAAGGTAAATTGATCCTCCACAGGATATTAAACAACAACAACAATGAACTTTATTGTCTGAATATAAAAGCAAAAAAGAAAAAAAAAGGAGAAGAAGAAAGACAATAAATCTGATGCTGATAATCTTCACAACACTAATCAGCACTTTTAACACGCAACATAAGAGACGAGAGACGAGTGCGAGAGAGCGAGATTTGTCCCAGCATCACAGATCCCTTTTAAGAAAGCCACTAAAAAAGGAAATAATTGATGAAATCATTTGTCAAAGAGAAGGCAAAATAACAACAAATTTCGCTACTCCGTTACGGTCAAAAGGGTTCATTTCATTGAACTTATAAATCAAAGAGAGAAGAGTGAAAAAAAGAGATCGTAATTGGGAAGCAAAAAGCAGTTAAAAATTTAACGGTCAGTTGAAAACCGGTTTCCATAGATTTCCCCCTTGTTTTTTGTTTTGTTAGAAACCAGCTCTTATCCTAAAGATTGCATTGTTAAAGGTTAAGCAATGTCCTTCGGGTTATTTTTAAAGGACAACAGAACATAGCATACATACATATAAGCATAGAATACGAGTCCCTTTAAGATGTTAAACAAATGACTGGGGGTTGTTACCTTTTATTGCTGATCTTTGCTACATGGCCTGTGTTTTTGTGTGCCTGGTATGCATGTGTTAAAGATGCTTCCTTCTTTTATGATTCATTTTGGGTGGCAAATAATGAACTTTCAACTTAAATTCTGTTTAACAAAATAGGGGAAAAATCTCTACAGATTTCTGTTGATAAATGATGAACACAATTAAGAAGAAAAAATATGTCGTTGAAATGCTCAAGTTAATCGTTGAATTGTTGATCTTTGAATCTTTTATTAACACGAATGTGAGAGTTTAAATGTCCATCGAATTTTTAAGGGTAAAAATAGACATTTTTTGAAGAAGTTTTTGAGTTTAATTAATGGCTGCCATAGGGCCACAATGCAGTTGGCCAATGAAGGCATACAAAATTCTGGCGGTAACAGGCGGTAATTTTAAATGAACTTATTAGCCATCGAAGGCATGAACTTCTCCACGAGAGAAAATTCTAAAAACATGTCAATGTTAATGCCATATTTTAAAGCTTAGACTTGAAATAATTTTTAATTTTTACCTTAGCTTCAAAACTCTACTCTCATGCAGAGGATACTAATAGGAATACTCCTTTTCTTCTTACAAAACCCGTTTGAACATCTGAACATTTTTGATTTAAAAATCAATAGGAATTTTTAACCACAAATCTTTTAAGAAAACAAAACCGAACTCAGCTGAACGGGACACCAAACATGTCAGTCAATCAAATATGATAGAAATGTCCTGTCAAACTCATTTACCAACAAAGTCCAGTCATATTGGCCGTTACAGTTTCTTAAAAAAAAGGTACTAAAAAAACAAAATCAAATCAACATACGATGGGAAAAATATTTCGTTTCATTTCGTTTTTTTATAACGAACCCATTAAAGTAAAGAAAAAAGGATGCAAATGCTTTAACAATACATCCTTAAAGGGATATGCAACATATGCTCTGCTCTATATAT
Source organism: Sarcophaga rosellei (assembly GCA_930367235.1). Taxonomy (NCBI): domain Eukaryota; kingdom Metazoa; phylum Arthropoda; class Insecta; order Diptera; family Sarcophagidae; genus Sarcophaga; species Sarcophaga rosellei. Next base: position 73,758,800 of record OV884018.1, on the reverse strand, counting down.
TGAAAAAGCAAAAAAAAAAGTCCTTAAACAACAACAACAACAATACTTAAAGGAATATCTTAAGAATAAAAAAAGCAGTGGTCAGCGTGACCGAACAAAGAACGAAAAGGAATACGAAAAATAACGAACAAAACGAACGAGACTATTGAAAAGAGGTCAGTGACTAAAAATATGTTGCTTTTTTCCGCAGGACATTCATTAACGAAAACAAGCAAAGAACACCGGGTGAAGGCAAACATACATACAAATATAGATCAAGACTGGATTTCTGGATTTCTATAACGGTCAGTTGAATTAATTCTTTTTTTTGTTTTCATAAAAACTTTTTTTCTCTTTTTCTTTTAGTAAAGTAAGCAGAAGAATTTAAAATTTGCATGTGCGATCGACCAGTAATTAATTTTAGAAAAATATCTCATGTCCTGTTTTCTAATGTTATTTAAATTAAGCAGATTTTCTTCATGAAAAAATGGGTAACTTATGTTCTTCTCACAGAAAAAGCCGCAATTTCATCTTTACAATCCATTTTAATTTGCAGTTACTTTAGCTGTTTGGTGACGAACAAAAAAATCTTTGAAAATCTCCATTTTTTTCTGTGTACCATTCTTCATCATTCGCCAGTGGATGTATGTTTGGATGGCATCACTCTAACAGCCATTAATTTCAATTAATTTTTTGTATTTAAAAATTTTATATTTTCACCCTTAAATTGAACACAATTTAAGTTGGTTTCATCCCTTTTTCCAGTGCAAAGATCAACAGGGGAAATTAATCCAATTATTTTTGGGTGAATTTTTACGGAATTTTTTTCAAATAATTTATTATGCAATTTATTAATAATTAATTTTAATTAAACGATTATAACTGATAACGTTATATAGATCTCATTTACTTTTGTCAAGAAGGGTTATTTACTAATACAAGATCTAGATCCTTAACCAAACTAACAATGCCTTCAAAACAAACACAATTTTTTTTTAATAAAACGAGTCTAAAATCGCAAAATATTGGTGTAGGTTGGCGGAAAGGAGAGGAGTTCATTTAAAGTATCCATGGCCCTGTGGGCAACCATACCTTTTATAAGTAGTCGATATTATGTAAAAACTTCTTCATTCTCTTCCACTCCTCTCCTCTGAGATGAGTAGTTACTTTCCCAAAATGTTGGGATTTCGAGCTATGAAAGGCGGATATGCAAGAGGTACCGTGTAATGACTGAAGTAATTATCGATCGTCTCTTTATATAACAGCACATTTTTTGATTTAGTATCCCTAGATATATATTTCCCTAGTTGATATTTAACTATCAGGTATTTAAATCCCTGTTTGTCAGTCAAGTGTAGCAAGTTATTAGTGACCCAGATCACACGTTCTCTAATTGTATGCACCTGCGTTTGAAAGAGCTTTTTATAGTATGGTAGCCGGAGTCATAGCTGGATTTCTAGTTCTGCTATATAGAGCCCCAGTCCTCTCACATCTCTAGACATCCGCGTAACAACAAGTTCCTATGCATATATGTGCAATAGATTCGAGAAAAAGAGATATGGTATCAAATTCAGGCAGCTGACCACGAGTGAAGTAGGATAATTTCATCTTAGACAGGTATACATCCAGTATAACAATTATACCCATAGCCTGAAAGCGATACACAACAAGTCTCAATTCATATTGAACCCGTAGCGCGCATCATCACTTCTGTCTTTGCATCACCAACCAAGTGGATACCTTAATCTGACGATCTGGATATGGAAAAGCCTCATTATACTACTGGATACTCGAGGTAATTATGGGCGAGCATTTAAACCAACGAACAAAGCCAACTTAAAATAAAAAAATCTGAAGACTTTTTACTTTTTTTCTGGTCGGCTAGCAGACAGTTTTTTGACTAACTAAGTGGAAACTAAGATTTCAAATTTTAAGTCTAAAAAAAGAATATGAAAAACACACTTCTTTTACTACGTGCCCGACTTAATACTTCCGTCAAAAGTTCTTAGTTTAATTAATTGCCATGGAAATGCTTTTTAAATCTGTCGTTCAAATAAGCTGCCGTAGTCTAGTAGGTAGTGTGTTGGCTTATTAGACGAGAGGCCACGGTTCAAACCCCTGGTCAGACAACTCCAACAAAACGAAATATGAAAAAATTGCCCTTCGCCGACTACCTGTCAGCAGATTTCTGGCAAAAACTCTGAAGATAAATAAAATGTAGCAAGAAAAGTTTCTCAGAAATCTGTCGTTCAGAGTCGACTTTAAACTGTAGATCCTGCCACTCATGTATAAAAGTAACACACACAACATAAGTGGTGTGAGAAGCTAGGTCGTAATACTGACTGTAGGATTGTAATGACCAGTTATGTATGTATGTATGTATGTCATATAAGTTATATAAGCTCTGTTTCTGTGCTAGAGAAACCATTTTCAAAAGGCTAAATGCAAAAATAATTAAATGTGCGGCTTCCAAAGAACTTAATGCTTAAAGGAGTAAAGATCTCATTTCTTGAATGCCTTGATAGTCTTGTGGATAGTGTGCTAGACTATTGGAGTGATGGGATCGTGGACTCAAATTCATATAGTCTTAGTTACTCCATTCGTAGGAATTGGAATACAATTTATGATTGTATTGTAATTGATAAGTAAATATATGCATAAGTGGAAATGAGAAGTGGGTCACTTTCCGATAACGGTATTCTTATTCAAACTTATAAATCTTGCTTAAAAGTGGAACATGTGTAACTCTTTGAATTTATTATGTGATCTACAATAGCTTAAGCTACGGGAGTTTAAGTTTCAGCATGAAAGAAAGAAATAAATCATATAGAATTGCAAAGCAGTTAATCAAAAGTCGTAAGAATAACTTGATCACCTTAAAATTTATAATTTCAAGCAGCTTTCCTATTTCAAAGTCTTTATTCAAATGCCAAAAAGAGAATACTTATCCTGTTTATGAACATGACATTTACTTCGCTTAGGAAAACATTTTAAAACTGGACACATAAATAAACGAACAACAAAAAAAAAACGATTCAAGACTTGAAACTGAATTTTCCATTTCATTTGAATACAAATGCAAATGAAGTTAAAAATTTTAAATGAAATTTTCCAATTGCTTTGTTAATGCCCAAAAATTGTAAAAGGCTGAATGGCAGCTATAGCTGACCCCTTATCCTTCCCTATGTCCAGGTCGTAGATGAGACAATCAAAAACAGAGCAAAGTCGCCTTAGCGAAGGACGACTGACGACACTGTATACGAAAAGACGTTGTTAAGTTTTTTATGACAAAAAGAGAATTACGAGTTCAACAACAACGAAAATGTAAATTTTGAAAATGGAAAACATGAAACCTTTAAGAAAATTGTTGAATAATAAATGAACCGGGGGGAAGGGGACATACCATACATACATATATTACAGAAGACAATTGAATTAATTTTTATTTCGTTTTTTGTGTGTGTGTGTTTTAATCCGGCTTGACCATTGTCCGGTCGATCCACTACGTTGTGCCAAATGTTAAAGACAATTTTCGGAGATGATTTGCAAGATGACCATGCCAAAGAAACACCCTTAAATGTAAATAAGATGCCCTAAAAAGGAATTGTTTATTAAGAAAACTTCTTACGAGGGTTGTTTTACAGTTCAAACGCATTTAAATGTTGATCCTTAATACCATTCGTATGATCTTTGAACACAACAAATTTTTATCTTTAAAATTATTTTTGCTCTCGTTATAATGATTACCATGCCGGGCTAAACCTTTACTCCATGCCATATACATAGGTAGCTCTGCTCTGTGGACCTTTTGTTACCATTTACAAGCATACCATGATTATGACGATGATGATCTTAATTATAACAGGGGAAGCGTAGAATTTAACTGGTCATCCTAATTTGAATATTAACTGGCCCTGGCTGACCATAACGAAATGTGAAATACGTATGTATGTATGTCAAACACCCTTTTTGGCTCCAGAGAGTTGAAATAAAAATTTAATGCTTTTGTTTATGGCCTCTTGGCTGGCAAGCAAGACATTTTTTCTCACATCTTAAGTATTACACGCTTGACCAGAGAGTACAACCCTTTGCTTTCAAAGGATCGCAGTCGACTTATAAATGTTTTAATGTATTGTCTTTGAACTCATATTTCATTTCTTGCTTTAAAAACAAAAGCAGGGGGGAATATTTTTATATCAAAGACAATATTTATTTCCTTTTAATTAAAAACTAAACTTGGTTTTTAAAGTTTTTGCGCAAATGGACCATAAATTATTTCGGTGTTTATGGTTCAGGCGCATAAATTTTTAAAATGTTATGAATTATGTGAGAGCAGTTTAAAAGCATTAAATTGTCTGGGAAGCTGTAGTTGGAAAGCAAACACATTTTTTGTTATGTTTGTTTTAATTTATGCAGCAAACGAGGAATTTTAGAGTGTAATTTAGTAAAAGATGTACGAGCTAACCAAATTACACGCTAAAATCCATTGTTTGCAGAATAAATTTGAATAAGTATGGCTTTCGAATTCCCTAAGTTCAACTTGGCTACCAACTATAAACATCTGTAGCCATCTAACGACGATGCCTGTTTCTATGGACAGCAACAATACCTTTAATAACTGACTTCCAGATAACTTTGTTAGATTTTGGGCACACAGGATAGTTTATTATATGTTACCTCGATCTATGATTTCCTGTGTATTCATCGAAGATTTCATCATTTCTGTCAAACTGTTATAGAGTGACGCTATATCTTAAAAATACCTCAAGCCCTAGATCTTTCTGCCAGTAATATTTAACAAGTTGGTGACCCTTAGACCTCAGGAAACTGTCACAAGTCAAAAGTCTCTTGGTCATTATAGATAGAGCATTCGACCAAAAATTGGTCACAATATTTTGAGCAAAAATGAATCACTGTTTCCATACATTTGAGGCAACTTTGGTAATCAAAATATGTGCTGTTTTAATCGATAACATTTTGCCATTTTTTGGGGGCCAAGAAGTTATTTCTTTCCCAAGAGAAAAATTGATTCAATTCAGGTCTTTAAGGAATTTTAATTTACACTATTTAGGCAGTCCTGCAGAAATAGAAAAATCAGTATGAATGTAAACATGCAGATTACATAGTGTAAGAATGAGAACTTCCCAGGCAAATTCCTTCAGTCTCCACCGAAACATCATGATGGAACACAATGCCTGTTTTAACTGAACTACTTGCCTCGATTGCATTAATTATTGACAATTGAAATCAGAATTAACAGCTTCAGCAGATTGTAGAAACTCAAAATAATGGCTTCCCTTCCCAGCTTACCAGAACGACAGCGTTAACTTCCTTAGTGTCACTCCATGCTTTGCTTTCATCTACTAAGCTAGTTCAGCAAACTTCATTAAGTGTCGAACGTAATTTATTTTTCATCGCCCGTAATCGTTCATCTCAGAAATATGTTGATTTCGTCCCCTTTTTTGTATATTCAGCTCTCATCAAATGGTTGATAACTGTTTGATGATGAATGTCTAAGTCCCTAGTGATATCTAAACTGCCTATGAGATGTCACGAATTCATAAACTTCCTTAAAAACTCTTACATTAAATAGTAATTACAATCACCCACCCTATGTAGGCGCCAGATACTATGAGAGAGTATCACGATATTGGCACGATATTGGCTTTTTTCCATTTTCCTCTTAAATCTCTCTGTAATATGATATCAATGGCTATCAGACACAAATTGAAAGCTACTGCTTGTGAAAATTTTGACAGGAGCTGAGACCTATGCCTGCATGGATATTATAGAATACGTTTCACATTTCACCTAATAAAGATAATCTTATGACACCACGTTTGCCATAGCGTTATGGTTATATGACTTCTGAAGAAGCTGTGGGTCTGAGGAAAGGGATTGACTTTCACCTCATTTATTTGGGATATGTGTACCACTTATTGGGTTTAATTTCCCACAATATCGATCATATTACCCTTGTCTGTTTTCTATCAACCACTTAACATTGTTCTATTAACTTTAACATTTGCTCTGTTAAAATTTTTGGTTTTTGTCTTTGCTAGTTAAATTTGAATTTAACTTCACACATATTAGCGGTAGGTAGTGTTTGTTGACTAATTAAACGTGAGGCCACGGTTAAAACTCCCGGTTCAGACGAAACAAGAAAACAAAATATAAAAAATATTTCTTAGGAGAATTCCTCTCAGCAGATTTCTGCCAAAAACTCGGAGAGTAAACAAAAAATTGCCATGAAAAGTTTCTCAAAAATCTATCGTTCGGAGTCGACTTTAAACTGTAGGTGCCGCCATCCATGTAAAAAATTAACAAAAACAGCATAAGTGATGTGAGAAACCAAGGTCGTAATCCTGACTAAAGGGTTGTAATGATCAATTATATATTTTATGTTATGTACCGAAGAAGAGTTCCGTACGACGTATAAAAATTTTTTGTACCAAAGTATGCAGTTCCTTTACACGTTCTGCCACAAACACTACTTTCTTTAATCATCATCTCTTGTTGGAAAAATGTTCGGATCATATTAATGTGAACAGCAATAATTAGACATTCTAATGCAGCAATAACATTGAATACTTTGTGATTCAATACAATTGAAAAAATAAAAATTATTTCGTTTCTTAGAAATTATTTCAACGTGACGTTCATGACCACACCGGCTACAAATAAAGAGATGAACAATTAAAATTTAAAAAATAAAAACGATTTACGGAATTTCCAAAACTGGTCAACAATATTTTTTTTTTTCACAAAAACACACATCCAGCAGCAACAACAAACAAAAAAAGAAACAAATTCTATTGAATCTGTAGTAACAAGTGCTGCTAACCATGTGTGTTTATTTCCCAATACCTATTCAAAGAGTAAATAGAGTTGTTTCAATGGTTAAAGAGGAGGCAATAAAAATCAATTTCATTAAAATTTTGCTCATGTAAAATGATTTCAATAAAACGAAATTCAATAAAATGAAAACGAACAGAAATTAAAAGAGAAGAGAAAACGAAGATGTCATACAACAGATAAAAAGAATATTTTATCGAACAAGATCAAGTGATAAAAAATGAAAACCACAACCACAACCACAAATTAAATAAAAACCCAAAAGAAAACAATTCTTCAATGCAAAAATTTATTTCATTTCGACAATAAAAAAGAGACAATATAGAGAACAAAAGGACCATAAAGGTATCAGTTTAAACGGAAACAATTAAACACGAGACTTCCTCAGGATGCTCATAAAAGGTAATGTTGATCATCCATACAGAGATAATCCCACAGCATTTTTTTATGGCTCAAATATATAAGTGTACCTATACAGTCTCTTCATTACACGTACTTGTGTGATCATAATGTGTGATCGTACTATGAAACAATTGACACTTGTTCTCTTGACTTGGCTTTAGCCGAGATAAGAACAAGAGATACAACAGAAAAAAAGTGTCAATAAATGTGATAAAAAAGTGTATTGAACAGGGATGGCAGCAGGTATATCTTATTCAATTGCACAGATGTTTTGGCATCAACAAAGATGAAGTAAACGTATGTGTATTGCTATAGCATTTTTACTATTAATTAATTGGCTTTCGATTTTGGAATGTCCTCAAATTCCTAAAAGATTCATTTCAATTGTAAAATCACACACAATATCAGTGTTTGTGACCTCAAGTCAGACATCTCCAACAAAATGAAATACGGACAAATATTTGTTCCGCAAATTCCTCACAGCAGTCTTTTGGCAAAAACTCTGAGAGTAAATAAACAATTGCCATGAAAAGTTTCTCAAAAATCTGTACTTCTAAGTCGACTTTAAACTGTAGGTTCCGCCACTCATGTATAAAATTAACACACACAACATAAATGGTGTGAGAAACTAGGTCGTAATCCTGACTAAAGTCTTGTAATGACCAATTATATATGTATGTATTACTCGTTAAATACAGAAGTGAATGGTATACATGTTAGATATCGAATTTAAACAGGATTTTCATGCTTCAAGGTTGAGGACTATGAAAACCTTCGCCACATCTTTTTCAACTGCACAAAGCTTTTGGCACCACAACTTGGCTCAAGGCGGGTTACCAAAGCTTCTTATTTTCTAATCAGGACATCAGGCTCGACATTTCTATAAAAACTCTAATATATGTCAGACTACCGGGAATATATGCAAAATATAATCGAAAGAGATCCTTAAGTTCTCCAAAAGGATCACGAAACAAGTGACTCATTTTATTTGAAACTTCAATTTTACTTAGTAAACCACAGTCTGTGCAAAAATTCCTGAAATCAGATATAAAAGCGACAAAACGCACAGAAGGGGAAATTCTTAAAGAAAACAATTTTTGTTTTTTTTTTGTGGTAAACCTTACAATACAATATTGCCAGACTCGGCTGTAGACATAAGCATAAAAAGATGACCGACTCACTTCTGTCCTTGAACAGCACAATAGCGATTCACGCAAATGACTTCTGCAGGGTCTGAGGAGAAGAAAGGCACACCTTATGTGTCAGGTTTTGCTTAATAGAGGACCTGCTTATCAGACGATAAAGCGGTCAAAGTTCTATTTTTACTTTGAGCGCGGACAGAAATAAAAAATGCTCAAAATGGAAAAAAAATAATCATTATAATGGACTTGATCCTGAGAGACCTTGAGAGATATGGCAGTTATTGTGTTATACAAATTTTTCTTTCGAACAGATAGAACGATTTTAAAAGATCTCTTCTGATCCAAACCGCAATCCCGAAAGAATTTTTTACAAACGAATCAGAAGTAAAAGCTTTCCTGCCATCTCTGCTGAAGAGCAAAGACAAAAAAAAACAACAAAATTTAAAAAAGATAGAGAAGGAGAAAGGAGTCTGATTAAAAATTCACAAAAGGTTTCATATTTCACACAAAAAAATCGAAAAAAAACAACTTTTATCACACAATGTTTCTGAACTGTGTAATTGTCAGTCCATCCGTTCGTCTGTCCATCCTACTACTACTACTAACTAACTGTATGTCCGTCTTTTTTTCTTTAACAAAAGCGCACCTGATGAGAAAACACAATGAATTTAATACAACAACCATGAAGATGATGATGATGATGTTGATGATGATGATGTTGTGTTGACCTCTTTCAGGATGTTCACTCTGTTTCAGTTCATCAGTCCATCAATTCATCCAACCAACCATTTGATTTAATGTTTCTCTCTCTCTGTATGCGTTATGTGTGTGAGTGCATTTGATGGCCAATTTCCATTTCCATTGTATTTCAGAAAGCCTCTAGAAGAAGTGCGTATGTGAATGGTTTAATAAAATAGAAAATTTCTATCTTTTGTGGCTTATCTGAATGTCTTTTTTATTTTGATGATTTAAAAAAAAACTTCTTGTTGTTGTCATTGCATCATACGCACTTCAGTTTTGAAATTGTTTGTTGTGAGTGCAGCGGTAGTTGTTGTTTTAATTGAAGTATTTAAATGGCTTAAAACACAATTGGAATAATAATTCAGTTTTTTTTTTTTTGTATTTGAAAATCGAAATCAAATGGTTCACTAAAGACAGATGCGGAACAAAGTTAAGTTATGGGAGGGGCAGAGTTTTAATGTAATTCTCAAACCGAACGTTAGATGATGGAGACTAATTTAGAAATGCTTGATAACCATTTGCACATGCCTCACATAGTACATTCACCCCCTTGCTTTCCTCGACTACATACGATACATACATAATTGGTCATTACAACCCCTCAGTCAGGATTACGACCTAGCTTCTCACACCACCTATGCTGTGTGTGCTAATTTTATACATGAGTGGCGGGACCTATAGTTTAAAGTCCATTCCGAAAGACACATTTTTTTTGAGAAACTATTTACTATCATAGTTTTTGCCAGAAATTTGCTGAGAAGAAGTCGCCGAAGAAATATTTTTCATATATCGTTTTGTTGGAGATCTCTGACCTAGGGTTTGAACCGAGGCCTCACGTCTAATAAGCCAACACATAACATAATATGGCCATTTTAATACTTTTTAATCGACCTGTCTGTAAAAGTTATGACCACCAGCTACCTTTAGGGTACCATGACTCTGGCACATAAATCAGGCAGAATCGCTTGATGTTCACTTTCAGATCCGCTGTAGTTTATGACTTTTTCTTAAACAACTGCGATTTAAGAAGACCCCATAAGAAAAAACCTAGCTGGGTTAAATCGCATAATCTCGGTGGCCAGTTCATGCCACCTCCACACCAAATAATCGCGTTCTCAAACCGCGAGTGCAGAATATCCCATGTGACCGGAGCTGCGTGGCACATAGGGTCGTCATGTTGAAACCATATGTCGTTGGAAACCAGATCATCTAATTCAGGCCAAAAAAGTTAATTCTCCAGAATGCCTATGCTCCAGAGCCTATTTAGCGAACACACGTCGTTATCTATGATCATCTATGCTGATTTGGCAAAACTGACTGAATAAATAAATAAATAACAACTAATTTGACTGGAGTTACTAACACAAGATGGCCGTTATGATCTGTCAAAGTTCGAAAATCCCTGCTAAACCACTGATTACTATAGTTCCTGCATTTACTTTTAAACCCGCTCTACCTGCATGCATATACAGTCCGCCCCACTATATACCATTCCCGAGATGGTATACTGGAATATGATTGCAAAAAGCAATGTGGATATAATGCAGCCTTCCCTACCATCCCTGAAAGATGCTCCGGTTGAGTTTTATCTCATATAGGATGTGATAATTTGCTTCTCCATAAAAAAAAACTTAGATGAGGTTATTTAGCTGCTCAGTATAGTTCATGTAGCTCTTCGTGTCAGTGTGTTTATCAAGTTTAATAATCTCAAATCTAAATCAAAATGAAAATGAATTTATTTCGACTTTCGTAAGACTATATGAGATTAGTATTGATGTGCGTTACTCTGGAATCATTTAATTTCGTTGAACATATGGTTGTTGTTACAATTGTTGTTTGGCTCATGGGAAAAGGCATCCTCACGTTTTGCACATAAAATGTGGAATTTTATTTATCATAAGTTAAAATACAAAGAAAAAAACAATTGAATACATTTAAGCCTGTTTATACCATGAAAAACGAAATAGTAGTAAAGGATAAGTGAGGGGGTAGTAGGTAAAAAAAAATTTACCAAAAAGAAACTGTCACAATACGCATTAAGATCACAGTGACTGTAGAAAAGCAAAGAAGTTCATAAATCTCTGTACACGATTAACACAAGTCACACAACACAACACAACAGTGGATCCAATTCAATATGAGAAGGCGTGCATGATTGCGAAATTTGGCTCATAAACTTAAATGCTAAAGTGAATGGATGGATGGATGGATATTGTCAAAAACAACGAATCGAAACCAAAACCAAAATCAAATCAAAGCCAACATGAAACAATAAATAAAATCAACAAATCCCTCTTCAAGATCATCGTGATCTTTTAGCATTTTCTCAATAACACAAGAAATGGACAACAACAGCAAACAGCAGTTGAACAACAACAACAACAACAACAACAAAAAACAACATCATCGTAATGTATGCGAGTACGATGGTTAGTAAATGATGGTACACTACGGTATAACCCTCATTTTAGGTCATTAGTATTCTTGGCATTAAGTGCCATCATTTTAGCTACTCATGCATGCATTTAACCATCCATACATCCGTCCACATGAGTTTGTGTGAAACTACCAAACCATCCAACCAACCATCTTTAACCACGACATGAGTTGAAATTGTTGTTGTTCTTGTTGTTGTTGATGTTGACTTTTTTATGCAAATCGTTTATTGGAATCAAAAAATAATCTTAAAAAATCTGTCTCGCCATTGCTGGCTTCTTTGCGACCTGAAAAGTATAGTCCATCCAGCAAATAATATCTTAAAAAAAATCTTTTTGTTGAAAAAGTTTTCGATCAAAACTTTTCACTGTTTTTTGAGCAAACACTCTAGAAAAAATACTTGGACAAATGCCAATAGTTTTGCTAATATTAATTATTTCTTTATTTGTATTTCAAATTATTTCTAATACTTTTATTGAGTCAATATTCGGTTTATTGAGTACAATATTTTAAGTGTTCAGACATAACTATATACGCAGTTCAGCTGCTTATACAATATTCATTTGACAGATGGTTAACAAAACAACTGGTTGTTTCAACAACATTGTTTTTATTTTGTTTTGTTGTTTTTTTTTTTCTATCGTTGTTGACATTTGGGTTGTCAAATATCAATAAAAAGTGTTCGGATAATTGTAATATGCGCACTGAACATACTTATGACAGTGCTGTATTTTAAGTTTTACTCAATATTATAACAATTTGCGTATTTATTGCGGAATAATTAATTGAAACTTTATTTCAAATATTGAGCTCAATAATGTAAGGGTAGTTAAGCCTATGAAAGGCTGGACCAAGCAATTACTCAAAAATCTTGACGGAATTTGGAACCTTCAGGGAAACAGATTACATTTGACCACACTATGACTTCTCGAAGTTCAGACTGTTAATATGCACCTCATGAACTTTATATGACTTATTCGTTAAGGCTACCGGACCATTGCAGTGCCCTTATGCTGAATGTCTGCAATATAGGCTGCGATTTTCCAAGAAATATCATACCATACTTTCTGATATCCAGACGATTGACAGGGCCCAAGGTTGATATCCTCTAGAAAAGTCTACGTTTACCGCCATATTTTCAACGAGATGGCAGAGAAAATGCATGGGATATTTTGGTGCACCGAGACATTGCAGAGCGGATTAGACTTTCGGGTTAGTTTTATACATTGAGAACCAGCAAGCTTAGAATTAATATTAAAGCAATAGATTTAGTTTGCACACCGTTAGCAAAAGGAACGCAATGAAGGTCTGCTCAAAATCAAAAGGAGTATTTTGCTTAGATGTCGGAGTCATTGCTGAGCGCAGCATTCTAGGTATTCATGCGAAATTCATTGATCCCTGTACATATAACAACGCCTTCAGCAGAAGGTTCGGGAACGAGGAAAATTAGTGTGAAAAGTAAGCGCTTGGAAGCATTTCATATGTAGAGGATCGCACTAATCAATACAATATGGAATAGTAACGATACTAGGGATAATAGAAACCTATGACTTCTTAAGTGACCAAAAGTAACCCAGACATTATCTTCATAAAGGTGGCGCCAAAGAGTTGATATTGTTAACTAAATGTCTATATTTTTTAGCTACATGCCGAATACTTCTTGGCAATCAATTCACGATCAATCAATTATGCTGCACGGTAGCCTATGCTAAGGCGGTGTGCTGTCACCCTTTCTCTTTGAATGTGTTCTCGACATAAATAGAAATGCAAAAAGCAAGGATCTGCCGTGTGTAATTGAAAAATTTCTCCTGTATCCCAAGTCTGATGTTTCACAAGTCATGTGGGAGTGGTAATGAACAGGCAGATGAGCTTGAGGACAGGACAATTTCAATACCATGTATGGGAAAGGAACCTTCTTCGAAATAGGAAGAGACCTCTGTTCTTTACCTGAGTATTAAATTTATTATTTATTTATTTATTAATATATTATTATTTATTTATTTTTATTATATTAACACTTAAAAAAAAAAAAAAAAAAAAAAAAAAAAACTTAAAAAAATTCGCGTAACAAAATAACTTGTCACGCTCTTCTTTAAAACAAAATGTGAAATTTTATGACTTCTTTGAAAAAATATTTACTTGCAACATTAAATTTCTTACTGATAAAAGTGTGACTCTCTAAGAAAAAGGATATGAAATCATGAAATCAGTCACAACATTTCATAACAAAAAAAATATAAAAGAAATCAAATGAATTGTGACGCCATTCTACCTGGCACAGTACATTCCGCTTTCAAACAATGTACACAAATCCACAGACCTAAGCATGAAATCAAGTGTTTCACGTGGGTGTATGTATGTACAATAAGAAGCCTAGCACAATAAGAAATACAATTGAATGAGGGGGAAACCATTAAATTCACAGACGAGACATTCATCTCAATTGTGATTTGAAGAAAAAGAAGCAGAAGAGGCTTCTTGTTGGTTTGCATTTCCTTTTGTTGTTTTAAATTTTATGGGCTCATTTCGTTTAAACCACAATTGATTGCAAGACCTGAATATTAAAAAGGATTTGAAGAGTGTAGAGATTCTTTAAAGATCGTCATAATGATCAGGATTAAGTAGACGGGTTTAATACCAGTCTTGAAATGGTACTATTAAAAGAAGCATGAAAGGCAACTAAGAATTCTTATGCTTTTAGACATCAACGGAAAGTTCTTTAAGAGAAGTGTTGAAGAAGTTGTTGCAAATTGTTAGAATGCTTAGGGGATTGCTTAAAAGGAAACAAAATGATATTGAAGAGCTTTATTTCATCGTGTACGAAATAGGTTCGTAAGGGTGAAACACTATTTGAAAATGTGTGTGAAGATAAATTCCAATTTAAAAAGCAAAGACGCAAACCCACACTTTTAGAAGCGTCACTTCTTGCCTCTAATAGGGAAAACTTTGCTATTAACAGAGCTGTGTTAACTGGTTAACAGTGGCAATAGTGGGTTATTCTTCTACTTTGCAATTATTTCAGACTATTGACATGAAATATAATTCTCATTATGATCATTATTATTTGTGAACAAAAGTTTTGAAATGTAAAGGATGGTTGGTGAGGATGGTGGACAAAATTATTCCAGCTATCCCACCACCACGGTTCGAAAGGCGCCCCTCTGGACTACCATAGTGCATATAGTCTGTATGGTGTACTATTTCTTATATGTTCCAAAATGGCCACTGATCTTCTAGAGAATTTTCAAGCAAAAAATTTATATTTTCAAAGCCAATTTCCTCAATACAATATACCTTTATACATATGAGACTATGTTGTTGATTATATTAAGAGGTCTTGGAAACTTACTTCCCATATAGTATAGTACTCATAGAGCTAGAGTGGGCTTTTTCAGATGGATACTGTTAAATAGCTAACAGTGCTCTGTTAAGGGCAAAATTTTGTTCTGTTAAGGGCTAATTTGCTCTGTTAACG
The DNA here is from genome assembly GCA_930367235.1 of Sarcophaga rosellei. Lineage (NCBI taxonomy): Eukaryota > Metazoa > Arthropoda > Insecta > Diptera > Sarcophagidae > Sarcophaga > Sarcophaga rosellei. The sequence continues at coordinate 73,743,770 of OV884018.1, read as the reverse complement.
CCAAATGTTGCGCTGATAAAATTTATGGTCTGCGTCTTGGATTTTCAAATAAGAGTCTATCTTCACACATTGCTGAAAGGGCTGTTCCTCGTTAGTCAAACTCTCTGCCTAATTTCTCATTTTTTTGATTTCATTTACTTCGAAAATCATGTATTATTAAATTCCCTATTCAAACAAAAAAAAATCCCAAAAATATTGGTGAAGGTTTCAATCACGTTCTGGCTTTCGCATAACACACTTCTCAAGGACTGATAAATTTAATTCAAACTGCTTTCATGTATTTTTGTAACACAAACAAATGCAATGACAACAAATAAAACAGAAACAAAAGCAAAGAGCAAAGAAATGAAGCAAAAAAAAAACAGTATATAAAACCATAACCCCAATTGATAAGTATTCTAATTAAATTGAAATTAAAAAAAAAAAAATAAAAAACAAAAACAAAAAGTTAAAAAACAATAATAATTAACCAACCAGCCAGCCAACCCACCACCAACCACTCATTATTTTACACTTTTTGATTAAAATGTTTGAATCTAAACCGTAAAACAACAAAAACTACAACAGGAACAAAATATTCTTATTTTAAATAATAAAATAAAATACAAAAGCAATGTGTTACAATAACAAAAAACACATTAACATACAAATATACATACATATGTGAACGATAAACTAGTAATTAAACCAACAAAAATTAGACTTAATCTTGCATATTCCCACGGCTATGGAAGAATCGAAGGAACGTACGAAACGTATGAAACGAAGTGAAACAAAATTAACCACATCATCAGCAAGACATACGACGAGTTCAGCTGTTTTTTTTAATTTTTAATTTCAAGTAAAGCCAACACTAACATCAGGTAATTATTGTTGCAGCATAGGAAACTAGACTACAAAGCTTTATTTGGGTCAAATGGTCCAGTGTGAAACACTAAAATATGGACGAACGCAAATCCAATTTGTTTCTCTTTATTTTACAAATTTGCTTAAGAAAATATTTTGTTTGATGAAAGGTTCAAAATGAACTGTCAGAATGAATCTCTAACTTTACGTAACGTATACTCCTAGTTCACGTGAAACGTGTAAAGCATTGACTTCGTTATCCCCGCGGGTTACATTCCAAGACTATTCAGAACATAGACTTTAAGCGTGCGTCTTATCCTCTCCATTTAGAGTTTTTATTTCTCATTCCATGGTATTGAGGTGTGTCAAATGAAGGGTTCGTTTGAAAGTGTGGAAGCGTTACCATCGTTACCCCTGCGGATTTCACTCCAAGACAGCTCAGAACATATCTGTTGGCAATACTGTAAGCATAACACATATGCTCTGCATTTCAATTTTTATTTCTCATTCCATGGTATTGGGGTGAGTCAAATTAAGTGATTGTTCCGTTGTGATCAAATAAAGCCTGAATAAGCCAACATCGTTTAGTAAATATTTGGAGTTCTCAGGTTAAGAACCTTTCATGCAACTATAGAACTGTGCACTCGTTACTTGAGCTTTTGTGGCTTTGAAAATATTCTTTGCTTTCCATATTTTGTAGGGAGATGAAAAAGCTAAATGAGCCTTATACTGGCACTAATATCCTATCCAGTAGATTTCCCAAATGCAAACACTTTAACCTCGAAATCTTTCGTGTAATACTTTAGGCATGAATAATGAACCACATGATCATTCCAACACAGTTGTCAATGCGACTCGTGCAGCAGCTGATAGATTCCCAAATAGAAAGGAGTAAAACGAAGGCGAGTTAAGCTCCGATAGAAACAGATTCTCTGGACTTTATTATTTCAATCCTTGATGCATATCAGCGGGTTTGATACACATTAGCTTCGTATATTAAAAGCCTTTTTTTCGCCGAAAAAGAATTTGCACTGATATGTTCAATATTTTTTTAATTCTCAGCGGAATGAAAAGAGCATACTCTTGTTTGTTTTTAGCTTTGATTACTACATGCATACATACATAACTGATCATTAAAACCCTTCAGTCAGGGTTACAACCTAGCTTCTCACATCATCTGAACTTACTGTGACTACAAGTACTGATTTCTAGCGGACTGCTTTGATTCCATACCTTTCATCAAGTTTTTCCTGCTAAGCAGATAATTTCCGTCCATTGTAGTAAGTTCTAGAAAGACAGGGTTGCCCTCTAGCAATACCTAGGATCAAAAACCTATGACCTCCTTGATTTATCTTAGTTATTATGCTTATTATTTCTAAAGTCTCAATTAAATGTAAAAAAAGTTCCCAAAATTATTGTACAAAAGAATTTCTATTAAAATTACGGATTTGAATAAAACAATTCTTTGTTTATACCAGTAAGGAACATTCGACTTGTATTCTGGGTCAATGCAAATATTAGCTGTTATCAAGTAGGTATGTGGCTGTGGGGTTATATTGTTGATAGACTCATGCATAAACGTTGAATCCTAAAATGTAAGCTTATCATGGACGAAAGTTGGTTATTGAATTAAACTTAAGCAATGGAAATTCTATTAAGACATTAACACAAGTTTTATTAATACAGTGGAGTTCATCTATAACGAACTATTTTGTACAAATTCTTATGATTATAATTAACTTCCTTTACAGAAAATACTTTATTGTATAGTTATACGTGTATATAATATAATCTCTCAAAGTGTATCATAACTGAACTTCACTGTAGTATCACTATCACTTCACGTCAGTGTGTGTAATTTACATTAATTTATGCAAATTAAATGATTACGGTCTCACTTAAGTTGAAGAGTCACTTCTTTCTCTTGACGTTCTTGTTGTTTTTTTTTGCAATACTACTTGAGCTGTAGACATACTATAACTCTGGGATATTTAAGTATTTACAATAATTGTGAGTGTATGTATGCGTATTTATCATACAACCACAGTGCAATAATAATTATAATGTGGTGTGTTAATTAGTATTCAAGTTTATAATCATCTGTACTCTGTTCTAAATGCATTCATTATTCTAATGTAAACGTACACAGTGTATACAATGTATTAAATTTTTTTTATGTTTTTAATCTTATTTAAAATGCATCCAGTTCAGGTTAATGCACTACGATATTCAATATAGGATTTGGAAATTTTTATTGAACACGAGCAAATAAGCAACTGGAGCCCTATGCGAGCTCACGTGAGCTTCGGTATCCATGCTACCACTCCAACCTAACCTAACTGGAGCCCTTATTATCCTATTCAGGTAAATAGGCATGTAAAATACTTTAGACTCACAATACTCATCCTTAAAAAGATCAGTGAAATCTTATATAAAGTAAAAGCTTAAATGCGCTCTTCTCCTACGATATAATGCTAGGCAAATACATAAAAACATAGCTTCTTTTCCTGCTCGTCTTAGCAGCTGCTGCAGTAGTCAGTCATCATATTGCCAAGGTATTAAAAATCCATATTCATACAAATAGCTCATTAACTGCAAAGGCTATAGGGTCGCTCAAGATGGATCTTATTGAACTGCCCTAGTGTTCACTCATCAAGACAACTGAACAGTACAATATTCACATCATATGGATATCGTTTCAGGGTAAAGCATGTGGCAAGATCGATACTCTTACGGTTGAATTTGTTTGTTTACCGGCAAAATAACGCAGTAAATCAAGCCTAAGCTGGACTACGGGCGTATGCGAAGTCTGCATTCAACGTTGCTGAAGTCATTATATGAACATTGTAAACGGACAGGGTACTGCAAAATTTGCATCAAACTTTACCAGAGTCCAATAGGGACTTCATAGCAGTTATAAAGGAACGCTGACCTCTGAGTGCACATTACAGCGATTTTGGAATCTGTAATGACGACAAAGAAGAGAAAAAGAGGCAAAACATCTTTCCCATCATTGTTCGTTACGTGGTATTCTGAGACAGAGGTTTTTACTTCAGCACCTGGAGAACCCAATTGATAGAATGTATCTAACTAACATTATTAAAATGGCTAAGAAATGCTAGCCAAGAGCTATAATTGCTTGACGGCATATGTAATGCGGGCGCTAGAATGGAGCTCTTCAAATCAATTACCAATTTATGGGATGGGATTTGTTTATGGCTTTAACATACAGCTTCTCACACCACTTATGTTATGTTTGTTAATTTTATACATGTACAATAGGATTTGAACGACAGATATGACAACATTTTCATGGCAATTTTATTTACTTTCAGAGTAGTAAGTGGAAGTTGAGTCTGTTGAGTGGAAGTTGTTTGTGATTGAACCACGGACTCTCGTCTAATAAGCCAACACTCTACCTTCTTGACTACTACTTTGTAAATACAAAGAAGAGGAGGAAATAATTGTTTACATAATGGTGATAAGCTCAGCGAAATGGCCTAGAAGAAAGAAGAACTTGAAATTCTACCATGCAAATGAATACACTGACTTTAGTCGATTGGTTCGATTGTGGGATTAAAAAGGACCCTATTATTCTACGTGTACCTATACCTTCTGGCGACAGTCACTTCTGCATCTCTCTTGCTATCTGCTTATATCTGCCAGCGACTTTGAAATCGAGAAATCCAATTAGTTTCGTTCATTCCCGTAATAAAAATCTTTATAACCAACGTTGGGAAACTTCACATAACAAATTTTCTTGTGACCAACTATTTTTCTATTCTTCTTTGCTTATTTATATCTAAAATCTACTCTCTGTCCTAATCACCACGTGGATTTTTAATTTTAAAATCCCCGAATAAAACTAAAAAATCTCCTCTAAGCAAACAATGTCACTTCTACTCAAATTTGAATAAATTTTTTGAAATCAAATTCCATGAATTAGAAAAAAACGATTGGAATGGAAAACAAAAACAAATATTCATTAAGTATTGAGAAGCATCCAAATTCAACGACATTAATTTACTCGCGCTATTTATTGTTTACTTGCTGAGATCGAATGACTTGACTTTTTTTTTGTTTTTATTGATTTTTGTGCAAAAATAAGTTAAAAAGAAAAAAAAATCGCAAAAAAATACGTAAATTATACGCATAGTTTTGCATTGAATTCAATTTAATATGCATTTGGCCAGCAGCAGTAACAACATTTATAGTTCACCAATGGTTTGGAATATTAATTGAATCGATCGACGATCTGTTTAATTCAATATTATGACGACAAGGCACAGGCGACTGACTTTAAGAACTCAAAATACAATATAAAATGAAAATAGAAACAGCAACTGCAGCAGAAACAACTACAACAATAACAACAACAACAACAAATAAACATTTCACAGTTAATCATAAATATTTCATTGCATTTAAAGGTGATTACTCGAGAGACACTTGCCGCCAAGTAATCAGCCAACGAAATATTTCATTATAGACGCAGTTTTTTTTAAGTCAACTTTAACGACTATTGTCACCTTCAATCCAAAGAAAAAAAAGTACGAAAAAATGTTCAACGTCACCATTTAAATCAGTTAAGACGGAGAGGGGGGTGTAGAGCATGTCCTATGAAAAGATCAAAATAAGCAAATTTACTTTTTTTTTACTGTGCCACCCATATGAAACATTATGATTATTCATGATCATAAACATGCCTGCAAAATGAACACAAACAATATCCATCCATCCATCCAGTCATTGGTTAAACATGAAATCATATGCCATGAGCAACAGTAGTAGCAAAACATGGTTACTGGGCATAGCACGGTACTCGCAGTATAAAAGCAATAAAAATCTTAAGAAATCATTGAAAATTGTAGGAAAAGATTTTAATTCTATTGAGCTGATATGATTCCATTAAAAATGATGAACGCAAAACCAAAAAAAAAAAAAAAACAACAACAAAAATAAAAGGAAAGAAGCACTAAAAATCACAAAGCCAGCCACCATTATAAGCTCAGCCAAAACAGTCATTGCAATGGAAGCAGCCATTCATCCATGCGATCAAATGAAGAAAAAAATATTTCCATATTCGAATTACAAAGAAACAACCAATTGCACTGATTTTTACAAAGCATTTAATCAGAAACTTAAAGGAATTAAATCATTGGAAATATTTTATAAACAACAATTATATCAATAAGTGTACGTAGTGCTATCCATTAGTAGATTAAGATAGATTTTTACAAAGCATTTAATCAGAAACGTAAAGGAATTAAATCATTGAAAATATTTTATAAACAACAATTATATCAATAAGTGTACGTAGTGCTCTCCATTAGTAGATTAAGATAGAATTTTATAAAGCATTCAATCAGAAACTTAAAGGAATTAATTCATTGAAAATATTTTTTAAACAACAATTTTATCAATAAGTGTACGTAGTGCTCTCCATTAGTAGATTAACACTGATTTTTACAAAATATTTTATCAGACACTCAAAAGGAATTAAATCATTGAAAATATTTTATAACCATTTTTATCAACAAGTTTAGGTAGTGCCCCTTCCATTGATCGATTAAAATGAAATTTTATGACACCCCTAGACAGAAGTGTTCATGGGCAATAGCACTTTCAATAATCGAGACACGATAGATAGTTTCTCAACAAAACGAAATATAAAATCAAGCGATTTCCTCTCAGCACTATTCTGGCACAAATTGTAGGAGTAACTAAAATTGTTATCCTGACTACGGGGTTCTAATGACCAAATAAATCAAAAATTGTCATTCAACTTCCCTTAACCGTACATCAACGCTCTCCAAGGGCTTAATCTTATATTGAATTATTCACTTCGATCAGCAATCAACTTCCAAATGAGGTCGACTTTAAACTGCTGCACCCAAAATTGTTTATTTACCCATTCGTGGTTTGTCTGTAACTATGGGTGAAGTAAACATTGTGAGGTCAGAAGCTAGGCATGAAAATTCAATTCGATGTTTGGAGAAACCACCACACTTCTATAGCGTCGGAGGCAATGTCTTTTTTGTTCGGTTTAAAAAGAATTGCACATTCCTTATGCGGCATCTATACGTTGTGATTAGTTGTCCAACATGTTCAATCAATGATTGGTCGTCTTCTTCACGAGGCTGAATGGAAATAAAAATTTTTTGATCTTCAAAAAACCGACGACCAATCAGCCTTTCAACATAACAATTGTTTGTACAAAATAATAAAGTTTAGAGTGGAAGCGTCTAGGGGCCGTATTATTGTTACTTACATCCTACCGAACTTTATATAAAACTCTCATGAAAAAGCCCATGAAAAAGTGAAAAAGTGAGAGAACGGAACGAGCGAAAAAAGACGATCGTCCTCGAAAATCGCATACTTTTACGTAATCTGTCATGTAAAACGCATTAATTCATACTGGATTAACCTCACCATCGTATTATGCGTTGTAAGGAGCATACGTTCTCAGGTTGCACTGTCCGTATATGGAATAGTTTTCTTCGAAAAAAAATTCCTGTCGCTTGGAATATAAAAATATTCAAATCTAATAGTCACAAGCACTACTTCCCTCTTTCAGCCCTACATTATCTATTATCCTAGTTCCAAAACAATAAATTTCATTTCATCGACTCTCAAGATGTTTGGGAACAAAAGGACGGTCTTCTATTTCTGATATTCTGCCTTACAGCATTAAAATGAAGACACTTTTTATTACCGTTGATATAATAGGTGAACATCTTTACAGATTCGAATATAAAAAAATTTAAACCTATGGTCGGTTAGTAAGATCAACAATTGAAATCAAACAATCAAAAATATTTTAAATTATGCTCTCAATTTTACTTCATTCATTTTTGAATGCACTCTTTCAAATCACTGCACTTAAGTTCAGCAACAATTGGTTCAAGTTTTTTTAAAATTTATGCACATGTGATCAAATGCAAATCAGTAAGTGAGCGATTGATCGATCGATCGATCGATTGATTGCCGAAGTAACTTTGAAATGTACAAGTTTGATTGTGTCTGATGATATTTCATTCTCGCTGCTGAATTTCAGTCTTAATTTTTTTTATTTCTTAATTATTGCTGCTGTTGTTGGTGTTATTGTTGCTGTTTGTTTAAAAACAAAACACAATTGCTGATTTATGCAAATATTTATTGGCCTATGCAACACCATCAGGCATTATTTACATGATACTTCGTCCATAAGAAAAGAAAAAAAATTTTTAAATAAAAATAAAACAGAGAAAAACAACAAAATTTAATAAAAATAAATTAAAACAACTAAAAGCAATACCGTAAGGCTAAAGAAAAAAAGAAACAGAAACAAAGAAATAAAAGCAAAAACAAAAACTGAAATGAAGACATTGAACGATCGCAAAAATCGTCTGATTGATTTGCGTATTAATCAGAGTCACTAAGAAAACAAAGACTATGATTTTAAAGGTTTTGTTTTTTTTTTTTTTGTTTTTTATTTTTGGTTTCGCAATTGCGATCAAATTTGCACAACGTATGTATTTAATTTACAGAATTTTATAAAAGATTATGAAATTTAAACAATTTGAAAGGGTTGTAAGAGGATTTAAAAACTTAACTGAAATTTCAATGTAATTTGTAGCTAAAATACCTTTTCGTCTATGTTTCAAACTATAGAGAAGTTAAAAAATATTGATTAGTGTAGAAGACATTAGAATTCTTTTTTATATGCCACAGAACCTTTTAATTAACCCCTCAGTCGATTTCTGCCAAAGAGTCTGAGAGCAAATAAAATTGACATGGAAAAGTTCCTCAAAAATCTGTTGTTCGTAGTCAACTTTAAAGTGTGGGTCCCGCCACTCATGTATAAAATTAACGCACATAACTTACAATTAACGCGCTGACTGAAGCGTGGTATTGACGAATTATGTATGTAGGTATGTAGTCTGCATTTTCTTTGTCTCAGTTCTTCACATGAACTGATATCAAGTGCTCCACCAACTGTTTTTCTTTACAGCGAAATTTGCCGAGTACTAGTGTCAGAAATGCCCAATCTCATCTATGCTTTCAGTAGACTACTGTTAAAGCGAAAAGCTGAAGTAGATCCAATGAAAGTTCTTCTCTAACCCGCTTTTGGCATAGATATGCGTCGCGTCATTTTTTTCGTTTCATTCATGCTTTGGCACTCACATTAAAGAATTTTGACCATGGGTAGCCAGATAGTTGACCATGATGTAATACTCTGTTAACGAATGTTAACAAAAAAAGACTGCCAAGTAGACTGTCATAGATTCTCTTATCATGATTCCCTTTGTATCAGGATTGCCACCATTTTCTGTATGTTTTTGCCGAAAGTTGACAAACCGTAGGTGGGCCAACATACCTCGTTGCCTTAGTGGAAAGCAGGAAAACCAAGGAACTACTTAGGTTCGACAGAAGAATGGTTCAGACACTAAAAGGAATTCTAACAGGATACTGCAGTATTGGCAATTTCACTGACAAGCTCGGTCTGTCCAACCAGGATTACTGCAGAAGCTGTTAGGATGTAGAAGAACCGGAATCAGTACAACACTTTTTATGTAAGCGCCCTACACTTCAAAACAAATATCATCGGTTTTTGGGCGATAGAACGTTTGAAAATCTGGTCGTGGTGGCGGCCGTGCCACTAAGGAACTTTCATCTTTTACCCGGAGCTCGGGGTAGTCCAAACACACCACTAACGGATCATGATTACCTCACCCTGGGAAACAAAATGGGCCTTATGCGAACTTGCCTGTGAACGGCTATCAACCCACTAACCTAACCTACCCTATTAACCATAGCTTATTTCCTCTACTAAAACTGAGCACTAAAACTGAGCACAACACTAGCTATTCGCTCAAAAGAGGCATGTAAAAATGTCCTCGATTTCACTTAATGCAAAAACAAATAAGGTTGCCAAAAATGTTCCTACCTACTAATGCAGATTTTCATTCCTTAGAAGAAACAAAGGGGAATTAAAGCTCCTTGACAGTTCATGACTTGCTGGGGCCATTATCTCAATGTCTCAAAAATCGATGGAAGCACTGATTAATCACTTTGGTGTCATTGCACCAATAAAGCGCAAACTATGCAACCACCTTATGTGCCTCAAAATATATCACTTTCTCTCACAACTCTTCAGTTCGCAAAGAAATTATCGCCTAACTACCTCAATGCTGTAAAATTTTTGATAAAATACGGTTACAAATTGTACAGTTTTGATTATGAAAAATCATTTGAATTACAGCCTACTTAACTCTAATCACTGTATATTAAATTTTTATTGAACTGGAGGTCCCCCGGGGAAAATTAAAAATCATCATTTAAAAGCATTTTTATTTAAAAATATTTTCGAATTATTACTTCTGTAATGGTTTTATTCTATTAGAAATGAACAAGCAAAATACCAAGAAAAGTTAATAAAATTACAAGAAAACTATTGAGGAATTCGAGTATCATTGAGGTTAAGTATTGTATAAAATTTAATTCTATTGTTTCGTTAGTCGAATCAATTCAATTCTATTCTTTCTTTGTGATTTTTTTTCGGTTTCTTTCCATGTGTCTTGGCTTGGAAACACATTAGAAACTTTAGAGAAAAAATTAAAAATGCAAACGAATTAAAAATGCAAATGAAAAATCATGGAAAGAAACAATTTCGTTACATAAACTTAAGAAATGCCTTTTAAGTGTTCTTTCTAATACTCTGGACAATAGAAGATCAATAGGCAGGCAATGTATCGTCACGTACTGAGTTTAAGTTTAAATTACGAATACATTTTAAATTTAATTTAATTCAAGACAATAAAAAAGCATTGAATACCAGCAAGACAATTTATTTTTGAGGTGAAATAAACAACAAAAGAATTGAAACACAGAGACAAAGAAAAAGGCAAAACCATGGAAGATAAAAGAAGTCATTAACTAACCTTTGTCCCTAAAAAATTTAACCTTTCAGAAATGCATCCTGCACCCGAGTATATGATTTTAAAAATTTGTTTTGCCTTTCAAATCCTACAAGAAAATTTAAAGAAGAAACACGAAAACCTAATGAATGAATGTATGAATGTATGAACGAATATTTGGCATGAATCAGTGCGTTTTCGTGCGTTAAACCAAAAACAATTTTTTTTTATTAATTTTTTTAAAATTGGTTTCTTGTCGATTTAATTTTATTTGATGTTGTTGCACGCGTTTATCTTGTTTTTCTTTTCTCTCTCTCTGGTTTTCAATTTCGGTTTTTATTACATTTTTTAACTTTCTACTGTGTTTGTGGCTGTATAAGGAAGTTTTTATTATTTCTGTTGCTGGTTTTCTAGCATAACTTCCGGTATAATGAGTGGTTTGTTTAGTGGTCTTACAGTGATTGTTGTTTATTTCAAATCTTTTTTAAATTGTTGTTTAATAACCGTTTTATTCTATTCGTATATGCTGCATTTAAACGAGTAATTTATGCTTATCTGTGGCAATTGAACTGAAATTACTTTGTTTATGGTTATAGTTGTCACCAATTACCAAAGAAAACCAAAAAGATAAAGACAAATTAGTCAGCGAAATATCTATAAAATGGAATAGAAGGTCATTTAATTTCTATTTCTATGAAATTCACATTGTCTTAGAAACCATTACAATTTTCCATTGCCAAAAAACTTTGATAGATCGATAAATAAGCCTTTAGTCATTCAGAAGTATATACAGATGATCCAAAATCATATCAGAAAATATAAATTTTGAACAGAAACAATTTTTTTAGTTGTTTAAAATTTTTCAGAAAAGTTTATTTGGAAGTTATGGAAGTAACTTCCCCTCATCTCATCTCCTCAGCTTATTTTTATTATATTTGCTCTGTTTTGCTCCTTTAAACAAGTTTCACTAGGTAAGCATATGATTGAATAGCAGCAGGTTCTAGAATGCCAGGGATGTCACCTATCGTTGCTTAGAAGCATCTGTAGAAAAGCATTGATTGGCTGTCACCGCCTGCAGTAGAAGAATGAAGTTCGCTGCTGATGGACTATTAAGAGGTAGAATGAAGCTTTTAAAAATGTTTAAAACCATCAGTCTACCACAGTAACCATTACCCCGGCCCATTTCATGAAAGCAGTTTCGCTTTGTTAATATCACGAATTAAGAAAAGCCTCCTTACATAAGGTGTCGCAAAAAAAATATTCACTATGTAAGCAGGCAATTGAAGTCTTCACTCAATACATTACTGTAAAGGGACTGCGATTAGCTGTGACGTTTCAACTGGTCGGTATTCATGCTCAATGAGCTTTGATAATCAGAGCTACGACTTCGAACTCATTACAATACTTTAGTTAGGATGAAGACCTTGTTCCTCACACTACCTATGTTGTGTGGGTTAATTTTTATACATCAGTGGCGGAACCTACAGTTTAAAGTCGAGTTGAGAAACTTTTCATGGCTATTTTATTTACTATTACAGTTATTGCTGAGAGGAAGTCGCCGAAGATATATTTTTCCATATTTCGTTTTGTTGAAGTTGTCTGACCTAGGATTTGAGCCGTGGCCTCACGTCTAATAAGCCAACACACTATCTACTAGACTATTGCAACTACAATATTAATATTAATACTGTTGGCTTTCCTTTTAAATAAATTTCTGTTCGATGTCACGTAGCCAATAACTCTTATTTAAAAGTTATAAATTTTTTTTAGCATCAAAGATTGTCAAAAGATTTTTACATTTAAAAAGTTTAAAAACTTTTAAAATGTTTAAATCAATTTATACATATGTACACCACAAATAAAAAACTTCAATTCTATTGATTAAAATTTAAATTGTACATATCTATGTATATATGTATATTTAAATATACATATGTATGTATCATCGTCATATTTAATATACGGACATATATTCCTAATAAATGTCAATTCAACTTAACAAAAAATAAGCCACACTTTCAAGAAAGAGTCTCATTTGACCTTCATAACATTGAGATAAGATTTGTAGAAACGAAAAAAAAATACAAAACAAAACGCAACGAAACATTAATCTTCTTTCCTGTCCACTGACCTCCCAGGTTTTTCAAAATGTTACAGACAACAACTCCGAAATAAATACAAAAACAAAAGCCAACAATATTAGAGATGCTATAAAAAAATATATGTATATGTATGTGAACACTTAAGTGTTCCCATAAAATCCAAAAACGAGATTTTCAAAGATGACAGTCTTTTGCAACACACAAGAAGACCGGACCGTGTACAACAACTTTGGTGGTTATTAAATATTATCGTACATTAAGTGTAACAAGTACCTCTTTAACGGCTTAAATTAAATGTCATTCGTATAACTACTGGGTTTATTAGTACAACAAAAACAACAGCAAAAAATAAAAAAACAACAAAAAAAATAACAAACTTATGAGTCTGTATGACCCAGAAAACGCAAAAAACGAAACAGATACTGAAACAATTAAACAATATTCCCACCAAATCTTGACCAGCAGTGAGTGTATGGTACATTATAGTGTTGCTGTCGGAAAAGAAAACCTGCACTGTGAGAAAAACCGAACACAATAGGATTGATTAAGGAAATATACTGTGAGTGCGCATATCAATTTCAAAGAGATAATCACTACCTTCTGTTTCCAATGACCAGATTCTAGAATAGATATAAGAAACAACGATCTAAGCCAGCTCCTTTCAAAGTATTAATCCCGTAAGTCATGCGATTTTAGATGATCGAAAGCTTGTATAAAAATCACTGAAGAATATTTGAGTAATTGAGTGTTTTTCATTTATAAATTTTCTAAATTGATCGTCTTACAAAAACAAACCTTAACTCTTCAATATGCGAAGGAAGGCGTTAATACGTCGTAAAGATAATCATTTAACTATGGCACCTCATTCACGTTATTTAAGTGCGAAAGCCCTATAATACATGAACCCTTAGTATTCTAAGGTCATCACCTTCAATATTAAGAAAAACAAACATTTGCTCTTCTGAGTTCTTTGATCTCTAAATAAATATATTTAAAGAAGTTGGTATTGAATAGCAGAAATATGGTTATGAAGACTATACCATAACCGCCGATTAATATACCTTTCCTATGGCAGAAAAATCAGGTTTTTTGACTCAAAAAGACTAATCGGTTCAAACTTACAGACAATTTCTGCTTTATTATCTCTCAATAAGTTACATATTAGAGTATGTTGTTGCCTTCGATGACATCAGAGGTCGGTTAGTATTAACACCGAAGATCATTACTGATCACTTATTGAACAGAGTCCAAGTCTTTTCCACCATTAATAACATTCAAAGTAATACTAAAAACGAAAATATTGGCATGTACTTAGAGAAAGTAGAGAAAGCCTTTCAAATTTTCGGATGATTACGATCAATCAGACCCTTTCCCGGTAGTTCCCATGCCGAAAAATTGACTCCTCGCAACATGCAGAAAGCCTATGTCTCTATAAGTTTCATAGTTTTTAGCAGAGCATTGCATTCAATATTGAAATCAATAACTAACAGAAATCGACATAATAAAGCATAAGTAGAAGGTAGTAGAAGTACGATATCCTTAGAAGGGAGTACATTACCCAACAGAAGAAGAGGACGTACGTTTAGCTTACATGTGGTTAACATAAGCAGCCTTTAGTGGCAGTGTCAAATTTTTAAAAATTTTAGTGTTGTTGTGTGAGAGCCGTAGTCTAGTAGTCAATCCCCAGGTCGGACATCAAACCGAAATATGAAAAAAAATTTCTCTTCGGAGGCTTCCTCTCAGCCGATTTCTGGCAAAAACTAGCAGAGTAAATGTATTCGCCATGAAAAGTTTTGCAAAAAACTGTTGTTCGGAGTCGACTTTAAACTGTAGGTCATGCCACTCACGTATTAAATTAATACACACAACATAAGTGGTCGTAATCCTAACTGAAGGGTTGTAATCACCAGCTATTTATGTAAGTAGTAGTAGATTTACGAGGTCATTAGAACGGTATCGAACAGCAGCCTAGTAAATGTAGTAGGAATGAACCAATTGCCTAACGGAAGAAGGGAACGTTTAACTTACATGTGGTTAACATAAACGCCGTTAGTGGCAATGGCAAAATTTTACAATTTCAAGTGTTGTTGTTGTAATAGCTTGTCTAGTTTCTGACTAAATCTTGGCTTAAAAAATATAGGAAATGTTTACATTGTCCTACAAATTAAGGTATTGGCGGTTTTTTCGTCAGCAGCTGCAGAAAGTGGTTTCGTCCGGAGATCCAGAGGTGTTAAGTTGGTATTCCTCCCAATTGAAAAGGCGTGACTTGGTCATGTGGTCCTTAGTCTGTCGAGCATGGTATTAATCTGGACTTATATGCGTTCCTCTGAAAATCGGCTCTGCGCTCCGGAACGATCGGAATTTATTTTGGCCAAGGTTGTGACCTTACGATTCTTAAAGGATCTTATAAGTTGGGAATAAAAGAGCTTAAACGCTCTTTACCATCGCTCTTTACATTGAGGAGGATCTAGGAACCCCTTTAAATCTTGTAGTATTTATTTGTTTATTAATTAGAATACAACTACAAAAATATATTATAATTATTACGAGCTGAGGAGCATAGACCTTATGCTCGATGTAGTGTAACAGACTAGAGTCTATGGAGGGGATCGAATCCAGAACCATGACGTTAATGGTACAGCATACTACCTACTGACTACCAAAGCACCCAAATCCTATAACAATGCCTAAAATTTTTTCTCAAAATACCTTCAATTACTTAAAATTGGGCAGATGAGTACGAGTAAGATTTCAATGTTAATAATAATTTCTCTCAGTGTAGTTAGTTGTAGTAATAACTTAAACAAAATTGAATTTTAATTCATGACTGGAAGATTGAATGAATGAATGAAACTGTCTTCTTTAATATACCTTACCATTACGAATGGTAATTATAGCAGCCATACAAGTATGTGTGTTGTTATATATGTGTGTGTGCATGTGTGTGTTCTTGTATTATTAAGTAGCAGTTTATAAATCTCTTCGTAACTTGTCATAATTAAATTAAAACATTAACATCACAGGTTGTACAATAAAAAAGAGAAATAAAAGAACAACAGCAACAACAAATAACCAAAAAAAAAGAATGTTACCAAGATTGTATATCTTGTAGTTATAGGAGCCACAACAACACAAAAGGTGTTGTTTGGCCATAATTCGGACAAGTTCAAAAACGTAAAGAACCCAAAAAATACAGAAAAAACGACAGAACAACAGATTATTTACACACATCATGGCAATAAAAAAAAAGAAAAACAAGATTAAAATGGGGTTCAACGTCAAACATCATCGAAAGAACATACCATATGCGCATGAAGAAAAGGTCGTTAAACGGTCTTTTAAATGTAAACGACAACAAAAAAAGGAACGTTTTTCTGGCACTATTTGTAGGTTCCATTTGGTGATGGTGAATGGTGCCGCTGATGGTGATGGTGATTTCTTTATTATTTTTAGTAACTCTCCACTTTAACGCATTAAAATGTCGAAAAAAACAGTAGCATTTTAAAGTTTTAACGTCTTAACTTGTTTATTTTGTATGTTCTTAGCGGTGGTTTAAATGTTTTTTAACTTGTTTTCCATAAATAAAGAAACAAAAAAAAATAAATACGAAAAAGATTTCCTCATATGGTGGCACTTTTAACTCAACACATCACCATCGCTGTCATCAGCATTATTATAATCATGATCTTTCTACAAAAATATAATGGGTTACACACACATGGTCGTTAAACTAATAATCGTAAATGATTAAAGAGAATTATAAAGACGCGAATATTTTCTTAACAGAGCCTTCAAAGAATTGAAAATTGAATGAAGTTTTTCTTATAGGAGTTAAGAATTACAGATGAGATAGGTGTGTTACAATTTAATTTTAAGGAACTGACTCAATGTTTCATTAGTGGAATATTTTTGACAACTTCTTCATCATTATGTGGTATAATTGATGCCCCAAAGTCGACAGAATGAAGAAAGAGCTCAGATTGGTGTTCACCCTCAGAGCTAAGAAGGAAAGGAAAGTTCGTTACCAAGGTAGATAGAAATGACTGTCCATCCAAATAAGTTGAATGAACACACTTAGGTCACATAGAATTGACTGTGATGCCGCAGTTTTCCGCTCTTCCCTAGTCCCGGAAGCGTTCGAAGCTTCTGATAAAACGACTCAGACTGCCAAGGCGTGACAGTCCATCCAGATCATCTGTACATTTTCTCCTACAGCACAGTGCCGGGCATGTACCCCTTGTCTTCATCTCTACAGCTTCGACAGAAATCATTACCAAAGTGTTCAAGACCAGAGCGCCGCTGATGTGTTTCCTCTTCGTTCTCAAATCTGCAACTTCTACATAAACCATTATCAGGGTATCAAAAACCAATACCCTGTAATGTCCCCGACAACCATACTGATGCTTTGTAACACCCTTAAAGTTTCTTAAGTGAACGTAAATTAATTTACAAAAGTATTCCCAAAAATCCTTTCAAAAATTTGGATATTTTGATGTGGTATTCAGATCAAATGGCAACATGATAAGTCGAGTGTGAGAGGTATTTTGTAACAACCCTTAAAGTTACTTATAGTGTTTTCACACCAAAAGTTAAAACCTGATTTTAGCATTAAAACCATAATCAGCTGATTTTGCGTTCACACTGCAAATTTTCTTAAATCAGGTTTTAACTTTCATACATTCATGACGGAACAGAAATGTTTTTGTTTAAGAAAAAACAAAAAATATGAAAAATTAAGAAATTATATTAATATTATTAATATTATTGTTAAAATATTGTTATTTATTATTGTTGTAGCATTCATTATTTGAAATTTTACATTTTTATACAACCGGCTTTCTATATTTTTACATTTGTTTTATTTTTATTTAATTTTTATCAGCTGATTTTACCATTTGAGAGCTGGTAGCTCTGATTTAGTACATAAAACAAGGTTGTATTTCATAAAATCAACTTAAAACCAATTCAAAAAAGGTTTTAAGTTGATTTTAACACAATAATTTTGTATGGTAAAAGCAGGTTTTATTTTTGATTTTAACGTTAAAACCAACTTTTGCGTTAAAACCACTCGGTGTGAAAACACTATTAGGCTCATGAAAAGAAATTAAGCAAGTTATCGGCAGCAAATCCCTTCCAACTGTTCTAGGGTGTGGGAAAAATAAAGGCATTTAGATAGGGTACTTCGAACAAACCAGCGGAAGAATAATAATATTAGAAATGTGAGCAGAATACCTTCATGGATAATGCCTATAACAATAATACCTTCTACAGAGTGCATTGAAAAACTTCGTAATCAATTTCATAACCTTTTTCTTCGAATGGTTGCCATGATCCGCTAAGCGATTGCTGTAATGCTAGTGCTCTGACGATTACTTCAATTTATCAAGGAGTTCATAAATATCCATCACTTAGACAATATGAGACCAATTGGCTGGAGAACTTTTTTCAATCATCTACGAATTCGTTCTTTTAAGTTGCATATCCGAAATAGAAAAAGCACAACGGATGCGAATATTAAATAAATTCAGTCCGTATGACAGTTAGTGTGAAACGTGCGTCAAGAGGTGCGTCTTCCTTTAAGGTTTTTTTTTTCTTAAGTTATTGTTGTTCCTATAACGTAAACGTTAGTAAGCGCGAGATTTAACGCTTTAAACATGTACAAATTAAAGTTTCTGTTGCTGATGTCTTTTATTTTTTTTTAGCATTTGTTCTGCGATGTAGTCTGGCCTGGTCCGGTATTTGCGTATGATTGTCATGTGTGTCATGCTGCCTTCAAATACAAACATTTTCCAGCTCATAAGTTTATGGAGCTCTTCGGTTTTAGTTTTTTGTTGTTGTTGTTGTTGTTGCTGATGTTGGCTAACATTTAGTTTAACTTGTTAACTTGTTTAAAAACAATTTCTTTTTTCCCCTCTCTCGCTCTCTCTATCTCTCACTGTGTTTTTCTTTTATTTGCTATTTATTATTGTTGTTGTTGCCGTTGATTATTTAAACTAGAGTAGTATAGAGAGTTCGACGGCTCGGTTTTCTTTCATCTTAAGTTTTATTATCAGGTCTTTTGTTTCGTTTTCTTATTTTTTGGTTTTTTGTTTTTCTGTGGCGTTTTTTTCCACAGACGACTTTTCTTTGAAGTGTGAATCACAAGATTTTTATCACATCAACAACAGAAATAATGTTTCATTTCGTTGTTGTCAGTGTTCTTCTTGTTGTTGTTGACATTTTGGCATCACTTAAAATTCATACACCGGAACAGTAAAGTTTGTCATAAAAATCTCAGTTACGAGTTAAAATGTTTCTCAAAAAACAACATCTTCTTCCTGTTGACTTAAGATTAAAAAACATCATCATCCGGAGACTGAAGGCCTTACAAAATCAATTCAACAAGTTTATGTGGGTTATCGCAACGTAAAAGAATTCATTCTTGACAATACATAGTTTTCAGTTTAGGCCATGAAATATTTGGGTCAGCGTTGAAACTTTCTCAAAAGCAATCTTCGTGATTGGTTTCTACTCATTAATACTCGTTCGTCAAATAAAGTTCATTAAACCGCATGACCATAATTTAGCCAATATTCATTACCTTAAGACGAGACATTCATTTCATTTCATTTCTTTTCAATAAATTTCTCTAAATCATAATTTTTTATTGAAGGAAAATACAAAAAAAAAAGCAGAAAAAAATTGTAGATCTTAAGCTCTCACTTCAAAAAGCAGCAACGATTGTCAATGTTTTTTTTTTTTATTATTCCAACTAAAATTATGGTGGCATGACAATAAATTTCTTTTCGTTTTTTTTCTTTTTTCATTAAATTTGTAGTTTTTGTCACAAAAAATATTTCTTTATGATTTCCAAATATGCGTATGAGAGATTCATTAGCATATCGAATGCCACCACCACACCAAATACCACCACCGCATTGAACTTATAACTGTGAAGGCAAAACATTTCATACAGAAAGTATGTACAGACAGCGACAGACAAGCGGATGAAAGAGCTCTTGGACAGACACCACTTGGGCGGACAAAGTAGCAAAAAAAAAAAAGAAAAAAAACTAGTCAATAAGATACAAAATATTATTGATACACACGCTTTCAATTTTGGATATCTTCGATTTTGTTTCTTCTTTGAAATTTTTATTAAAAAAAATTACATTTTTTATGATTCCAATAGAGGAGTGTTACACACAGACGGGTGGAGTCTTTAGATAGATATGCGTACATATACACTTTAAGAAAAATTTAGTATCAATAACAAAACAAAAAAAGAGATTTAAATGTGAGCATACTACTGGATTGAAGTTACCCTAGTCTAGTAGGTAGTGTGTTGGCTTATTAGACGTGAGGCCATGGTTCAAATCCCAGGTTTGACAACTACAACTAAACGAAGTATGATTTCTATCAAAAACTCTCAGAATAAATAAAATTACCATGAAAAGTTTCTCAAAAATCTGTCGTTCGGAGTCGACTTTAAACTGAGGTCCTGCTACTCATGTAAAAAATGAACACACACAATATAAGCGGTGTGAGAAGCTTGGTCGTAATCCTGACAAGAGGGTTGTAATGACCAATTATGTACATATGTATGTACATATGTATACTACTGGGTTATAAAGTTTGAGTTTGTTTTGCATTCAAATCGTTTCTTATTAAAAAAAATGTTTCTCTGTTTTTAAAACCACGTAAAAAAATTCAAAAACAGATGACTTTTAGCCTGTGATTCAACTCCAAATATAGTCCCTGCACGCCAAAGTCTTGAAAAACGTGCAAATTTATCAATTGAAATACTTATGTAGCTGTTGGGCGTTCTTCTAGCCACACGAAGAATCTTACGAAATAAATTATATTTTAAACAACCGATGCCCTCACGAATTGAAATTAAACATTATTGATGCCAATGAAAAAATTTTATGGAAAACAATATAATGGTTTACAGATTCAAAAATTTTCAAAGGGAAATTATTTCAAATTGAATTTAAAATCTATTTCTTTTCGGACCTTTTAGGAATACATAACAACGACAAAGCACTGTACTTATTATTGCCTTCATTTAATTCAGTTTCACTTAGGAAATTTTTTCACCTAAACAAGTCCAAATTAACAGGACCTAGGGTGAAAGGTCGTTACCAAACAACGTCTGTCTGTAAATATGTTCTAGGTTTTCATGACACTCCTTCTCCAGACCTTTGTATATGATTGCTGTGGACTTTATATCCTCTGAGGCAGAAATTGAAGAAGCCTCATAAATGCTCGAGATTAAAACCTCGATGAAATCCAGATGAGAATTTTTCACTACCTCATTAATTGTGCGAGGAAACTTTGACATTTCTCCCGTGTTACTGATAAAAATGTAGCTGGTAAAGTGATTTCAGTGAAAGCATTACGATATCATGTTATCTTGAGAAATGTTAATGGTGTCGGCAATATGTGGCTGTAGTGAGAGAATTATTTCACGAAATTCTGGCAATATTTGGCGGCAGATTTAACTTTTAAGAACTTTTTTTAATAAAACAATAATATGCACTTAAAAGCTTGGAAAACAACATTCGAGCATTAAATTACCGGAATTGGGCTACAATTTCAACGACCCTGAAGTAGATTTATTTAAAAACAATATTTCCATTAGAACGTGTGATTTGAGAACTAAAATCCAAGTTAAAGGCTCTGAACCATTTCGTTGGTCAAGGCAATCATTCTTACAGCATATATTGAATATCTTGTTTTATGGTTAGCAGAGCACAGTCAGAATTTGCAATGATAGCGCTATGCGATGGGGGAGATAAAAATACCCGTCCACTAATATCCGCTTTTTTGTTAATTTCACTTCTACTTTTATCGTCGCTGAACATTATCTATAAAAACCCCATCACTTTTCACGTTCGTACCCACCTTTTAAGATCACCCTTCTGTGGACTGCAGCTTGTGTGGCATCAAATTTTTCTTGAATTACAAATGTTTTAAAATGGCTGGTTAATCTGCCTTACGTTCTTTTGAATGCGAGATCAATCCATTTCAACCAATCGATCGATTTCAATCAATTCTGCTGACAGAAAGGCTCCTTAATACTACTTCCTTTGCTAAAATACGATTTTTTTAATTTTTAAAACCTATTTACATAAGCAATTATCGTCTGACTTCTTAGTTCTATATTCAAATCGATTAATTTCTCTAAGTGTAATCGAACGCCATCAATAGTTTCAATAAAAATCCAACATCAAATGCTGTAGACCCCAAAACCGAAAAAAAGAGAAAAATACACCCAAAGAGGAGACAAAATTCAAAAGAAAATCTTGACATCAAAATGGTTGCTTAGCGTTTAATGCTACTGCTCAACAAGTATTGGTATTTTTTGCGGTACATAACTTAGCAATCGATAATAAAAAAAAAAAAACAAAAAAAAAATATGTGCGTGGAGGCAGGCATAACACATTGAAAAATTGCGTTTTCGATTATTGTTTATGGATGTGCGTTTATTTTGTTGTTGTTTCTTGTAAGCGAAGCTTCTTCCAACATTGTTTGGCCCAAGTGACATTCATTAAAGATTCATCAGGTGTCGGACCAAAGAAAATACACAAACATACTCATAATAGCATACGTACATACAGAGGTAAGCAAGCATTGAGCATAAAATCAAAGACTTGAAAGCCTCAATAAATATTTACCATGCAGCCAACCAACCAGCCAGCCAGCCAGCTTTACCCCAGCCGCAGCCCCAGCCACAGCTATAACGATGGCAGCAGTCTGATAGCGGATGAAAAATTGACACACGCACCACAAATACATGCCCAGAGACGAGTACACATGAATACCATAGCGCATGTTCAACTACATACAGTAGCATACCATGGCATACATTCATTCACACATTCACACATTCACTCACTCATTCATTCAATCACATTTTTATGCTGCTACCATAGATGGATGGCATTTGTCGCATCGTTATTGACCATCAATCGTATGGAATCGATTTTATGAAATTGGAATTTCGAAAAAAAAACACACACACACACACTCGCACATAAAATAAAATGACTTGTAGACAAAAAAAAAAAAAAAAGAAACGTCCGTTAATGTTGTTATTTTTGCTGCGGCTGGATAAAAATATTCGATCGTGAAGGTTTTCAAGTCTTCATCGCAAGACTTTCTTTTTAATTGAAACTCTCTAAGAAAATATTGTTTAATGGATAGATGGAATTTAAGCCTCTTAATTTTTCAATTTCTAACACTCGGTGGCTGCATTTCACATCACCACACTAGTTAATTATGTTGAGCAACTTTCACATTCCTCTTGTGGTACTACATATTTATTAACCAGTTTGGTCTGGTCTGTATCACTAAGCCATGTTTCCTATAAAAATGTTATTGGTAAAGCAATTTTCATGAGCAATTTGCGATATTGTGGCATGTTAAAAACTTTGTTTCGACAATTGTTGCTGATATTGACATTATGTCGTTCTAAATAGATGATTACACATGCCGTGCAGCTTACAAAACAATAAAATGTTTGAGGAGAATTTCATGAATTTCTGAAATACTTTCACATCCAAGATCGTCAGAGGTAACTCTTAAGGACTTGTCTCGGTGCATATTAAGAAAATAGCTTTTATTTAAATAATTGAACCCGAACTAATTGAAACCTTTGAAAACATCATAAGCTTTTTAAGCTTATAGATACAAAATATTGCCCTCTCTTGACGGCGTCTTTAATAACACAAAGCTTTCAAAGAAGATATTCACCACAACACATACATACATGCATTATTATATTGCTAATCCGCCTGAGTATATAATTTAGCTTGACTGGAGGCCAATTCCATCGAAAAGACCTCGCTGCATATTGAAGTCACCAACGCAGCAGAAGATCAGAATTAAAATTATAAGCTCATGACAGGTCACGATAGAAAAACTTTGTTATCACCTTTCTGACACGAAAGTCCTTTTAGAAATTAAAAAGTTCGAACGAAATTATTTCGAAACAGTTTTCCAAGACAAGGGGCAGGCAAAAGCTTAAAATGGCTCAACTATTGTATAATTAATGTTTGTTTGCAAAAGAATTAGCGCGCTTTTTATTTTATTTATCAATAGAGAGAACAACTTATTATTTAAAGGATACAAGACATATTTTTTCAAAAGGCTTGTGCAATGCATTTTATTTTTAATACATAATACATAACTAGTCATTACAGCACTTTAAGTCAGAATTATGACCGAGCTCCTTATACCACTTATGTTGTGTGTGTATTAATTGTTTACATGAGAGGCGGGACCTATTGTTGGAAGTCGATTCCGAGCGACAGAATTTTGAGAAATTTTTATTTACTCTCAGAGTTTTTGACAATAATCTGCGGAGAGACCACACCTGGGTTTTGAACCATGGCCTCACGTCTAATGAGCCAACACACTACCTACTAGACTACGGCGGCTAGTAGAATATTTATTACACTTTAACGGCAAATTAACGTCATAGAGTTGTGCTACAGTTGTGGCTTTTTTAATTGATAACATCTAAGTGCCCTGGTAGTCATATTGGTAGAGTCTAGAGATCAGTAATGAGTACACAAAAAGATGAGTAGATTCGAATCGTACTGATACTTATACGCATTCATACTTATTCTAATATCATACTCACACTATTCATATTCAAAGTTTGAAGTACTCATCGTACTCATACTTAACAATACACATGATGTTGTTGATTTCGACTCTCCTTTATTCAACATTTGCAAGAATCACAGAATAAGTATGAACACTACAATACTCACTAGAAGATTGAGAATTTGCTTTGCTTGCTGTCTTTGTATTTTTCCTTCTTCTCTTCTTATAAATGCAACAACAACTAAGTCTGTAAATTTTGATGAATAATACGAATCACTTGAATCATTTATGAGTATTATAAGTATTTTTCTAAATTTATGAATCTGAAAGAGTAGGTGTATGAATCAAACATATTTTGAATGTTATCAGTTTGATGCCAATGTTGTACTCATACTCATTGCAACCTGTACTTATAAATCAATGTTGCAGTGAGTATGAATAAATCGGAGTAGTTAAATTTCATTACTCGCTCATACTCAAAATTTCATGAGAACTTATGAGTAAAGAAAAAACGATTCATTGCTGATCTCTGGTAGAGTAATAGTCTGTCTATTCAATTATAATAAAATTTATAATACAATTATTATAAATAAATAATAAATTCCATAGAACTTAATTTTATACCAGCTGGGAGTCCTTAAAACAACTCTGGTTCTTTTGCTTGATTGCCGATATTGAAATAAACCAAGTATTTAAACATTCACTAGCTTGTTGGCGATTGTTTTGAGATACAAAGTAATACCGTTTAATGTATCTTTTTTAAATTCATATTATTATTGTTGTTGTTCTTGTATAATTGTGATTAAAAACAATTGTGTGCCCTTCATGGATTCCAACAATATTTTTTTTTTCAACTTGTGATCCGATACCGCAAGTCTTGTTTCACAGTTTCAGTGTATGCACGGCATATATGTATATCTGTGTGTCTCATTGTTGGATGATGTTGGGTTGATGGTTTTGGCCTCAAATGTCTGCATTCACGAAATCGAACAAAAAGTGTCGCCATTAAAATGCTGTACCGCACTTCATTGGTAATGCAACCCACACGCGTTGTATTGTTTTTATTTTTTTATACGATCGTGTGATCGCGTCTTGTCTATCTATTGGATATCAAGCATGGCTTAGTGTTTGGCTGATGGACTACTATTTGGTCTGTCTGTCTGTTTGTCTCTCTTTCAGTAAATAGTTGTAAGGTTTCTTAAAATTCAATGATGTTTTATTTTCATTATTTTTTTGTTTTTTTTTTTTGTTTTTTAATTAGAAAATAACGAAACAAAAATATTTTTACGATCGTTACTCAATAAATAACTGAAATGATTATTAAAATTATATTTATTGCGGTTTTGTTTTATCAGTTAGGTTAGGAAATAGAAAAAGTAATTGAAGATGAACTTTTTTTCCAATAATTCAAAAAATGTATACGATAGTCGATCCATGTCTAATTGTATTTCTAGGAGATCGATTTAAGTATTACGATCAATTATTCTCAAAGAAAGTCTGGTTGACCGACATGAATCGATACATAAAGATTGTATTCTGTTTTAGGATTTCATACGAAATGAATTACATCTTGCTCGTATTGAAAATGTACTGAACACTTGTCAGCCAACAGTATTGGCCGCAGCCGCAAACTAAGGTTGTCATTATTATTAGAAGTATTGCATCGAATTCGGAACTAAAGGCAGTACTGACTATATGATACCACGATATGACTTCTCAGGGAAGTTCAGCATATTGAGGACAGTGACAGTGCACTGCGTTAACGACTCTGATCAGATTTTTACAGATTTTTCAAACTAAATGAAACTGTATGTGGTGTAACCACCATAGTCTAGTAGGTAGTGTCTTGGCTTTTTAAACGTGAGGCCACTATTCAGGCTCCAGCTCCGACAAAACGAAGTATGGCAAAATATTTCTTCGACTACTTCCTCTCAGTAGAGTAAATAAGATTTCCATGAAAAATGTCTTAAAAATCTGTCATTCGGAGGTTATTCTAAACTATAGGTCTCGCCACTTATGGATAAAATTAACACACACAACATAGGTTCTTTGAGAAGCTAGGCCTTAATCCTGATTGAAGGATCGTAATTACCAATTACGTATGTATGTAGGTGGTGAAATTTTTTGGGGATCGATGACTATAGCTCAATCCGTAAGGCTACCGGTTTACTGCAGCATTTTACAAGCCAAAGTGTTTGTAGAATAGAAGAGATATTTCCTTACTTTCTGATATCCCAGTGACTGTTAAAGCACAGAATTCCGATGTAACTAACTCCACGTCGGTGTATAGCTGTGGTAGGCAGCTCAACGGATAGCAGAACGGTATGATATTCCATATCATATGGAAGGCTATGGACTGGCCAGGTGTGATATAACCATCGATCTTTGCTATGAATCATTTACTTTGGGAGCCCCTTTAAATACCTGCGAGTTTACAACTGACAATGCTGTTATGGAGACCGTCAGAGCCCAATAGGAGGCTTCGATGCGTACATCTTCCGAGGAATTAGATTAACAAGTCAGAAGATGAGTAAGCCATTCGGACATCGTAATGTCGAACAGTGCTGCCAGACTAACCAAACTACTTAGCCCATATAAATTCGTTATTTTGATACGTAAACTACAAGAAATAATAGAAAACTGAACCTTTCCTAGCTCTGTAAGAAATATCCACCTACTTCCACGTTTTTAAAATTCTAAAGAAAACAAACTTTCAACTTCTTCTCTTCAGTACAATGACATCTGAACAGCAGATCAATGATCTCTTTTTTACTTCAATTTCCTTTTAATTAAAAAAAATTAAAAGAAAAAACTCTGGAATGACCCTAAACTAAAAGTAACAGTTGAATAACCGGTGGCCAAACAGAATATCTACAAAAAAAAATACTACAAATAAACAAACAAATAAAAAAATGTTACAAAAAAGATCTTCAAGATGCAACAGAAGAAGAAGAAAAAAATTCTACACTTCAGTGATCAGTAATAAAAGACAACCCTTAACAACGACGTCGGTTTTACAGAAAAACTCACAGTTGCATAAAGGTGCATGCATCCTTTCTTCGTTGCATTGCAATGCCACACATTTAGTAGAAGAGCATCCATCCATCCATCCTGGTGCACACCTGTCATACACTCAATACACCATAACGTCACTGTTTTTCGTTTTCAACAGAAGTTGTCTCAACTGCGACTCCAAATGAGAATTTAAATGAAATGAAAAAAATTGGTTTTTTCCTTGCTGTCCATTTAAAGAATGAAACGGTGTAAACAGATCACTTTGAGGATCAATGTCTGGCATCGAATTACATTCCAACAAATTGCATCCCCTACTTTAGCCACAGCCACAGCCACACGTATGTATGCTTTTCCAACCACCTGAGTTTCAAAGTGTAACTGAAGCTTCTTACCATATACTACATGACTTCAATGAAGAAGAATGATGTTGTTGTTGTTTCTTTATATTTTTTATTATTCTTGCTTGATCTGGATAAAAGTGCTTAATCAACTGGAATACGTTTTGCTAAAGAAGAGTAGATATTAAAATGAAAAAAAGCAAAAAACGTCATCATCACTCATATTGTTATATGAGTAGATGGACAGACAGACGGCTGGTTGGCTGGCTGGTTGGATGGATGTACTGGACAAGTATTATTAGCTTCGTGTGCATTGTGGCACAGTTTATGTGTGTGGTTTTGTTTGGTAATGAGCCGCAATAGTCCCGGCCAGAAAAAAACACATTTTTTTTTTGCAGTTCAAAAGAAACTTCATGTAATTCGAATCCTTAATCGGAAGTAGGAAATGCTTAAACTTAATGCCTGATTAATTTTCATTCTATTTATATATCATTCTTCTTCTTTTATGTAATCAAGTTTTTATAGTATGTAGCAGTGAAAGCATTTCATATTATCTTCGGATTTTAGGTTTTCCATTTTAAGTTTTGCGTCTGTTTAAGGTTTTCCAACTTTTTGCGTGTGGCTTATAAACACTGACTGACACTGAAAAAAGACGCCGTAGTATAGTACCTAGTGTGTTGGCTCATTAGACGTGAGGCCACGGTTCAAGCCCCGGTTCATCAAAACGAAATATGAGAAAATATTTCTTCTGCGACTACCTCTCAGTAGATTTCTGACAAAAACTCTGAGAGACGAACAAGTTTCTTAAAAATTCGTCGTTTGGAATCGAATTTAAATTGTAGGTCCTGCCATTCACATATAAAAGCTACAAGGAGAAGCTTGACTGATGAGTTGTGGTGACTAATTATTCATGAGTGTATGTATAAACACTGACCAGAGATAGTGGAATGAAGGTACATACTTCACTTCATGGCTCTATTCAATGTGGCAATTAATGTGCGTTGGTTTGGTTTGGAAGAACGAATCAAATCACGATAGCAAAGGACATAGGAATTAGAAGGATAGAGGTAAATAAAAATCAAATTACAATAACAAACACAAACAGAAACACGACGAAGGTTAGATTAAACTGGCTGCCGCCTCATTGGGCATAGATTACTTAGGTCCTATAAGGTTCCATTGTAACGCCGATATTACCTACTCTGCCATATAATTATAGCTTTTGGTTGGTATCTCTCAACCCTTCCAAGAGTCTTATGAAGCTGTGAACTCTTCTCAAATCGCCTTTGGCTAGACACGTTTGTCACTAAATTCTGAGTGTCCAAGAATTCTACTTATCTCGCGGTACGCCTGAGCCGGACAATGACAGAGAAAATGAAGAGGAGACCACAGCTTCTTTTTCCTAGTCATTGCAGCTTCTGCAAAAGACATTATGAGGTATTTCCAGTGGAGACTCACGCCAGAAAAGCTTGAACACTCAGAGACCAGAGTCAAACAACAACAACAATTAGTTCTAGAAGTTACCAGATTGGAAATAAGTAAAGTATACATAGAGCAAAGGTTAACGTTGCCAGTGCGTTGTAGTAAAAAGAGCGACATTCATACACTGTGTGAATTTTGATCCTTTTAATAAAGGATCGTTTAGTGAATATCGTCGCCGTAGTCTAGTAGGTAGTGCGTTCGCTTATTAGACGCATAGCCCGGGTTCGAGCCCCAGGCCAGACATCAAAACGAAATATGAAAGAAAAATATTTCTTCGGCGACTACCTCTCAGCAGATTTCTGACAAAAACTGTGAGAGTAAATAAAACATTCCATGAAAAAGTTTCTCAAAAATCTGTCGTTCGGAGCCGACGTTAAACTGTAGGTCCAGCCAATCAAGTATGAAATTAAGTCACACAACATGAGTGGTGCGAGAAGCTAGGCCGTAATCCTGACTGGAGGGTTGTAATGGCCAATTATGTATGTATCGTTTAGAGAAATTTATTAATTGGGTAAAAGTAAACAAATTCCTTTATCTCGAATTGCAATCCACGAATCCACAGGAAATACTCATTTATAAAAAGAAGGAAAAAAAGTAACAACTTTTACTTTCAATAATTGTGCTGCTTCCTGAGTGGCAAATTGAAGAAAAACTTAATAAAAAAACAATTAAAATGATATAGAGCCTGGCTCTAACTTTAATACGTTGAACATACATTTGAAGCCTGTGAAAACTTAAGCCATTGCGTCTGTAATTTAGACTCCCTGTAAACACTTAAGCACCAATATTTTGTCTCATTGGTAGCTAAGTGAACTGCTTCTTATGAAGTCTGACCTGAAGATAAGTTGCCACTGTAGATGAAAGTATGATATACGAAATGTTAATTTCTAAATAATTCTATGCTATTTACCCACATTTCATGGATTTCAGTTGATCCAATATTTGTCAATTACCTCAGCAACATGTTACCAGAAATATATGTGAACTTTTAAAGTCGTAAGAACGCCGCGCATAACTAAGTCATTCTGATAAGTAACAGCTTATTTATTCAATCTCCCTGAATACAGTTTTTTTTTCTGGAGCAAAATTTGTAAAAGTTTTCACTATTTAGTAAGTAGATGTAGTCTTTCTATACCTTGACACCCAAACCGCTTTCGCAAAATGCAGATTGAAATCTGTACACATATTTTATGGGTAACAAAACATAGTTTGCTTAACATCAACATTAAATTTTATCAACACAAATCGATCGATTGCTCTGCATAAATTTCTTTCATCACCTCATGGCAATTCTTTATCTTGTGATAGAGAAAAAAAGGAGATCAAAAAAACTAAATTTCAGATCAAAATCTCTGATCACGTTGTAAGGCACTAACGGTTGGGTTAAGCAGATGCATATGAATCGTCTTAAAGTAAGTCGTCGTTTTAATTGACAATTTTCATAAACGTATTTATTTAAGAAATATTTTTTTTTTTCAATTTTTGGTGTAAATTTTACATGTGGCTGGCTGGCTTTCTGGCTGGCTCATCATGTACAAATAGTAGTGAATGATAAGCAAAAAACAAAAACAACAACAAATTTATAAATGAAAAGTACATCTGTATGTAATGTTGTTTTAGTCGATCTTCATGAAAAAAAACACGTGACTAAATTATTGAATACATTTGTATGTACATACATATGTACATACAGAGTGTAGTACAACACCACATTGTGTATATTTTGCTGCGAGTGGGGTTTTTAAAAAAACAAAACAATATTTTGTAAATAGAAACTGATAAGCGAGAATAACAATAACAACAACTAAACAGGGCTACTCTTTTTTTTACAAATTTTGTTCATTAGCTATTGTTGTTGTTGTTGGCGTGTATAGTAAAACCACAGCAAATTAAAAATCCATGATACAAACAGTAGGCCTACTTTCATAGACCAAAAGCAGCACCTAAAACCTTTGCTTTTTCTTTTTTTTCTTTTTGTGAGTTCAACTATCTATCTACACTATTTATTTCAATGTACACATTCGCATATACATACATATGTACGAGTACATATGTACATATAGTATCTCTTTTTACGTTTTTTTGTCACCCATTTAAGAAAATTTATCTTTGAATTTCATATGAGACTGTGAACTCAAATGTACACTTTTATGTATATCCGTCGACTGTATGTGTGTTTACTGTGTGTTCCTTTAAGTTTGACCATTAAAATATTTTTTTTTTTTTTTGGTGTATGAATCGTATAAATTATTATCACAGAAAAAAGAGTGACCAAATAGTTAAATTATATATAAAATTAATGTACAAGCACACGTTGCACAGTGGGTTGCAAAAGATTTATTTAAAAATGTTTAATAAAGTGTTTAAGACTCCTAAATTGAGTTTTTACTTACCATTACTGTTGGAAATCACCAATAATTGCAAGGCATATCATATACAAAGTGAAGATCACATATCTAGAAAAGAAACGACACGATATTTAAATGTTTCTTAAGAAATTACAGTATTTAGCCTAATAATATACATACATACATACATACATAATTGTTTAGTCATGATTACAACCTAGGTTCTCACACCACTTATGTTGTATGTGTTAATTTTTTACAAGAGTGGCGGGAACTACAGTTTAAAGTCGTTTCCGAATGACAGATTTTTGAGAAACTTTTTCATGGCAATTTTACTTACTTCAGAGTTTATTCCAAAATACTGATGATTCAAATTCAAATAGGAGCTACAGGTGCGGCAGAGTGAATCGTTATCATTACCCCTCGAATAGAACAATCGAATTTCATGATCAAAATTTGTACTGCATGAGAAATGTGTTTCGCAAAATACATCCATTTTATGGTTTTCATAATTATCCTACATACAGTGACCAAATTTCACACCAGTTTCGCTTTTTGTACATTTGCCTACCAACACGTATACGAAGAGTACCTACAGAGAGACAATTTTGCTGCTATCTCGGAGAGTCGCGATTCGACCACCTATTCGACTACCTATTCGACCATCTATTCGAGCTATTCGACTGTTTATTCAACCACCTATTCGACCACCTATTCAATTACCCATTCGACCACCTATTCGGCCATCTATTCGACTACTTATTCGACCACCTATTCGACCACCGATTCGACCACCTATTCGAGCACTTATTCGACTGCTTATTCAACTATCTATTCAACCACCTATTAGACCACCTACTCGACCACCAATTCGACTACTTATTCAACCACCTATTCCACTATTTACTCAACCACCTGTTCGAATACCTATGCGACTACCTATTCGACCACCTATTCCACTACTTATTCAACCACCTATTCGAGCACCTATTCGACTGCTTATTCAACCATCTATTCAACCCCCTATTCCACTATTTACTCAACCACCTATTCGACCACCTATTCGACTACCCATTCGACCATCTATTCGACCACCTATTCGACTACTTATTCAACCAAATATTCGACTACTTATTCAACCATATTCGACCTATTTCACTATTTATTCAACCACCTATTCGACCACCTATTCGACTACTTATTCAACCAACTTTCGACCACCTATTCGACTACTTATTCAACCACCTATTCGACCACCGATTCGACCACCTATTCGAGCACTTATTCGACTGCTTATTCAACTATCTATTCAACCACCTATTATACCACCTACTCGACCACCACTTCGACTACTTATTCAACCACCTATTCCACTATTTACTCAACCACCTGTTCGAATACCTATGCGACTACCTATTCGACCACCTATTCGACTACTTATTCAACCAACTATTCGACTACTTATTCAACCATATTCGAACTTTTTCACTATTTATTCAACCACCTATTCGACTACTTATTCAACCAACTTTCGACCACCTATTCGACTACTTATTCAACCACCTATTCGACTACTTATTCAACCACCTATTCGACCACCTTTCTTTTTCCGATTGCTTTTTTTTAAGATAAATTTATTTTAAGAAATGACATGAAGCACTTTTCATTGCCGCCTACTTAAATATGTTGCAAATATTGTCTTCTATCGTGCCATTGTGCAATAATGCTTAATTAAAAAAAATCCAGTATTTTTCATTTTCAGACTCTAAACGGTATTCTTTTACTTTTTTTGACGATAAAAATATTTTTTATGATTATTTCTGTTCATTCAACGTCTTGTTTATGCTCAGCATAAACAAATTAAAACAGAAGTTTATACCGAAAAGCAATACAACAGTCCAAACGTCCAATCGGCCACCAAATGTTGGCCAATGAAGTAGAAATTTTTTTAAAGCCATTTTTATTTCTTGTTTTTCTTGTTGTTGTTATTGCTGTGGCTACTAATGTTATTTGGTTTTAAAGAGGCAACAGAAAAATATTATAAACAATAAGAAAACAAGACGACTACGCGTACTTATTTATTCATTCATTTGTTCATTCATTGACGTATTCATCCAACTAATGAAGATGAATGGTTAGATGATTGAATGAAGGTTTAGTTGGGTGTATGTGTGGTTTTCTTTTTTAAAAAAACTTTTGACTTTTTTACCGCCGAGAGATTTATTTAACTCTAACGAATATTTTTTCAATAATTTGTTAACGAATTTAATCACTTCTTCTCTTTCATGGACTTTTTTAGGTCATTACAAATATTTTTTTGATTTATTTTTGATTTAATTTCATTTTGTTATCAAAATTGTTTATTATTTTGTTAATAATTTCATTTTTTTGGAAGGTGGAAGACCACATAAAATAAATCGATTACCGATACCTTTCAGCTTCAGTGGAAATCTTAAAGAGAATTTTATATTTTTTTATGACGCACAATGGCTATGATTGAACGAGTTTAAAGCGGAATCAATAATAAAAATTAAAAAAACAAAAAAAAGCATTAATTTCATTAAAAACAACAACAAAATTAAAGCAAAACAAAGGATTGTCAATCAGTAAATAATCTTTGAAGAGAGATAAAAAACAAGCGAAAATGTCATTGAAACTTATCTGACACGTTCAGTCTCTCCTCTGCTGTTAAGACAAAACAAAAAAAAATACATGAAAACGAATGATAAAAAAAGCGAAAAATTATTATCCAAATAAAACGCACCCAAAAAAAAGAAAGAAAAGACAACGATTCCACATAAAATCCAATAAGACTTGATATCACTCTGCACAACAAAAAAAAAAAAAGAAAAGAAGAAAATTTCCACCTTTAGGAGTCCATTTTTTTGTTTTTGTTTTTAGGTTTGTTTTGTAAAGGTGCTAATGGCAGAAGAGATAAAGAAAAATTAGTACGCCTATAACCCTATTTTAAATAAAAATTAATCACTTTTTTGTAAATATTTTACATGTGGAACTGATTTCATTTAAGTATCTGGAGCATGTGTTTTAGGTCAGGGTGCTGGTTTTCGTAATTATTAAGCGAATTAATCTTATCAAATTATCCTGCTGCTTTTAGACAGAGGAGTTGAGAGCATATTTGTTGAAATAATTTATTTAATTTGTGCAGATGCATGTTTCTACATACAAATTAACATTTAGTCAGGATTGTGACGTAGCTTCTCCCACTACCTATGTTATGTTTGTCAATTTTATACACGAGTGGTGGAACCTAGCTTAAATTCCATTCCGAACGCCAGATTCTTGAGAAACTTTTCAGGGCAATTTTATTTACTCCCAAAATTTTTACCAGAAATCTGAGGAAAGGAAGTCGCCGAAGAAATATTTTTTCGTATTTCGTTTTGTTGGAGATATCTGACATGGAATTTGAGCCGTGGCCTCACATCTAATAAGCCAACACACTAGCGACTTTCATATCGACTAAGATTAAACGTATGCCGTTATGCCTGTTATTTAGTTAACCTGTTATTTACGTCTGTTCATTGCAACTGCCATTAATTACTGTCCCGTACTTAATTGATTGGCCTTATAGCCTGATGTTATCAATGTTAACCTTGTTAATTCTCATGGTTTTGGTTTTCTTGATATTTAACTCAAGTCTAACAATGAATTCTTATCCTTCCAAGTCTTCTATATTTGCTTGCATATCGCAGATCTTGTGCGAGTTTAAAACCTTTTCACCCGCATAGCCTAAGTCCTCGAAATAGCTTGAAAGATTGCATGTAATTCCTGTTCTATCTAAACAACTTGACTCATGATCCAGCATGATGGTAGGGAGGTCTCCACGATCATAATCTGTTCAACCGCTGATAGTGTTTAACCAGATCGAACCTGACGCGATTAAAAGTTGTTTTAGTTTTTTTTCCTGCATAGAATTTAGAATGTCAAGGTACATAATATCTCGCAGAGGTGCTTGATAATAATCCTTCATTAAACATTTGGGACCGAGAAAGCTAGGAATAAATTTTAAACCTCACGGCTCTAAGGTACTACAAATACTTGCTTATAAATCACAGATTGCCCCGCTTTTCATTTACCAAATCAATCACTGTGTTAACTCTGATAAAAGCTATACACGTTAAAGGCCAAGTTAATCTTGAAACACTTGGAAAATGAGCTCTACAATCCATAGTATACTAAATATTTGGTACATTGATTCATTTCACATACTTTTCATATATGAAATCAATACGCTGTTAGAAAGCTTTAGAATCTTAACTGCCTTTGCCTATTTCTGCTCTACCACTGCCACCACACTGCACTATACCCTTACCCTACTACCTACCTTGACAAGGTAAATTGATCTTATTCAACCTTGTTTCCCTTTCACTTTGTTGTTCTTGTTGCTGTTTTTGTTATGGACTCTTTAGAAAAATTATTGATTTTTTTTCTGCCTTCGTATGTATGTGTCCATTCTTCTCCTCACTTTTTGCCCCCCATCAATCGTATTTGGGATGCCTTTTAGTCATTTTCGGTTTTATTGCTCTCTGCTGCCAACAATTTTTTTCTATGATTTTATCTAGACATTCGATAGAGTCGTCTCCTCTACTGCATATATGTGATGGTCGTTTTTAAGCTAAAGCAGTGATAGGGAGAGGAGGGTGATGTTAGAAGGGGTGATTCCTTTTTTTTAACGGAATAATGTGCGGGCAGGCAGGTGCTTAATTTTACTTTTTTCTTATTTTCTCTCGTTTTTTTACTATTTTCTGTTGATTTTCTCTTTCCATAGCTTGAAAAAAACAGAATGATTGTGATGAAAATTCTGTTTTTCTTTCTGTAGAACGTTGTGCTCTATTGTTAGTTTGGTTTGTTGTTGTTGCCGTTTTAGCCCTCATTGCCATTGTGGTGAAATGGGGGAAAAATCGTTTGTTTTGTACGTTTTCCATCATATACAGTATCCAAGCAACCAGCAGTTGTGGTATGGTAAGTGTATTCGTATTTGGCAGTCAGTCACAATCATACACAAAAATGTTCATTTCCAAACGAATGCTAAAAAATGTATTTATTCTGTATATCTGCTGCTACCACCACCAGATAGATATGTAGATACACGTATTTATTGCTGTGCATTACATTTTTTTTTAATTCCTTTTATTGTGGATTATTTTCTAAATTGGAGGTTCTTTTACTGTTAATTTTTTGTTTTTTTTGCTCTTCTGTGGTACTTTTTTTCACAATTTTGCGTCTGTTATACTCTTTGCTTGGTTATCATTTGGGATACATTTTGCACTGCGCATACAGTGTGATTTAAAGGAATGAAATCATTAGTTAAAGAAAAAATGCTACGAAGTGAATGCCATATTTTAGCCTTAAAAAGTAAATAAGTCAATGGTTTTTTCTTCATTGCTTACTTACTTACTTACTTAACTGGTCATTACAACCCTTTAGTCAGAATTACAACTTAACTTCTCACACCACCCACGTTCTGTTTGTTAATTTAATCCATAAGTGGCAGTACCTACAATTTAAAATATACTTCGAACGACAGATTTTTGAAAAAGTTTCATGACAATTTTAATTACACTTAAAGTTTTTGCCAGAAGAGGCAAAAGGAGAGGAAGTCGCCGCAGAGGATATCGCTGAAGAAATATTTCTTTATATGACTTCATGTCTAATGATCTAACACACTGCATACAAGGCTTCTTTTTCACTCAGTTTCAAGTGGTAGACGTAACGAATACAGACATACATATGTACATAATTGGTCACTACAACCCTTCAGTCTGGATTATGGGCCTAGATTCTCTCCGTAGTCTAGTGGATAGTATGTTGGCTTATTAGACGTAAGGCCACGGTTCAAACATTACGAATAACACTGTCCAAAGTCCAGCCTTTCGAAACACGGGACTCTACCCCTTTGGACATACAGAGCAGGGGAGATTTTATAAATCAATGTCTCTAAAGAAATCAGTGTATATTCTGATGAAGAGTTATTTCCAAAGGCATAATGTGAACACAAACCTATCAGCAATAGCAAGCAGGATTAGAAAATAAAAATTGCTATAAATTTCGATTCAGTTTTTCTACCTAAGCAGGTTCTTAGCCTACTGTAGCAGATCTTAGGAAGATAGGTTTGTCATTAGCCGTTGAGTAGGAAGAATGATCTCCGTGAATATATGTATGTTGGATTGTTTTTATTTAGTAATGATGCAAATTCGGTTGCTTTCACCCGGCTATAAGCCTGGATTATACGGGTTTATGATTACAAATCCTTAACATCTACTACTAGTCACTTTAACCACCATTCTACCTCCTACGATTAGTTTTAGATTCTATAATCAGGGGAACACAAAAAAAACCTATTTCCATCCTTTAACTCCTTTTTATTGGCTGGCATTACTAACTTCTTAACACCTTGTTTGTAACCAAATTTATAGACCCCTTTGGAAATGTTTAACGAATTCATTATTTTACAGAACTGCCAACCATGCTACTATTGATGTCGTTGTTCTACGAACATTTACGATTTGTGTCGTTGTATTGGCCCCGTGTAGTGGATTTGTTCTAGTTGATGTTGCTAATGTCGTCGTTGTCGCTATCATTGCGGTTGCTGTTGTCAGTTTAGCAGCAGCAATAGTAAACGTTTCTATAGTTGTTGTTGTTGTACATTTTCTAGTATAAAATAAAATTCTTTCAATGATAAATTATTCAATGACTCTGTGTTATTGATTAGAGTTTTTTTTTTTTGTTTTTCAACATCAATTTTTTTTTTTTTTTTTTTGTCTGCTTTTTTATTTTCCAGTCATAAGGGTGTGGGGAAAAAACCTAACATTATTTCATACCCAATATTTGAATTGTTCAAATAATTCTTTTTTCTGTCTGTTTATTTTTTGTTTTTAAATGTATTAGACATCGCCGCCGTTTTAGTTTTATTTGCCCTTCTTTTTGGCATAGAAGAGAGAGGTCTCTTCTTCATAGTTTAACAAATATTGAAACATTTATTTTACGCAATAAAAGTAATGTTCAGTGTTTCATGTGCAATAAAAAATATTAAAAAACAATATTGAAAGAAAAGTAAATAGAAAAAAAAAATGAATACTTGTAGATAGATTTTGAAATCATAAAACTTATGTGTGTGTCTTCAATAGCAAAAAAAAATAAAGAAATAATTCCACGCCAATATTTATATTGTGTGGATAATGTAGTCATAAGACCATAAATTCTAAGAACTACTGGCAATTTCATATGATTTTACAGCAATAAACAATAATTGATTGTGGAAAAATTGGTTCAAAAATTTTTTTTATACGAATTTTTATCTGAATTAAAAGTGCTTTGAATGTCGAAGATATGCTGGCTTTTGATTCGAGATAGTAATTGCGAAGCAAAGTCCATAATAGTCTTAGACTTATGAAAAGCTATCAACATACACACATAACATACATAATTGGTCATTACAACCCTTCAGGCAGGACCTAATTTCTTACACCACTTATGTTGTGTGTGTTAATTTTAAACATGAGTGCCGGGACCCACAGTTGAAAGTCGAGTTTGAACGACAGCTTTTTGGAGAACTTTTCATGACAAATTCATTTAATCTGAGGGTTTTTTCTAGAAATCTGCTGAACGCTATCAACGCCAACTTTTAATGAGCGATACCTTAAGTCAAAAGAAGTCGCCGTGGTCTAGTAGGTAGTGTGTTGGCTTATTAGACAAAAAAGGCCCGAGTTCGAATCCCAGGTCAGACATCAAAACGAAATATGAAAAAAAAAATATTTCTTCGGCGACTTCCTCTCAGCAGATTTCTGGCAAAAACTCTGAGAGTAAAAATTGCCATGAAAAGCTTCTCAAAAAAATCTGTCCTTCGGAGTCGACTTTAAACTGTAGGTCCCGCCACTCATGTATAAAATCAACGCACACAACATAATTGGTGTTGAGAAGCTAGGCCGTAATCCTGACTGAAGGGTTGTAATGGTCAATTATGTATGTATGTATGTATGTACCTTAAGTCAAAACTCCTAAGCTTATTCAAATTTTAACAGGACTCCCAATTCGACTCTGATCTGAAATCTTTAAATTTTTTTCTTCAAGTATCGTGAGTTAAAAAACACGTAAATCTGAGCGGTATCTATGAATCTAAAAGTGCAACCACCAATTATACACCATTCAAAATTTCATAAGGACACTGAAAATTGTTTAGACCAGACTTCATATTTTAGTGACAAATAAGGTAAGCATTACTTCGCTTGGAACCTCATATGTAATGTAAGTCCTTTAGTAAATATGAGTAAATAGTTCCCACAAGAAATATATCATACATACATATATACATAATTACTCATTACAACCCTTCAGTCAGGATTATGACGTAGCTTCTCACACTACTTATATTATATGTGTTAAATTTATACATGAGTGGCGGGACCTACAGTTTAAAGTCGACTCGGAAAGACAGATTTTTGAAAAAGTTTTCAACTCAATTTTATTTTTCTCAGGGTTTTTGCCAGAAATCTGCTGAAATCTCAATGAATTTGATTTTGTCTCGGTATGCAGTTGTTTGGGCTCCCATCAACGACACCGTTGTCGCAATCGATAGAATTCCGGTGTATTTTATTCAGAATTCTACGCAGCAAGTGATCAATCGAATGTCACTCGAGGTGTTATATCTTTAAAACTTTTCAAAATATGAAAAGTAGATCGAAAAGTTCTTAGTAAGTGAATTTTTCTCTTTGAATCCCTGCCGGATGGCAAAAACAAGCGCATTTTTCAAACAGAAGCTTAGCTGTTGACCACATTCAATGAAAACTGTGGTAATCGACCTTCAATTCACCAACGCAAACGGTGAATAAAACTAGGACCGATTATCAAAAAGGTTTTAAAGTGTACAATAAGCTGCCTGAACGACCAGCTTAGCCACCTTTAGCCAGGTTTAGCCAAAAAGAAAACAATCCACAATGCCAACTCATACACATCATCCATGTAGTCTGAAGTATTAAATGTTTAAATTCATCCAGCTTAAAAACTGAATTGCTAACCAAGAATTTGTGATAACCAGTAGCCCAGTCAGATTTCGATGGGTGATACACAAAAGAACTGCTAACAGAATTTCAACAAATTAAGATAATGATCACCGTTGGTTAGTAGGTTGTGGAGTGGCTTCCGAGGCCAGGGCTCTGACTTTAAAGTTCAACCAAAGTTGAACGTTTTGAAAAACAAAAAATAATGGAGAAAAATATTTTTTTGGAAAAAAGCAGTGAGAGTATGTAATCCTCATGCAAAAGTTTCTCATATCTTGTCGTTTAGAGTCGACATAAACTGTAGGTCCTTACGCTCATGTATATAAAAATTATAATACACACTACATGGTTGACTGGAGCCCATACTAAAAGTGTTGTAATGGCCAATGATGCATTTCAACATATTATCAAACTAAAGGGTACAAATTTAATCACTTCGACATAGGTACGTCGGTGTTCATTACAAAATATTCTATTCGTTATCGTAGGATCCATTAATTCACACACGAAAGCATCTGGAGAAAGACTCTTTCCCGTTTTGTTAGTTATTTGACGGAAGCTAAAGTTTTTTTATTATGTACAATGCCTCATTAGAGGAGATATTCAGTCCATAATACGCAAACCCCAAAAATTAGCTATTTTTCATACCTTTACCGTATATGTATGTGGGAAAATCGGCCAAAACAATGATAATTAATTTTCTCTTAAGCCATTACCTATACAGTCATCCTCCAGCAGAGAGCAGATGGCAAAATAGAAAAATTGGATTTCATAACGAATTAGTTATGATTGTTTTATTATTTCCCGCTCTTTAAATAGTAAAAAGCAACAAATTATGATTCAATTAAACACGTTTTGACTGACATTAATCAGAAAGGAAAATTTTGCTTAAAAAAAATTTTGCGCACTTTAATAAATCTTGCGCTGCTCAT
Source organism: Sarcophaga rosellei (assembly GCA_930367235.1). Classification (NCBI taxonomy): domain Eukaryota; kingdom Metazoa; phylum Arthropoda; class Insecta; order Diptera; family Sarcophagidae; genus Sarcophaga; species Sarcophaga rosellei. Next base: position 73,702,199 of record OV884018.1, on the reverse strand, counting down.
AGTTTCAGGCAAAAAACAAAAAAAAAAAACACATTTATTGTGTAGACAAAAAAACCAACCGGTCGATAATCCTTCAGTTTGTACGCCCCTTAAACAAGAAAATATCTTCGTGACCAATTTATTATCACAAGAGAGAAGAACAGAAAAAATGCGTTGAAAAGAGAAGACCATAGAGAATAAATAAATCTCGTCTTCTTTTTCTCGGTTTGTTATCATTATAGTTTTTGTTGTTGTTGCTGCACAAAAACAAATGAAGAGGAACAAGAAGAACTAGTCAGCAGCAGTCACATCTCCTCATCCAATAGTAGGGTTTCTGTAGATATAAACATGCAACAGATTTATTTCGATATGTTCTTACTTTCTGGAAATGGCGCAGAAGAACCAACACGAAGAGATTTCATCTTAAAACAAAAACAACAATAACAAGAAAACTCTCAGCAATAGCAGCAGCGACAACAACATCCCCATCCAAACATCTGCAAGAATCGTTCATCCATCCACTCAGATACAATATCTCAGAAGCAGCCCGGCTACAGACTAAATGAGCGAGTGAATGAATCGAACTGTTTTTTTGGTCCGCGTCGTTTAAATTCACCAATTGCAGACGTTGAATTTATCAGACAGATTTCTATGAGTGGTTATTAGTTGTTGTTATTATTGTTGTTGCCACACTTTGCTTAAGCATCACTCCTCTGTTTTAAAACCAAACTGAGAGTGACCAAGAGCGCGAGAGCATAGAAATGAAATGAAAAAAAAATATAAACAATTCGAAATAACAGAGAGAGTCAGAGAGCCAGAGAGTATTATTTTGTATACATGAGTATCTATGTGCAGTATCTATGTGAAAAATGTATCTGTAGTGGTGTATTCATGTGTGAAATACTCGTATTGTGTTCTCTCGCTATTGAAAGATTGAGAGAAAATAAACAGAGAATAAAATAAACAAGAAAATAAAAACAATTGTTTTGCTTCTTTACACCACAGAGTTCATACACTCGTACGTACAACCTACTCGTATACGGTGTGTACTTTTCAAGAGTATTTGTATGTGCGCGCATATGAATGGCTACAATTTGATTGTGCCGAATGATGTGATGAGTAATGGTTTTTAATCTCTATTTCTTTCTTTACTCCTCAATTTTTGTTGTTGTTTTTCTTTTTTTTAACTCTTAGACAGTGTTGCCATGTAGGTTAGATTTTTCTTCCATTGAGATTATGTCGCATCCAAATCAATGAAAGTAAATGAACGGAATTCTGATAACCAGTGAAATTATTGAAAAAGTGGGGAGCTTTACATATATCAATGGGAAGTGAATTTGGCACATACTATGAAACATTTGGAACAAAATATTGGCGTGATTTAGGCCATAACGAGATACTGAGACCTAGGCATACACGCCCAAAGACTGAGCATACCCTGTAACAACTTCTGCAGAAGCTGTAATGTCTTAGAAAAGGAGAAAACTACTGAGAATCTTCTCTGGAATTGAATTTCGGCCTGTCTTAACACATCGTTGCAGGTGTCTTTGATACTCACGCGCCTTCGCTAACTGCGTGTGAGCAATCGATGACAGAATTCTCCTCAACGATAACTTCTACTAATCCTCGAGTCAAATAGATATCTTACACGAAACATTATCTTCCATTCGAACGATATAACCAAGCAGGACTGGATGTTAATGCGCTGCACAATTTCCAAGCTATTGGGGAGCTCAAACTGCTCATTGTTGCATCATCAGTAGCTTGCACTGGAGCGAAGACTTAACGTAGGAGTTTCCTCTCGAATACACTTAAGACTGCTGCATCGGGGCATTATTGCGTCCATACTTCTGCACCATAGAGAAGCACGAGGAAGATAAGCGACTTGTGAAGCATTCGTTTCGTCGCGCGAGAATTATCTATTGAGATCATAGCCGTAGTCTAGTAGGTAGTGTGTTGACTTATTAGACTTGAGGTCACGATTCAAACGCCGAGTCAGACTTTCAAAACGAAAATATGAAAAAATTTCCTTTGGCGACTACCTCTCAGCAGATTTCTCATCTATAGAATTAACGCACAAGACATAAGTGGTGTGAGAACCTAGTTCGTAATCCTGACTGAGGGGTTGTAATAGCCAATTATGCATGTATGTATATGTGTAGTCATTGCAAGTCAGACAATGTCATCCTACAAGCTAACTTCCACGAAAATCTGCATTAAATGCCTGTCTTGCCGGAGCTTTCTCTTTTATTCGAACGACACAGCCACTAGATGTTAAGAAGCTGTACAATTTCCATGTCATTGAGGAGCTCGAAGTGTTAAAATCATCACCAACTTTCACTGAACCGAAGATCTTACACAGAAATTTTCTCTTGAATACTTTCGAGGTTCCTGCATGGGCCCTTAACAGTGTAAACACTCCCGCGCCATAGAGAAGCACGGAAGAAGATGAGCGACTTATAGAACATTAGTTTTGACACGCGAGCATTGCCTATTGATACCTCTTGTTGGCAAGAGTGATCCTAACCTTGCTCTCCAGACTTTCGTTATCAACATGCTTATGCTTAAAACTTCTGTTAATTTAATCTAATTTAAACTCAGTGACAGTACAAATAGGTCCATATTTGAGTCAGGAGTTTAAAATTTGCTCTTAGATCGGTAAATTTGTCAGTTCAACGAATTTCATTCGACTTACAAAACTCAGTAACTTCATTTGTACACCTAATAAACCTTAACTATTTTGATTAAAATGTAACATTTTCCCTTTTTCTGCAATCAACACCTGGCAACACTGCCCCACAGGGGCGCACATCTTCTTCTACGGACAACTACTCACTCACTAACAGAGTAAAATTTGTCGCAGTTGCTGCTTTCGACACACATTTTTTCTTTCGATACTATTTTCCACAGATATTACATACAAGCATGTGTGTGTGTGTGTATGGTATATAATGCCCACAGGTATGTACAAATACTACCAGTACATAATTACATATATAAGTGTTCACATGTGTATGTAATCGTATGTAGTTATTTGTATAGTATCTCTTACATACATAATTATGTTTGTCAATATGTAGGATATTGTTGTTGTACGTTTTTCGTTATTTTTTTTGCTTGTGTCGATAGATAGACCCATCAAATGTATGAATAATTTATATGCATATCGACCCAAAAAAAAACGAAAAAACTAAAAAAACCAAATAACATAAACAATAAAAATAACAACAAAAATAAACAAATAAATAAATAAAATATTAGAAATATATTTCTAATAATTACGATGAATAATGATAATTTCATTGAATGATTTACTCTCTCTATGAATATAATTAAATTTGAATTATTTTTGTTGAAATTTTAAAATTCAGTTGTAACGTACTTAAGGAATGATCGATCTGAGTTGCTGATTTCTGCGTAAAAAAATTGAAAAAAAAAATATTTTTTTAAATTTCACAATACGAACCAACTTCTCTGGGTGATTGGAAAGCAGGACACTTAATACATGAAATGTTTAGAGAAAAATTAAACCAAATTTTAATATTACAAGAAGACAAAGAAATTTCTAGTTCCCACTTTTCTCATATATTCACGGGAAATAAGGACTGAAATAAGCATCATAATAATCACATGGGTAACAAGAAGAAACTTTGTAAAGAAAAGTTGGAATTCCTTGGCTGCATTTCACGAGAAAGGGATCAAAACTAACAAAAAATATCGTGAGGTGGTAGAAGTTTCAAGAGAAATACTTCGAACGATCAACCTCACTGGAATAGAGCTGTCTGAAGCGATAAATTCAGTTTAAGTTGTTTCAATTTGGCCGATCGTTTGCACCACAAATACACAGTGAAAACGATGAAACAGAGAGCTGGATTTATGATGGTTTGGGAGAGAGTTAGCCAACAAATGAATGCAATTTTATACATACAGTGGTGGCCACGAATTTAAGGCACGACATATGATGGACTTATTTGTGATAATTTTGTGATAATTGAGAAATCTCAAGAAACCCATGATATTTTGGAAAAATATACTTTGGAGTTTTGCCGCTTCGGCTCTGATGGAAAGCAGTACGTCTGGCGCCCTCCAAACCTAGAGTATCATCCAAAGTACACCCTAAAAACAACCTGGTGGTGGAAATGTGACGGTGTGGGCAGTATTTTCCTGGCATGGTGTAGGTCCCATTTACAATATAAATTCTAAAATGGACCACCATGTTTACAAAAATATTATAACAGACACAATGATACCATTCGCTGAAGACAACATGCCTCCAATATAGAAATTTATGCATGATAATGACCCTAAGCACATTTCACGTCTAGTGAAGAGTTGCTTAGAAGAAAACGATATCATTGTTCTTAAGTGGCCAGCTCAATCCCCGGACCTCAATCCAATTGAGAACTTGTGGAATGATGTTGAGGAATATGTACGAACAGTTACACCAAAAAATTCAAGCGATTTGGGGTAAGAAATCCAAAGGGTTTGGTATGCAATTCCAAAGCAACGTTATGTGGCATTAGTCGAAAGTTTACCCAGGAGATGTGCTGCTGTGATCAAAAATAAAGGATTTCCCACTAAATATTAGAATTTTTTTTATGAAGCTGAGCTTAATTTAGAGAATAGTGTTATATTATGCCTATGTCTTAAATTCGTGACCAGGTAAAATTTGTGTTTATGTATGTATATAATAAGTAAATAAAAATTCTTAACCGAATATAGGTAAGAAAATGTTATTAATTTTTCTTCATAACATTACTAAAATCCTAAAAAAAATATCATGGACCCATAATTTTTTCGATAAAATGTAAAAATTATCTCAAATAACTCAGTCATATGTCGTGTCTTAAATTCGTGGCCACCACTGTATGTATATATGTATGTAAATTCAATTCATATTCAATTCATATTCACCATAATAATAATACCAATATTCACCATAACAACCTCCTCAGTGAAATCTTATTTTATAGATGACAAAATTATCTTTTAAAAAATTCACTGGAATTGATTTTCCCCCTAGATTTGGGGCCAAAAATAAAGCATGAATTTAAAGAATTTTGTGACCTCAAAACCTTAAGGGGCAGCAAAGGTCCTTTTTAATTTCTGTTTAAAAAGTCGCCGTGGTCTATTAGGTAGTGTGTTGGCTTATTTAGACGAAAGGCCCGAGTTCGAATCCCAGGTCAGACATCAAAACGAAAATATGAAAATATTTCTTCGGCGACTTTCTCTCAGCAAATTTCTGGCAAAAACTCTGAGAGTAAAAATTGCCATGAAAAGCTTCTCAAAAATCTGTCGTTCGGAGTCGACTTTAAACTGTAGGTCCCGCCACTCATGTATAAAATTAACGCACACAAAATGAGTGGTGTTGAGAAGCTAGGCCGTAATCCTGACTGAAGGGTTGTAACGGCCAATTATGTATGTATGTAGTATGTATGTTATGTAATCCATTAATTATACATGAAATTTAAGGTTTCATAATGCATTGTTAGGATAACTTTATTTGGATCACATATGCACGTTTCATTCGGTTGCTAATTTTGAATCAATTCCTATGGAAATCCATCGTTTTTACACATGAACACTATTGTTTCCTTTACTAGACAGGCAATAGTTGCAAGCGTCTAGTCTTGAACGTCAAAACCGCCTGGAACACCATTTGGGCCGGCTTTTCGAGTGTAGCATCCAACAAGTTTCATTTGAGCTTATAGCCTCAGAATAGATCAATTTCATTGCGATTATGCAGATTTGATGCATGATAGTCAATGTGAAAAGAACTCAGTCTTATTCAATTTGTTTAAAGATGCTTTCAGTGGAATGACTAATTTTTGATCAATCGAAACATGATGCCTACATGACGTCGGACTCGACATAAATTTTGTATATTTTTGACAATGGGCCTTTTAGATTACGCTCATTGTTGTAGATATCACGACTTGGTAGTTAATCTTGCTTACTTACTTAATTGTTCCATCTGTAAGAGTACTTCAAACTTATCTAATTAGTCATAACAACGCTTTAGTTAGGATTACAACCAAATTTCTCACACTACTTAGTTTGTGTGTGTTGATTTTATCCACGAGTAGTGGAGACCTACAGTTTAATGTCGACTTCGAACAACACATTCTTAAGAAACTTTTCAAGGCAAATTTTATTTATTCTGAGCGGGTTTGCCGGAAGGCTGCTTTGCTTGGAGAAAGTTGCCGAAAGATGTATTTTTTTCACATTTCGTTTTGCACACTACCAACACTAGACTACAGTGACTTCTCCTTTAAAAATATTGGTCTTAAAACTTTAGAAATCTTTATGCATTAAAACGGATTAAATTTATTTTGATTCTAATGAAAACTAATCATACAAGTAAATTTCCTTGAACTCAATCTTGCATGCACAATATCTCTTAAACGAATAAAAACGAATTTCATCACATTAGCCAACAACAATAATTCATGAGAACCACAGTTAGGGCACTTGATATATTGGACTTTTGTTTTAAATTAAAACCAAAGGCATCATATTTTAGCAAGAGATAGGCTAGAGTTATCATTAGAACACGATAAAACCTTAATGAATACCGTTATATTGATACATAATGGCGATACTAAACTTACTACAGCAGTTCTAATTGGAATTAAATCATTTCAAATCAATTATTAAGAAAAAAATTACAAGTTTTTATTTTTATATTTTTTTAAATTAAAAAAAAATTGTTAAAATTAATCAAATACCAGTTTAAACTGGCGTACATACATTAACAAAGTGTATTAACTGATAACTCAAGCGATTGTGTTTATTTTCTAGCGGCCAACAGCAGTGGAAAAGCAATTGATGGTCTCTTATTAATTTTTTTTAATTCTTTATTGTTTTATTTGATTGATAAAATTATTTATTAAACAATTTCATTGTAAATAATAAATGTTATATTAATAGAAATAAAATTCTTCATTAAGTGGAGGAAAGGTCAATAATGATGTGAGTGTTGTTTAAAGGGAAATAATTTTTTAGGCTCTAGAGATTTTAAAAAAATCAAAAAAAAATTAAAAAAATTAAAAAAAAAATCCTTTAAAAGCTTTACCCTTTAATGGTATTTTTTAAACAATAGCGGGTGCTGAGTGTTATGGCCATGAAATTAAAGATTAACAAAATATTCTTGTAAATTCGTTTAAACAACAATAATAACAACAAAATAATGCTGATATTGGCCAAAAAGAATATCAAAAATTTATTGCCTAAGTGCGTCTGTTGCATTTTTAAGAGTCAATAACCCAACGGAAAATAAAAGAATTGCAAAAAAAAAAAGAAGACGAAAAACAAAAAAACAAATTATTAATAATAATAAATGAAATAAATAATAAATAACAAGACAAAAACAACGACAACAACAACAACAAATACAAACAACTAAAACAATAAAAATGATGATGAAGCACAAGAACACAACACAATGAATAAAAATGATATTTAATATCCGATGCATGATATCTTAACAAATCTACTCGCTCCTTACCTTCCCTTCCCTTCTACAGTACCTTTTATATGTATGTATAAAATGATCTGAAAAACAAACTCATATTAAATCATAGGCCCTGTTCTGTTTTCTAAGTGAAAAGTAATTCAATACTCGCCATATAAATCGAGAATAAAAAATGTTTCGAGTTTTTCAAATTTAAATAAAAATGAAGTCGCCGTAGTCTACTAAGTAGTTGGCTTATTGAACGTGAGACTAAGGTTCAAACCACAGGTCAGACCTCTCTCTTAAAACTAAATATGAAAAAAATACATACAGTGAACGCCAAAAGTGAGTAAACACCACTGAAATAATTCATTTTCTTAGGATAGCGTGAAAAGTAAATGAGAATAGTCGAATAAATTTCCAAAAATAAAAATGTTTATTTTGTTAAAACAAAAACAACAATTCATGATAAAGGAACTTTTTTTATACTTAAGAACATAATAGAAAATTTAAAATTATAGTGGGTGTTGACTCACTTATGGCGCTCACTGTATTTCGTCGGCAACTTCCTTTCAACAGTAAATAAAATTGCCATGAAATGTTTCTCAAAAAAAATCTGTCGTCGGAGTCGACTTTAAACTATAGGTCCCCTTAATTATGTATAAAATTAACACACATAAGTAGTGTAAGAAGCTCGGTCGTAATCCTGACTGAAGCGTGGTAATGACCAATTATGTATGCGTATGTAAATAAAATTCAACGAATCTGAATTAGAGAATAGGGCATTACATAAAAAAAAAACTTTACAACATCAAGACCGAGGGAGAGTAGAGAGAGGGAGTAGAGGATTTAATTCTTCTATATTTTTACATAAACTTCTATGTATTGGTGTATTGTGTGGGTATGTTGAATCGATTTGTTTTGACACCTGAGCTGAAACGTTTGCCAATCACTCCATTTATGAATGATGATTATCGCTGTTTCACGACGTTATTGACGATGTGTGATATTGAATTTGCAATTTCTCACTTATTTGATACGAAAACAAGAATTTTGCAATATGATTTATATTTTAAAATAAAAATAAAACAAAGTGAAAAGAACAATCCATGGATACGATAATAAATCAGAAAAAAATTGTTTGTATGTATGTGTAGGTCAATCATTGAAATCATGAAATCATTGTTTGATAACAAAAAAAATTATTTTTAGTCTAACTCAAAGCCTTTATCGCTCTCAGAGTTCTTTGTTAAAATCTACGTATCAAATTTCAAGCAAAATTATTAAAAAATTTTCGGGGAATTTTTTTTTCATGAAAATATTTTTCTTTTATTTTTAACGAAAGCAACTACTGTGTTTCATGCATGTTGTATTTATTTTCCATTTTTTAATTTATATGTTTATTTATTTATTTAAATATTTTCGTTTGTTTTCAATGTAACGGTCAGTTGATTTTTTTTTTTTACCTGACATCTCTGTGATGAGGTTTTTGGCTCTCGTGTTTTAATGGAAAATGATGCCAAAAGCATAAATTACCGGCCATGGATCAAACTGAAAATTAGCAACAATATTAACAACAACAACATCGGCGACCACTATAATAATGGACAACAAATTACATTTTCAAAATAAGAGACATGTTGAACAACGAGAAAAAAACGCAATTTTGAAATCAAAGACATAAAAAATCAAACAAAAAACAGAAAAATTTGTAAAATAGTGGCAAAAAACCAAAACAAAGATTTCGAACATGTCACACAGTGGCATGAAAATGTTTAAATAAGAAAATCCATTAAAATATACAGTGAGCGTCAAAAGAAACTGTAGATTAAAAAATATATATTTATAAATTACCGTTATTTTTATTTTAAATTTGTTTCATTGCCAGCTTTTAAAATTGAAATAAAAAAATACAAAAAATTTCAAAATATGCTGAAATTTTTTCGTGCACTCTCCTTAAGCAGTAAAAGTAGAGTTTGGTAATTGTTAGAATTTTATCCTTAATGTATAGTTTCTTTTGACGTTCACAGTATATGCATATACAGTATATATGTACGTCGACTTTAATAAAAAAAAATTGATTTTGCTTCAAACAATCGAGAGTTGTAATAATAGAGCCAATCAGATCCAATATTTATAAAGAAAACAAAACTTCTAAGAGAGTATAAATTAAAAGAACCGTGGTCTAACGTCAAATAAGCCAACACACTACCTACTAGACTACGACGACTTCTTACACCGCTTGAACAGGCCTTACTAAAACTCCCATTGAAATAGCAATATCGATTCCTGAACATACTAAATCTGTGGTCAACAAGGTTACAAATGCTGGATATACGTAATTCCAAAATGAAAAGAAATCCTTCAAGACTCTTGACATATTGACAGTAAGCAATACGTACTCACAGCTTCATCAACCTCTTTCGATATGCTCTGTCGAGAAGAACAAATATCTAAACTTGTGAAAAACACACAGAAAGATCTTATACTGTAAGCGTTTAAAAAGAATAATTAGCGCTTAGGAAGTCTAGATTGCTACTGAGGTGCTGCTTAATCTGATTAGGACGTCTGAGTAAAAGAGCTCAAAGGGATTTGAAATATAAATGAGTCCTCAGTACAAGAAATTACAAACCAATGGCCAAAAATCATATCCGAAATGCAAATCATGCCTCATCATCTCTAAAAAATTTCGAAATTACCAACAACATGACTCAGAATTTTCAAATAAATTATGACTCTCTCTAAATATTCTCTCATACTACGTTTAATCTCTTCATCAATAAGCATTTGAAGATGACGATGTTTTCTGCCACTGTGCATCAACATCATTATGATCATGTAAATGAAAAACAAAAATTGAAAAACAAAAAAACTACACAACATGCGACACATCACATCACAGCAATGATATTGAATTAAAGATTCGTGGCACGTTAATTCACCAGAAATGTTTGCAATGATTTCAAATGTATGTATGCTTTTCTGTATGTTTTTTTTACCATTTTTGATCGTGTATTGCTTCACTTGATGAACAAAACTGAGACTCTGCTTACACGTATGGCAGTACATACTCGTACATATTTTTGTTCAAACTCTGTTTGAAGATCACAAACTTTAAGCATAATTTACATGTTAAAAATCACCATAGTTTAAAAAAAAGGTGTACTGCATATACATACACATACATATATTTGTGACTTTCTTTGATCATCTCATACTCGCGTCGAGAATAAAGACGGGAAAAAAGAAAAATTTGAGAGAGAAAAAAACAACACAAGAAACTTTTTTTTTAATCTTTTTCGTAAAACCACAATTTGTCTCATTTATCAGCTGCCTAAAGAGTAATGTTTTCTTATATTTTTTTTTTTTTTTCATTTTTTTAATAAATTTTGATCGTGAAGACAATATCAGAAGAGCAGTAGAGTAAGGACAGACAGCATAATACAGCATAAATTTGAATAAAAATTAAAACCGCAATTGTTGTTTAGTTTTGTTTTGTTTCGAATTGGCCTTCTTGCTTAAGCCATTTTGTCAATCTTATTAACGTTTTTTGTTGTTGTTGTTTATATATATTTTTTTTCCTTTTGGCTCCAAACAATAAAACTTAAAAATCATGTACAATCAGTTTGAAGAACTTTAACGACAAATAATTTTTTTCATATTTTGTGTTGTCAAGTTAATTTGTCAAACATGCGACAGTGAGCATGGAAAGGAGGTATACTATACGAGAGTCTGAGTGATTATAACATGATGCTGCACTTGCATCATTTTGTTGCTTGTTGTTGGACGGCTGATAATTTTGAAATATTTCTTTGTGTCTCTTCGTTAAGTTTTCAGCAAAACAGATGTCGTTTTCAATAATTTGTGTTTTTTAACAACGACGACAACAACTACAACCACAATAATGATAACAACAATAACGACAACAACAATAACAACAACAATGATGATGATGCTTAATAATAATTGCATGTTTAAAGCATTAGGGTTTGTTGTAATAGTTTTGTTGTTGCCATTGTTACCACACAACCATAACAAGACATTTACAACGTTTATTTTTTCTTTATTTAATACCCTACAGCAATGAGGCTCTTTAATAAGATCATAATCCGGTAGATACTGCTTAATAGGGCCAAGTATTTTAATCTGATTTTTGAGTTGAAACTCTCAGTCTGAGCGAGTGTAGATGTCTTAAACTTGTACAGGGTCCCAGGCCTTAGGACTTGGTACCTCTGCTTGTATACAAAGAGTTGCCTAATGCTTGCCTCCATAAAATTATAGAAAGCACATAGGCAAACTATTCATTATCACCTTGGAAAAGAGTAGAAATCAATAAGTAAAGTTCTACACCATTATATCCAAGACACATCAAATGAATGTATCTCACTTCTAGGTACCAAACATATGGCAATCACATCATTCTAGAATCCCATATAGCAGACCAAACACCTGCTTAACTGGGAAAACTTGATTAATGGAACTGAAACAAACTGAAGTCAAAAATGCTCTCCACTATGCCCAATACAACAACAAAATGCATTTTCATAGAGAGTATTGTTTCTAGATAACCCTGTCAATCTAGAACTTGCTTTTATAGACCACACAGCTGTTCAACTAGAAAACTTGATTAAAGAAATGGAAACGGATCGTGCTTTGGATTTGCAGATCTTGAGCTGACTGACCTCTCCCCCAGGGTCGGGGGAACTTGGTCAGTACAGGAGCTGCGTTCACCTGTGGCATCACAACGGGCCGCTATGCGTGCTCAGGTGAGCTTTTGGTATGAAGCTACCACACTAACCTAACCTAACCTAATGGAAACGGAACAAAGAAAAACTCAGCAAACTGTTTATAAAGTCAGAGGAAATGTTTTGTGATGCCTTTTAAAGGAATTTATAAAATAAAAAGTTAGTTGGTGGAGTATTTCGCGGAAAGACTAAACTTGCAGTTGTAAAAACTCTTGTGTCATCGAATAAACGTTAAATACCTATATCTGGCTTTATTATCGTACAAACAGATCTCTTGCCTGTCACAATTGGACTCGTCCTGCAGACGAAAGGTTTCATTCGTATAAATTAGACACGATTAAACTGTAATGGTTGACTAGTATGGTAACTACTGACAGCTTATTTCGCAGTATTTTAAATAAACTGCACAAGTTTGACAATTTGTGGCAATGCTAGAACATGTGTACGCATGAAGTCAAAAAAATATTCGAATTTTTTATGGCACAAGTAAATCATTCGTACTTTACCGGTGGCCCAAAAATTAAATTTTTGAACAATTATGAGATCTATAAAGTATTCACTTGAGTCAAACAAGTCAAAATGTTATCACTCCATTCCTATCTCAAGTAGAGCACTTTCCAAGTCGCCTTGGTCTTCGAATTAATTTATGCTACTGGAAAAGAAACTTTACATCCAATGATTACGATGATTGCGTTGTGGTTGCTTTAGAGCAACAGCAGTAGCAGCAGCATTGACAGCAGCCACAGTCGACAGTCGTAGCTGTCGTAGTCATGGCAATAAAACAGTAGCCAGCCCATCAGCTGTTTTTATTTTTCTTTCTTTCTACTTGACTAATAAAGTTCATTCTCCGTTTTGCTTATTAATAATAAAACAGCAACAACAACAACAATAACATACAGATCGTTTAATGACCCCATATTCTCCATCCCTATCTCTCTCACAAAGTATAGGACTGTATTTAGTAGTATGTGATATGTCTACTCGAACAAAAAAAAGAAGCAAAAATTTTATACAAACAGGTGTATTGTGATCAAAAATGATACACGTTGATACTCGTTAATATAGAGTCGTATGCCGTTTATATGAAAAGAAGAAGAAAATAATTCGTATTCGTATGAATTCTGTTTTTTTTTAGAGAAAAAGTATAATGAACCCCATCTGATAATCATAGAGTCAGCACTTTGTTGTTTTTTTTTAATCGTTTTCAAAAGTAGATGAGAGAGTTTCAAAAGTTATCGATGTATTCTTAATAAATAATTTTATAGACGGCAACTGTATTTAGTTGATAGAAGTATAGAAATGAAGTCGCCGTAGTCTAATAGGTAGTGTGTTGGCTTATTAGACGTAAAGCCCGGGTTCGTATCCCAGGTCAGACATCAAAACGAAATATGAAAAAAAAATATTTCTTCGGCGACTTCTCTCAGCAGATTTCTGGCAAAAACTCTGAGAGTAAACAAAATTGCCATGAAAAAGTATCTCAAAATCTATCGTTTGGAGTCGACGTTAAACTGTAGGTCCCGCCACTCAAGTATAAAATTAGGGCACACAACATGAGTTGTGTGAGAAGCTAGGCCGTAATCCTGACTGAAGGGTTGTAATGGTCAATTATGTATATGTAGAAATCTAGAAATGCTTTATTTTTTAATTCAAAACTGAAAAAAATGTTGTGCCTGTCCTAATAGCAAATGATAGCATTGAGTCTCCTTGAAAAGGCTTCAAATGCTGTTTTGTTTTTTCGTTCAATTGTTAAATGAAAGGGGCAAAACAGGAAAGTAGGTTCCATTTGATGTTCTTAATGTTTTTATTTATGCCTCCACGAAAGTCTACGCAAGCGGTGGAATCGCTGCTTTTTAGGACAAAGAAAGCAAACCTAATTTTTTTATATTTTTATACATCCCCGAGAGACTGCACAAGCGTTGGATTCGCTGCTTTTGAGGGCAACAAAATCGAATCTAGGGCAACTAAAACGAAGGTCCTCTAATTGTCCAAGTACAATGGGTCAATTCGACCTCCGGGGACTGTACTTTGCTTAATTGACAAGTACACGTCCTCCTCTAACCTAATTGTCCAATTGTTTCGCTGGAATTAAGCCGCGCTCAAAATGCACGTTGCAAATAGTCGAGTTGCGAATGCTTGCAAATGAATTAATGCCGCGAAAATACAATTTTACAGCGCAGAATTTGTGGGGCAGCATTTGGGGTGTGTTATTTTGCAGCGCGCCAATTTTTGGCGCCTCATTGCAGCAGTAATTTTTTTCTTCTCTTCTAATAATAAGAAACAGTTGGTCCTATAAATAGTAAGACAAAGAAGCACTTGTTTGATGCCCAACAACAACAATAACAACAAAACGAAATAAACTGCCATGTAATAAAAGGAATTCCAAATAATTTCCCAACAAAAACTCACGAAATTGAATACAAATTGTCTTCTCCCCAAACGTTTTTGGTTCATTAATCATGTCTGTACCACAGTATATATGCACATGGACATGTGGGTGAGTATAAATAGAAGGCACATGCCACAAAATATTGAATGATGAATAGACAAACAACAACAAAAAATAGTTCAAAAGAAATTGATGTAGCCAAAAGCAGTAATTAAAACACCTGCCTACACCTGTGCGACTACTACATGCAATAAAAATACGAATGAAATAAATCCATAATGATGATGACGAATAATAATCATCATTAAAAAGATCACAATATCCATTAAAATATCATGCGAGTGTAGATGTAGAATGTAGAGAGAAAAAGCAATTGTGATAAGCTGTTAAGGGAGTCTACAAGCGAAGGGTAGTTGTATTCACACGCTTTATAAACAACGTGATGTATTCTGTTTGGCAAACGCGTTCGATTATTTGTTTGCGTCAAACAATTCTATAACGCACGCGTCTAAAGTTTAAATGTGTGTGAAATAATATCGAATAAAATCAAAAAAAAAATAAAAAAATTGGTAAATGTGGGTGGCTAGCTTTAATAGTTAAACTTAAGCAGCAGCTTAAAAGAATTAATTCTTCATTACCAACTAAACAAAATGTTTTAGAAGCAATAAAAACATTTTAGTGTAGGGTACTGACGTTAGTATTGTCGATTAAATACAATATTCGATAACATTTATCATTGTTAATAGACCAAACAAACCATTTTCTGTATTTGTTTATTATCACAACATCATCATTATCGCCTTCAAGTGGTCTAATGACCAGAAGAATATTTCAAGGTCATATATTAAAGATTGATTGCTAGAAAGCAATGCAAATAGAAGATTAAATGCAAATTCATAAGTAAACAAAGTGCCCGCTATCAAGTACACATCGTCTGACGTATATTATGGACGTAAATAATAATAAAAATTAGAACTTTAAGCAGCGGAACAGAATCTCAAATAACCCTACTTTAAAAGCACCGGGTATAGCAACTAATAACAGCCGTTTCTATACACGGAGGCGAAGAAAACAGTAGGACAGCTATAAAATATTTTAATTAAAATTTATTCGTGCACACTCCTCCTCTTTCTGTTTCTTCGCTGAACAGAGTCTCAAATAACCCTACTTTATAATAACCAGGTGTAGCAACTAAAGAGAAGTTTGTACACACGGAGGTGAAGGAAACAGTAGGACAATAACAAAACATGATAACCAAAATTTTTTTGTGCGCACTCCTTCTACTGGCATGCTTCACCACGCCATGTATGGTAAAGTAATTACGCCTACAATCATAACGGCATGTTAGTTTAGGCAGTGTTTAATGCTAGTTTTGTACAATATGTTTGTCTTATCAAACAGTCCTATAGACTTGTATGACTCTTTAATATTGCAATGTGTAGCAAACTTTTTATCAATCGCACTATGCCACTAAAATATTTTTAAATTCAATATTAAATACGTAGATTGTTTATATTTACGACAATCATTTAGTATAACACCTGCAGAAATGCAGGAGAGTGCCTAATATAATCTAATTAAAGATAATTTTTTTTTAATCAAAATATCCATAAATACCTGGTTAAGAGATTAAAAGGAAGTACCACACTCACCTGAAAAAGATTATAAATTAAAAATAATTTCATTAATCAAATTGAGTCAAATGGAATAAATAGAAATAAAAATAGAAAAACAAGATTATTTTTAAGAAATAATAACACAAAATGCGATTTGTTAAACAGTGATTGGCTGGGCTGTTTTGTTATCTTCAAGTCTAACTAACTACGATCTGTAATAATCTGTTTAAGAATTCATTCTTTTACTTTTCACTTTCATTTCATGCCCGTTTACATCCCATTTGCTGCCATTGCTTGGCTTCCCAATCCCAATTTAAAACGTGATGCATTTAATCGATCACTTTTGCTTCTTTCAATTCTTTTTTTCTTTTCATTTTGTTGATTTTAATATCGTTTTTACACGCAATTAAATTTATTCTCTTCATTCTTTTTCTTTATTTTTATTTACTTTTAATATATTTTTTTTATCATTATTCTTATAAGAAATTCATCATTTACGTGGCGTTGAAGACAAAAAAAAGATATCATAAACGATATGCTAACACTGGATCATATTTCGTTTGTTTTTTTTTTTTTTATTTTCCTTCCAAACAAAAACGAAATGCTGGGAATTATTCTCAGCTTTATGTTGATGTCTGGAGTTGAATACAGAATCTGTTTTTTATTTAATTTTTTATTTCTTGTTTTTTTTAATATTTGTTTCGTTTTTTTTTTTTGTTCATTTGTTTTGGCTACACAACCACTTTTTTACTGTTTAGCGTTGACGCCAATTTGATGGGAAAGTGTATCAGCAGAGATGTGTGATATTTGGCCCGTGGAGTCTTTTGTACAAAAAGAAATGAAAAGCCGCAGTCCTAGATTGAAAGTAATGGTCAGCATTTAAATTTTAGGAATGTTGACTGTCCTTCACTGGTAAAAATGTTTAAAGCACAAATTTTTTAAAGGTAGAATTAGTCAAACGTTCATGGAATATACGTTTATTTCTAGGCAAAAAAGACAATGAGAATGATTACCCAACCATAAGGGAATATGGGTACGTATTCGCATTAATTTCGTACGCTATAAATGAACGTATGTTCCGTATACGTTCGGCTAATTCTACCTTAACGAAGTAAAGACCTATGAGTATACTTTATTGTCATTACATACACAATTAGTCATTACAACCCTTCAGCCAGGATTACGACCTAGTTTCTAACGCCATTTATGTTGTGTGTTTTAATTTTATACATGAGTGGCGGAACCTACAGTTTAAAATAAAGTCTTCGCTAATAGCTTGGTACCGACCTAACTTACTTAATTGGCCTAGCTTCTACCACCACCACGTACAATTTAAACTCGACTCCAAAAGTGAGATTTTTAAATAGGTTTTAATGGCAATTTTATTTACACTCAGAGTTTTGGCGGAAGGCTTGCCAAAGATATATTTTCTTCACATTTCGTTTTTCGTTCGAGATGTCCAGGCTGGGCTTCGAACCACACTATTTCCTAGACTTACTTATTATACCGCCAGAATCAGATATTTACTCCGTTGCTTAAGATCGTTAAAAAATATGTTGAATAACGAATGAAAGTGAATCAACACCAAAAAATTTACGCGCTCGCGGGTAGAAAATGTTCAAGCAATCGACCAGTAGGAACAACGTTTCCGCCCGTGCTTACAATAGAAACTCAAGATTTTTTAGGCCTGAGTACAATAGAAAGAAAACTAAGTTGTTATCGGAATCTACTGAACACAATTGAATTATTTAAACTGGTTTACCCTGGTTTTCTAACCGTTGGGACAAGGAAAACCATATTCCCTTGAGCATTTTAATTTTTTGAAACACCTTTTGATAATTCAAAACTTCTCTAAACCTTCCAGAGAATGGCAATCTTTCATACGACTATTATTACACGACCTTGGATGACATTCTTAAGGCAACTTTTGGCGCCTTTGGCCTATCACAGTTTAATATCGACTCCGAACGACTGATTTTTTTTTTTTTTTGCTAAACTTTTCATGGCAATTTTTTATTTACTCCTAGAGTTTTTGCCAGAAATCTGTGTGTGGTAATTTTATACATGAGTGGCGGGATCTACAGTTCAATGCCATCTCCGAACGACAGATGTTTGAGCAACATTTTCATGGCAAATTTTATTTACTCTTAAGAGTTTTTTAAGATATCTCGGAAAACATTATTTCATGTTTCGTTTTCGTTGGAGATGTCTGAACGGAGGTTTGAACCATGGCCTCACGTCTAATAAGCCTACACACTACCTAATTGGATGCGCTGACTACTATACGTCTATAAGAAGAACGCACAATTTAATTGCCGTTTTCCCAACCCTGGCTTAATAGAGTGAGTGTTTATTTTTTTGAAGTGCGTTTCAAGTAAATTTAATCAGTAACCAAATCGTAAGTTGTGAATGCGTTTGCGTAACTGATGCAAACAGATGCATTCTTTAGATACACAGTTGCACACGACTACTCCGAACTTGTGGTGGTGACTACACAAATAATCAAATAAATGCGATACAAAAACAAAAAAAATAAAACCCATCAGTTTATTAAAATGAAATTAAAATAAATAAAAAAAACAGTTTCTGTTTTTGTTTTATAAATTAAATGAAAAGAGATATAAACGTTTATTATAAATAAATAAAGAGAGAAGGAGAGAGAGAGAGAGAGACGGAGAGAATAGAGGAGATCTTATAAAAGAGTTGCAATTTTTTATTTTGTTATTTACGGTATAAACAACGTCAGCATATCATCTTACCAAAATGTGTATTAAATTTTTCTTATTTCACACATTAATTTCAAAAGATCAGTTGTTTGGTTTTTTTTTTGTTTTTGCTCTGTCTTAAACAAAAACAGTTTATTAAACAGATACCGGCTTGTTTTTTTTCTCTTTTTTTTTTTTGCAAATCCAGCTGGAATTATAAAGAATTGGATCCCATGAATACATACATACATACTTATTAAGGGAAATAGCAATTACGAGCTTCCAGTAATTGTCCCTGTTATTTAGTCACTTCACTTTTGGGTGTTTTCTTTATCTTAAAAATACAAAATTTATGTACAAACACGTAAGTATACATGGATATGTCATATACCATGCTATACACAGAAGTTTATATCCGCTCGGAATAAAAAAAAAAACCATGACTGTATAGTATAAACGTACCCTTATATACAGACTATAGCCATGCTTAGGTATGAGTTCTCGTATGTATTTCATCTGCAATATCTGTGAGTTTATATATTTGAGGTAAGAAACATACAGAAAAAAGGAAGAAGCCACACAAATGTTCTGCTTGACTTCCTTTTTAACGTCTTTTCGTTTTCTAGTTTTTTTTATTTTCAAAAAAGAGACAAAAGTATTATTCAAAGAACCAAATTACAGACTAAAAAAGACAGTGGCTCTTGCTCTCTATTGTTCTCATTTATGGCCTGTTGTAATTATTTAAACAAACAAATACACAAAGAAAACGTTTCTTTTGGAAATTTTTTGAAGATATGCTGTCATAAAAATTTATGATTCTTATTCCTCGGAAATGCATCAATTTGAGTTACTTAAGCTTAAGTTGAAAAACTTATTCTTTTGAATTTCGTATGTTCTTTTAAAGTTCTGAAATCTTTAAAAAAGATGAGAATACGGGTCGTCACGGTTAATAGGTGGACAATCAAAAGAACGTTCTTTAAAAAGTTAATCCAGCTACCAAAAGACATAATGAATGAATGATGATTTTCAGCTAATTCTACATGCAGAATGCATAAGGTGTAATCAAAAGAAAACCATTATTTTTCCATTCAGAAATGTCTTTGTAGGTAGTCTGGTTTGGTGACTTAATTTTTCGAATTATAAAAATTATGAGGCTTCACTTCATATCCAAATACGTTATCAAGAATCTACCTGACCTAACAGAGAAGATAACATTAACACGTGTAATGGTATCTTTATTAGATAATTTTGTTAAAAATGTATCAAGGAAACTTAAAAAAAATTTTTTTTGCCAAAATTCCCGGAAAAACGCTATTTTTTATGTCACACACATATGACTGACATAGCCTATATTAAAACTTTTTTTCTCGAAAAGTCGTGTCAGTCTTATATGTCTGACGCATCAAGATACAACAGGATACAAAAAGTATTAACCTGTTATTTTGAACACAGCGTCGTTTGCGTCGGACATCTGTGATTGACGTGGCCTTCTACCAAATCGCCTCGTCAGACATATAAGTATGTTTGAAACTGACAAATAAACGCATTTATGTCTGACATGGCTGATGTAGAACTTCTTAGCGTCAGACACATATGACTGACATGGCGATTAACGCTGTTCTATTCTATTCTATTCTATTCTATGTAGTGTGTTAGTGCTTATAAGACGTAAGGTCAGGGTTCAAACCCCTAGTCAGTTCATACTCTCAGGAGAAGAATTCCAACCCTTAAAAAATGGATCTGCTCTTCGTTTAGATATTCCCAAAAATTCTTAGCAACGGTAGAGCAGCTTAGACAATCTGCAGACTTCATGAAAGTCTAATAGACAGACAAGGACGTTGCAATGATCCCTTGATCATAGATGTAGCAGTAGTCTAGTAGGTATTGTGTTGGGTTATTAAACGTGAAGCCATGCTTCATACCCTAGGTCTGACATCTCGACAAAACGAAATATGGAAAAATTTTCCCTCGGCGGATTCCTCTCAACAGATTTCTGGCAAAAACTCTGAGAGCAAATAAATAAAATTGCTATGAAAAGTTTCTCAACAATCTGTCGTTGGGAGTCGACTTTAAACTATAGGTCCTGACACTCATATATAAAATTAACACGCACAAAATTAGTAGTCTGAGACGCTAGGTTGTAATCCTCACTGAAGTGTTATAATGATCAGTTATGTATGTATGTATGTATGTAATGACTATCAAGGTACATTTACCCGAACGTTCACGGAACGTACGTTCTTTTATAGCATACGAAAGTAACGTGAATATTTACCGAAATTCCTTACAGTTGGGTAATCATTCTCATTGCCTTTCATTGTCTAGAAATGAGTATATGTACGTCCCGTTATGTTACATGAACGTTCGGCTAATTCTACCTTCATGATACTTATAATGTCCATAAGTTGAGAAGTTAAAATATCCAATTGAAATGAGTTTCAAAATATTGAAAATTTTATAGTTTTTAATTCACCTTAACGGGAATTACTTACAACTCGCTTAAATATTTTGTAACATGAAGACTTTGTTTTCATATTTAATTGTATGCTTAGCAATAATATCACGTTTTAAAATTTGGTACTGATTTCAAGTTTTTTAAAAAGTTTGGTATAAAAAAAAACCTTTTTTAAATTAACATTCAAAAACTGCTGCATTAAATTAGAATAGAAATCTTATAATATGTATGGCAATTTATTTATAACATCTACCAGCTTGCTCCCCCATCTACCAACCTAGCTCCAGTCTAAAAACTGTTCTAGAGTGAAATGAAATGGAATGAAAATAAAAATGGAAAAAGGAATTTAAGCATCGTTTTTAACGTCACCATCCGGCATAAAATTATAATTCATTAAATGCCAGTAACGTACAACAATTGTGATGACGCTAAAAAAAATGATAATAATGAATGATAATGAGAATTACTGTGAATATGATAATGATGATGTTGTTGGTGATGATAATGATAATAATGATGACGATCTACAACATCACGAAATAAAGTCTTAACGGCTGAACGATTACGAGACAAGAAAACTACTCCCGTAGTAAATATGATAAAAATTATAGAATGAAAGACATTCCCCCTCTTTTAGTTTTTTTTTTCTTTCTTTCTATAAAAAAAATAATTTTCTTATTTTTATTTTTTTAGGAGAATAAAAGATGAAGCATTAAAGAATATTAGCAACAGAACTAAATATCGTAACACAATAAAAATAGAGTCAGTAAAAGAATGAAAAAAATCTAAGCTAATATAAGAGCCAAAAAGAAACTGAGAAATGAACGCATATTTACTGGAGAATGCATTAAAAAGTTTTAAAAAATAATAATAATAAGCAGTGCATTAAATGAATGCAATCATTGCATACCCAATACATTTGCATGTACAATACTTACTTAATCACTTTACTTGTCATTACCGTTTTGTATGTGATAATTTTAGCCATTAGTGACAAGGGGCCTACAGTTTAAGGTCGACTCCAAACGACAGACTTTTGAGGAACTTGCGAGTTTTTGCCTGCTGAGAGGAAGCCACCGAAATAAATACTTTTTAAAATTAATTGTATTCAAGGTGTCTTAGCCTGGAGTTGAACCACGGGCTCTCGTTTAATAACCCAACAAACTACTACTATACTATGACGACTTGAAAGATTGTGAGCATATAACGTTAAAATATCGTGTACAAATACCAAAAACAGCTATTAGGACCCATAGTATTATGCTACCAAATCAACAATCCTAGTTAAACAAAGCTCTGGCAAAGGTGCACGTGGAAACTAGTCCGTGCAATAGAACCAGAAACTAAACTATGCTCCATCTATGTAACCAAAATACGAAAATGTGTGCGTTTAACGAGTGCATAAGCTATACCAAGGAAAATTTGGATCGAATGGATATGAATATAACCAAGGACACAAATTCTAGAATTTTAAAATCTTACACTGTAAAGAAACAACGATTTCACGCGTACATTATGAGGGTGGCTAGACACTGAAGAGGAGTCGAAAATGAAGGGAAAAAATATCTTTCTAACACAGTTAGAGAGTCACAAGAGGCATATGGGTTAAAATATCCCATAGCCCGATATGGCATAGCAAACTCATTTCCCAATGACACACCTAGGGAAGGCCAAGATGTTGTTAAGTCTGAGTAAATCATCTTCACCAGCTTTACAGCTGCACATTGAACCCCAAGGAGGCCGCGGATAACAGCGAATGTATCACAGCTAGAAAGGATATTGGAGTAATATCTATGTATATCGTTGTCCAGCTTGAGATCCATTTACATATATAACGGATGATGCTTTATCAGACATTTCACATCTTAGAGGAGTGTATTAAGAGAAATAAATTTAAATAAGCCGACCTTTGTCGATATGGTACAAATGATAATCCCTTAGCCTCAACCTACCTAGCTAAGTTGACTTTTGAACTCTTCCCTAAAAAAATTTCAACTCGGATAGCATCAGGTCAGGCACTTGGTCAGCCCCTTATATCTTTATTATTATCACTAAACCAACAAGACTAATACGTTGAGGACAGTATTTGAAGTCGCTATATTGCAATAGCGCAGTGACATATTTTCTCTCGCAAATGATAGGATAACATATTCATATTCATATGAATCAGTCATCACGCATTCAATATATACCAGACTTAAAAGACAGTATTGGTGCTTAAACAACTATTAAAACGTCATCTGTTAAAATGAGAAAAAAATCAAATCAAGCAAACGATATAAAAAGAATGAAACGATAATGATTGTCATTTAATAAACTATTGGACCAACAACAAACATTTTCCAAACTATTAAGCATCTGTTATGTCAACTGAATAAAATAAGCTTTCATAGGGAACTGGCAACCGGCAGCAGCAGTTAGAAGTACTATAGCTTGACATGAATCATGTATCAGAAAAAAAATAAAGAAAAATCAACAACCACTTCCACCCTCTCCGATTGCAAGCCAATCATTTTTTTTTTGTCTGTATGACAGTAGAAAATTATCATTGGAGACAGTAATCAGCAAATAGAACCAACAGCACGACGATAACAACAACAGCAACAACAACAGCAAACATAGGAGCCAGTAAACAAAATAAAAAAAAAAAAATAAGCAGCCAAGAGCTACATAAAAAATGATAATGAGAGAAGCAGCCGTTAAAACATTAATACTCCGGTGATTCTCTATTTCTCCCATTGCTGTACAAATGATAACCGAACTATGAATACAATGAATGGTTTTAGGTTATACAGTGATGTTTTGTTGCTGTACAAATGATCATTAAGTTGTTGCTGGTACTGCTGCTGCTGCTGTTGTTTGCTACTCTTTTAACATTGTAATGTTTTCTGTTTTTTTAGTTTTTTTTTCTTCTTCTTTTTTCGGTCAGACCTTGAAACAGTTCAAAAACGTAAACGGTTCAGTGATCATTGAATTGTCTCTATAGGTCTGTATAAATGGCTTAAATTGTGTGTTCCAAATCATCATCATCATCATCATCGCCATCATCATCATTCGTAGTCACATCGTTTGGTACTTCAAAGCCATAAAACGACAAGAGGTACCAGAAAGAGACAATAAAATAGAAAGAGAGTGGCATGCACATCTCTAGCCAAAAGCAGTAGCAGCAGCAGCAATTGTTGTTTTTTATTATTATTTCAGTTCATTCCTAAAGACAACAACTCCATTTATTCGTTCATTCATTCATTTAGTCAGTCATCCAGTAACCACTCATCCATACCATTTATCTCTTGCTGTAGAGGTTCTTTACTAAGATTTACACACACAAAAGAGCTGTGTTTATGCATTTGCCAGAGCTTTAAAAGAATTTATTTTTATTTTTTAATAAAAAGAAAAAAATGTCAGCGACAGTAGCTTTAAATTCAGGGGAATTATTATACAATTCGATTCGAAAAACAATAATTTACAGCGTAAGATTAGAACGTGTTTTTTTGCGAATCAAAACACATAATTAAGAATCGTTTTCCTATACTTTAGAAAATATTCGAAATTTATTGACAAATTCCCCCACATGGGTAACAATCTTGCCGCAATGTGGGGATTTGGTGTACTCCGATTCACTCTGGGACCCATGTCCCATGTCGTCAAGTGAACTTGTCGTGTAAGTCTATAAGACGCGAGCCCGTGGTTCGATCTCCCGAAGTCTTATGGCAAAAACTCTAAGAGTAAAGAAATCACCCCAAAAACTTTCAGAAAAATCTAACGCTCGGAATCGACTTTACACTGTAGGTCCCACCAGTTATACTATGTTCAGATATGCACTTTTATTGAGTCAACATTCAATTTATTGAGCACAATATTTTAAGTGTTCAGACATAACAATATCCGCAGTTCAGCTGCTTATTCAATATTAATTTGACAGCTGGGAAACAAAAGACCTGGTTGTTTCAACATTGTTTTTATTTTGTTTTTTTTTTTTCTTTTGTCGTTGTTGACATTTGAGTTGTCAAATATCAACAAAAAGTTTTCAGATAATTGTAATATGCGCACTGAACATACTTATGTCAGAGCTGCATTTTAAGTTTTACTCAATATTAGAACAATTTGCGTATTTATTGCGCAATAGTTAATTGAAATATTATATGAAATATTGAACTCAATAATGCCGTTTATTGCGATTTACGGAATAAAGGTGCATATCTGAACACCGTGTTATGGTAGAGTGAGAAGCTTGGCCATAATCCTAACCAAAATAACGTAAAGATCAATTAAGTAAATAATAATAAATTATCGAGTACTTATAATTTAGTAAATAGGCCTTCATTAGAAAATATATTAAAGTTCTATCGCTTTTTGGTATGTATTTCATAAAGTCAACATTCATTTTCAGTTCAATAACTCAATTGTATTTGTATTACAAAGTAATTTTTATTAACAATAAAATATCTCTCCATTCATTCGTATTAGCATTAGGAAGTACAGCAACATAATTTATTTAATTGTTTTATAACTTCTTCGCTTCGGTTTATTTCTCTTAATAATTTTTAGAATTTTATTAAGCCAATATCGTTTTATCTT
The DNA here is from genome assembly GCA_930367235.1 of Sarcophaga rosellei. NCBI lineage: Eukaryota > Metazoa > Arthropoda > Insecta > Diptera > Sarcophagidae > Sarcophaga > Sarcophaga rosellei. Next base: position 73,676,282 of record OV884018.1, on the reverse strand, counting down.
AATCTCAATCTAAACCGTAACTACGAATCTAACAACAGAATACGACAACGAACAAAAGTTACTTCATAGTTTATCTCTTTTGACGAGACGTTAATACCACTTTTTATGATCACTTTTAATGTACGTTTAGGAATAAATTAACATTTAATGATCAGCCATTCTGAGTATCATTTACATTTCTCTTGTTGTTCTTCTTCTTTCGTTGGTATGGTATTATCTCTCTCTTTGTCCCCTTTCCCCCCTATTTTTAAAAAACCTTTTACAATATTTTCACGTTCAAAAAAAAGGGGGGATAATACAACAACAAAACTTACTTTTCATACACACATCCGCCCAAAAGCTTTTTAAACCATTCACACACGCTCTTTCTTTTATTATCGGGACTCTGCGCTGGCAATGCAGAGCAAAAGGCAACAAGATGTTGCCTCAGAAAACACTAACAATTCTGAATACAAATTCAAGATCAAAATGGTCATAAAGACGACGCGGCAACAAATAAAAATGCGATTCAAAATAAAATGTTAAACGAACAGCAGCAGCAACATTAAAAAAAACCACAAATAAACTGACAGCCAGACATACATACATACATCTCTGTAGGGAGGGAAGAGTGAAAATAAATGAAAGAAAAATTCAAAAAAACAACATAAAACAGAAAACAGAAAACAACTTCACAAATGATTATGATCATTTTGAGAAGTTAAAAGCTTAAAAACAACAACACAACAACTGAAAACACAGACAGACAGACAGACAGACGGACAGCCGCTTTAAAGATAAAACCAGAATGGAGGGGAAGAATTTTGTGCATAAAAATTATGCACAGCACCCACATGGTGAGTTAAAATCTATCCAGAGGATGTGCAATAAATATGGCAACAGGGGAAGTATACCAAGGAACATACTTGTTGTTTCAGAAAACTTTGTGGATTTTGTATAAAGTTTACTCAGTAATGTTACGCTGCAAAAAAAAGCAAACAAGTAGATCAGGTAATTTGGCGGATCACTCAGTTCTTCCAAAGCGGAGCATAAGTCAATCGATTCATACCAAGGCTGAGGTGACCTTTACCTCAACTATTTGCTACCATCAGCCAAGTCAAAGGGAAAGTAATTGCATGGAATTTCTCATGTTAACTTAAGAGTTATGTGGATAATATCTGTCTACTCTCTGTATCACCAACATGCAACTCAAACTCAAAAAAGATATGAAAAGTTCAACGTGTAATGCTTAACTTGAGATAAATATCGCGAAAACTGAAGCCATGGGAATAACAGTGTCAGCACAGAGGGTATCATGCTACAAAGCCTACAAAGTCTTCTGCGAAAACCTCTGAGGGTAAATCAAATTGTCATGAAAAATTCTTCAAAATTCTATCGTTCAGATTCGACTTTGCACTGTAGCTTCCGCCACTCATGCACAAAATTAAGATCTCCCAACGTGGGTGGTGTAAGAAGCTACGTCATAATCCTGACTAATGGATCGTAACGTGACCAGTTAAATAAGTAATATGATACTAAGAGTGTAAAGGGATAATATCATGAATCGACTCTGGATAGTTAAGATGCTTTGTGAAAGCTTTATAATTTGTTATTGTGCTGTAAATTGAAAATGACAATGTATAACGTATGATGGATTCTATGTGACTCGGCCTTAAAACTTGGAGCAATTAAAGACATAAAGAGTGCAGCGCCTAATTCTAAACCACTATCTGAGTTCATTTTTTCATCCAATTTATAATGCAATTCGGGAATCCTTCCCCCGAACCACTAAAAATTCTACTGGCTACATACGTTAATACATTTCAACAAATTTCCAGAAAATATACAAACCATTACCACTGCCAGCCAGCAACAGTCATAAAAATGTGGATATGGGTTTGAGCACCAAGATCGTAAAAGATCATGGCAAATAAACACATGAATGGTTGGAAACGTGCAACCAAACACAAGTACAATTGTTAACATGTCAGAATATTTGCAAATGAAAAAAAAGAATTATTTTATTCAGACGCGACCACATCACAAACAACATCATCATGATCATCATCATCAACATGGTAGTCATCTTTAAAAGCATTTTTTTTGCCATTTTTTTCTGATTTTTTTTATTCACATAAAGATAAAAAAAAGCACAACAAAACAAAAATCAAAGTTAATCAGTGAACAACAATAACAAACAAACAAACAAACAGAAAAAAATTAAATAAAAAACAGATTTAAACAATAAAAAAAAATGCAAAAAAAAATCAAAACGAGAGAAAAACATGATGGTGGCTGAGATGTTTTGAAGCCAAATGTGATCGCGTCGGTCTGGCGAATTTTAAATGTGATGATCGCATAATGGCAAAAAAGAGACTCTCTTTCATATTCATGGCTATTTTTAGCCCTACACAATAGCAACAAACACCAGCACAACAACCATCAGAAAGCAGGCACCCAACAGACAAATCAAAGCACCACCAGTGAAATAAAACAGAAACCACAGCAGCAACAATTTAGAATCTTTACGCTCCACCTCATCTTATAAACACACACGCTTTGGGCCTTATATAGAAAGAAAAACTGGTATGGGGATACGTATGTACATAATTATATTTTATATAGAAAGAAAAACTGGTATGGGGATACGTATGTACATAATTATATTTTATATAGAAAGTGTAAACTCGTTTATATATGTATGAGCAAATGAATAATTTAATGAGAAAAAGCAGAAGTTTAAAAGAGTAAATAGATTTGAATTTGATGCTGATGAATATTTTTTTAATGACATGAGGGTGCCATGGTTTTGAACTGCTTTCACGGAGCAAAATATCAACTATTAGCTCATATTATGTGATATTATTATTCTTATTCTTATTCTTATAGAGATACAAATTCGAAGTCGTGGATTTCTTTTTCCTTGAAGCTGCAAACGTAGTTTTCTTCTGATTCCTAGCCAGACCCACGATACACTTTCTTTGATTTCTTTCGGCATTTGCTCAGCCTACAGTTACTACACGTAGTATTAGACACATGATATCACAGGGAAGGCAACTTTCTTATCGATGATGGGGCGCAAAATCTTTATATTCAGTGGCGGAAGGAATTTAGGAAATTATACTCGCCCTAAACGGGAGATAGAGAAAGAGGCGAAGGATCTCGCCAAGTAAATACAATGAATATTGGAAGTTGCCACACTCTAGTCGGTAGTGTGTTGACTTATTAGACCAGAGTCCCTGGTTCAACCACTGGCTCAGGTGGTTCAAACAAAAAAAAAAGGCGAAGATGCTTCTCAAACCACACAGGATTTTACCAAGTAGTAGTGTGTTGGCTTATTAGACCAGAGTCTCTGGTTCAACTCCTAGCTCAGACGTCTCGAATAAAACGAAATATGAAAAAAAAGATTTCTTCCAGCGAATCACATGAAAGTTATTTTTACTGACGCCAAACAGCACCACTCTGAACTACATCAGAGAAACAGGACTGAAGGCCAGTGCAAGAGATTTTCCATTGTATTAATTTTTGTCTCTTGCAAGACATTTTCAAATAAAATGTTGAAATGATCACACTTTACTTAACCCCTGTACTGAATGGCTCTATATTAACCAGTGCCCAATTTTTTTTTCTTGTAAAAACATGGATTTTTTGTATTTATTGGAATCTATATGGTATCCCACAGCCGATCAATATCTTACCGTTTTAAAAATGGAGCGATAAGCGCATATGGGTTAAGGATAACTCCGCCCTCTTAAAAACTATTTTGCACAGTAGTACCAACTTTTTATACATGTGAGCCCATATTGGAATTTTGAAATTCTGAAAAAGTCGAGAAAATTTCAATGAAGAATAACTCACCAATCAATTACAATCTCTTCATTCATTCCCTTTAAACTATTAAAACATTACAAATTTTCAAACATTCAAATTAAAGTTTGCACTAAAAATGTTTTTTTAATTGATTTCATTATTTTAAAAGTCTGTCGCCTATGAAACGAGTCATTAAGTAAAGAAAAGAACACAAAAAATCAAATAAATAAGATACACAAGGGGGAAGATCTCTTTTCATTTGAAAATGAAAAAAAAACAAAAAATATCTGACAGAAGCAAAACTAAACAACATCAACCACATCCATATACATATATTCACAGGGGCATCGTCATCTTTACAATGAAACGACGTCCATGTTCATATTGGTTGGCTGAGATGAGTTGATCAAACCTCAGCAACAAACAGAAGCAAAATAAAAATTTTATTGTATTTCATTTGGTTTTTTTAAACTCGTTTTTTTATTTTTTTTATTCATAATAAATATAATTATTGCCTGCCATTAATTTTACTTTCGATTCATTCGTTTATTCGTTCATTCATTCATTCATTTATTATATCATTGTCGTTGTTGTTGTTTTCATCATTATCATCATTTTTTTTTTCAATTTTTTTCATTTTGTTTATACCCCAAGATGTTATTCATTGTAATGGGTGTTCACATTCATTTCTGAATGTGACAGACCCATGAGTCTGTGATTTTTATGAACATTATTGTTGTGGTTGTTGTTGTTATTAATACCCTACAGCAAAAAGATTGGTTTCAGAGTTTAATTTGGTTTTTTTATTAAGATCAATCGATTTAAGATCACTTTCTGAATTTCTAAAGGGGTATGTACAAAAAGTCGCCATAATCTACTAGGTAGTGTGTTGGCTTATAAACCATAATTAAGTTTACTTTTCTTCCTACCAATTTCATTACAAAGGGCCGCCGGCCATCGCTACCTTAAATCTGAAAGTATTACAATCATGGAGTAAATTAACTTTGAGATCTAAATCCTATCTATCTAATGGACAACATTGAATTCAACATATTCGAAACCCTGACCCTGACATGTAAGGTGTACTCGATTGTCATTCTAGACCAACATATTTTATTATTGTTTTCTTTAAATGGAAGTTTGAATTTTTTTTCTTTGGTTTGCTTTTGAAAAGATGATTCCATTTTATTTCTTGATTGTTTTTTTTTTCTTTAGCTTTTCGCCTCCTTCATCTTTTGTCACTGTGCTGCTCTTTTGAATGCTGACTACACAAAATGTCTTGCTTTATGGGTGTAAAACACCCATATTTTGTTGTTTATCAATTTCAATTCAAATTATTGACAACTGTTCGTTGACAGATCAAATAAAGGCAATGATCCTCGTTAGCGTCGTCATAATCATTCAAGTTGATTTATGAATGCATTCAGTTTTAAGTCAATTGATGTTTCATATGAAATTATAAAATTTAAAAACAAACAAAAAATATTCTGTATGAATTATTCAGTGGAAAGAGATTTTAAAGGAATTCAAAAATTCGAAATTTACTCTTTGCAAGAAGAGAAATTTGTAAATTAGCGAATGAATGAGTAACGAAGTGTAATAGTCTAGAAATGGCAATGGCGCCCTATTTTTTTACCAAGAGTATGTGCTGCTCTAAGACGTTTGGCGTCAATGTTGTCATCTCTGGAGAGTCAGCAGTTGAATAGATTATGTAAAATAGATTGAAGACTACATATTTTAAAATCATTTTCTAAACCGTTTCAGCTCCTCCTGAACTCAAACCGGTCTTGTACTCCAGCACTTTATATAACATATAAGGTCGGATCTATATGTCCATCACATTCAATTCAGTTTCCCGGCTCATAATATAAAGGGCAATATTGCTTCTGTCCACAGACATTTTTCAGTTGATTCCGATCAAAATTTAAATAAGCTGCGTCATTTAGTTTGTGCTTGACAGCATCTGATAACATGCTGCTCGGCGTTATCAAATGCTCATGAAACATTATTTTTTTGCGAAGAGAAACTATCCACCAAACCCTCGCCAAATACAAACGGAACTCTGGACGATTGATTTCTTTGATAAAAAAAAAGTATTTTACCGAAATCCGTTGAGGGCACCACAAAAATGGTGGGTGCAAAAAAGTCTGGGCACCCAGTTAAGATCTCTGCGCCTGAAACATCAAATAATTTCAGGACATAGAACAAGCCGATCGAAATTAAAGATACGAGATATTATGGAAAGCCATGGCTCAGTGAGTTCAATTTTGAATGCTTACTGGGTGTATGAAAGAACTTTCTACAAATTAGGTAACAGGTTGACTAATAAACAACCTTAAACATTGGGTCAACAGCAATATAGATGAATTTCCGAGTCGTGACGTATCCTTAGACGAGGATTGATTCCATCAGAAAATATCAAAGACCAAACCCTACTCGAAAATGAGAGTTTTGCTATGCAAATCATTGCCATATTAAACCAGTGCTGTCCAGACCCAATTTAAATTTTTAAACAAGAATAGGACATCTTATTGGCATTCCTCTTAATGAAAATCAAAGAAAAAGTACAAAGGTTTTGACAAGTAAAACGACCCATATTATCACTCTCAGGCGCCATTACATTTTTTGGTAGAATTTAAATGAAATTATAAAAACTTTTAAACCCACCCTCGTTAATTTCACAGTTGCGATCATTTAAAGGACATACTAGTTTTCAACCAAATACGAAAAACTACACACATTCTAAAATGTCAAATTTGCTTTGTACCTAAATGTCAACGCATTTTATAGCGTCAAAAGTACGCTTCAACCTCTTCTGCGGACTGGGCTGCATTGTGCCAAAAATACTTTCCGTTTAAAAACACAAAAAAAACCAAAAAAAAGACGAAGAACAAATGCAACCAATCAGGTTAAAAGGCAACTTATTGCCAACATTATGAGAGTTTTGCTGAGAGTGTGCGGTTTTATGAACGTGTAAATCCTTCAGTTTATTGTTTATTGCTGCCACAAATATTGATTTCAAAATATTTCTTTCGTTTGTTAAACTTCTTCAAAGAAAAACTTATTCTACTGAGCAGACCTGCACACACACATACAGGTACGTACCAAAAGACTTGTATCATTTGCATAAAAAATCCGTAAAAAGAGCTCCTAAACAACAACATTTGTGAAATGGTTTCTAAACGAGCAGCTAAAATTTTCAAAAATACAAAACTTCAAGGATTTGGCAAAAATTCAACGATAAAACGGAACCATTTTATCTGCAAGGATTCAAATTCAAAACTCGGCTCATTTCAAATAAAACTGAAATGAATCTAAAAAACAAAAGAAAAAAAAAGAAACGTTCCAAAGAAAAGAAAATAAGAAAATATCAACTGAGGCCATAAATTTTCATTTTCTGCGACAATTTCTTGGCTGTTTCTTCTGTAACTTTTTTTCCTCCTTTTTTTTCTTTCTGTTTTTCATTATTATTCCTTTAACATCGTTGTTTTCTAGTTATTGTTGTTGCTGTTGCTGTTTGAATATGTTGCAAAAGTATTTGTAAAATGAAATGAATTAAGTTGAGTTGAGTGAGTTGAGCTGAAATGAAATGAAATTCATTGCAAGTTGCAACCAACAACCATCATTGCTGTTGTATACTGTTGTATGGTAAGAGTAGATGGCGGCGGTTTCTCTTCTGTTTTACGCTCCTTTTTCTCCCCTTTTTAAGTTTTCAAATAGAAATTGCAGCAGCAATAAATTCTCAAAAGTATGTGTATCTTCAAAGTTTTAAATTTTCTACACAATTATTTTTTTTTATGGATTTTTGTTAAACGAATAGAAAATTATACAGTGGGGCACATAAGTGCATTAAGAGAGAGAGAGAGATAAATGGATTAAAGCCTAGCCGAAGGAAGAGTTTCTAATCTATTTTGCATACATCGCCTTTGAACCAAAATATATTGGGAAATAGAATCGGGTCTTACAACAGGAAATTTCGAACTTTGACAGTTCGACAAATTTTTATTCAGTCTATTAAGCTTACCTCTCAGCAGATTTCTGACAAAAACTCTGAGTGTAATTAAAATTTCCTATGAAAAGTTTCTCAAAAATCTATCGTTCGGAATCGAAACTGTAGATCCTTCTGCTCATGTATAACATAAACACACACGTTGTGATAACCTAGGTCGTAATCCTTACTGAAGGGTTGTAATGATCAATTACGTATGCATGTATGTATGTGTGTATGTATGGATAGTGCATTCAACACCATAGATGGGCACTTTGCAGTACCAGTAAAATTTCAGTAAAAATTGATTTTTACTGATTACTGAAAAAATTTCAGTATTCAGTAACATTTTACTGGTAATGCAATCTAAATTTCATTTAAATTTCATTTAGATGTCATTTAAATTTAGATTGCATTAACAGTAAAATTTTACTTTTTTTCATTCAAATTTAGATTGCATTAACAGTAAAATTTTACTGAATACTGAAATTTTTTTCAGTAATCAGTAAAAATCAATTTTTACTGAAATTTTACTGGTACTGCAAAGTGACCATCTATGTTCAACACCACCAGCAAATAATAAACATTTTTTCTCACGATAAGTATTCTGTTAGAGCAATTTACCGAACGCTTCATCAATGTTCGGATCAACATTATCGTACTACCGAGAGGATTCGAAATGTGTGCATATATGTATGCGCGTCAACTGATTAGTAAACCATTGACTAAACAGCGAAACCATCGCCTTTATTCGTAAGACTGTGCAGAAGAATTAAAGGCAGTCGATTTCACGCCGCTTGCAAGAATTCGACCTTTCGCATACCCCAACTTGACTTAAGTTTGCTCTGCACCCGTGTCAAATTCAACTAACCTGGGAACTGAAGGTAAACGATCACAGACAACAGCGTCTGTTAGCTGAATGGACTCTGGAGTAGTTGGCAATTGACCCTAATGTTTATAGAAAAATCATCTTCAGCGTTGAGGCCTGTTTCTGAACGAATGGGTACGTGAATAAACAAAATTTTAGAATTTAGTACGATACAAAATTCAAGAGCGTTCAAGGCATACCAACTGTTTGTAGGCATCACGGTCAATATTTCTTTGAGAACAACATTGGCCAGGTCATCACTATCAACTACAAGCACTATAGGTCGATGACTACTGCTTCTTTAGACCAAAATTAGATGATCTGGACATTAATCGCATGTGGTTTCATCAGGACGGCGCTACGTGTTATACAGCTCATGCCCCATTGGATATTCTGCACGAGAAATGCGAGGGCATGGTCATCTCTCGTGGAGCTGATATAAAATGGGACCCGAGATCGTGTGATTGGACACTATTAGACTCTTTTTTGAGGCTTTTTAAGTCGCAGATGTCTGGGAATAAGACACACACCATAGCGGTCCTCAAAGCCAATATAACACATGCCATCAGCCTAATTCAGCCTGTTCTATACGGTAAAGTGATGGGAAATTGGACATATCGGATACCTTCTGCCCAGAGAAACTATGGCGGGCATTTAAACGGACATAATGGCCTTAAAAAATCTTTTAGACGAATAAAAAATGTCGATGATATCTATCATATACGAAGATAAGAAAATCTTAATATAAGACCCGATATACTTATGGCATACCACTGTACCCATAAAATGTAAAACTTGATTATTCGTAAAAGAAAAAAAATTTCTATTTGGCGCTCTACCTTTAAATTCTTCTTCTTCTTCTTGTTTTCTTGTCTACTGCTGCTGTAAATTGTGATGTTTTTCTTGGACTAAAAACAGAAAACAACAACGATAACAACAGCCACGATAACAACTACAACTTGCAATGGAAAAATGTTACAATTGCTAAGCAAAACCTTTTTAAGAAAAAAACAAAAACACCATTAAACTGAATACAAAATGAGAAGGAATGAGAACCTAAAAGGATACAAAATATCATGGCGTGTAAAGAATGCATTTTTTGGTGCAGTGCAGCAAGCAAATGCAGAATAAGTTTTCTTTCGTTTTGCTATACTTTACCACGTCAAAGAACTTAAAAAAATAACTTGAAAAAAGAAAGACAAGAAATATAATACAAGTTGCATTGCAGTTTAAATGAAGCACAAAGAGTGAAAGCCAAGAGGGGTAGATAAATGCAGGGAAAACTTTTTGTTGAAATAAGTTGCCACGTCGCTGTTGCATATCCGTTTTTGTTACAACACAAAAACTAACTTTTTTCATTTCTTCTTATTTCTCTGCTCTTTTCCGCTCTCTAAATTCATTCACAGATGGGGAGGTTTTTTTAAGTAGATTTCGGTACAAAGAAATACACAAAAAAAAGATACAAAACTTCTATTCCGTCCTTCTTTTTCTTGTTTTTGTTTTTGTTTTTCTTTTTTTTTTTTTTGTATTATATCATACGTAATGCGAAATTCTTCGTATGTTGTGTGTATCTTATAGATTCACACTCTTACACATACGAAATACATCCTTTACAATACACAACAGCAGAAAAGAAGGACACAACTTTAAAACTTAAAACAACAAAAACAAAAGCATGTAAATACATATATGCACACACATACAGGATGTTCAACGTATACAAATGTACGTATGTATGTACATACATTCATATCCAATGAATATACCATAAGTATACAGGTGTGTATATGTTCTGTATCTGTGTGTGTGTGAGTGTGTGTTGTATCTATTCACTGCATAGAAGAGAGAACTTTTTTTGATAGTTTCGTTTACCCTCAATTGGTTGCCCCCAGCAACCGTTGATTTAATAGATTTTTCCGTTTTATAGTAACAAAACGAAACTTTTCCTCTTTTTTGTTCCGTCGCTCTTCCCTTGCTTATTTATCCTACGTTCACCATGTACATCTAAAATTTATTGCCACTCATTTTATTTCATTCAGCCAAGCAAGCAACATTCATTCATTTGCTTACTCTTACACATAAAAACGGGTATCTTTTGAATGCGTCCTGTCTGTGATTTGTTGCAGCGTTTCACCCCCTTCCTGCTGTGGCACCCACTATCTGTACAAGTTCTGGTTTCTGTTCCCCCTCTTTTTTTTTGTTGATATTCACCATATTATTCCTCTGTGCTCTGGTTTTTTGTTCCTTTTTTTTGCTTTTTTTACAGCAGATTCTTTACATTTTGGTGTGTTTTTTCTTGTGATTAAAACCACACCCTGTTTTAGATGGTCGCTGTCGTTCTGTTTTATTTGCTCCATAAAGATTTTACGTTTTTATCTGGAAATCTTTTAATGTCCCCTTTGTTGTAGTAGTTGTTGTTGAAAGTTATGAGGGTGGATTTTTGTGGTGCCTGTAGTAAAAAGTACACTGACAGAAAATTTACAAAAGAAAATACTTCAGTTTACTAAGACATAAACTGCGCTCGCATTGCAAATTTTTACTGGAACAGAAATTCTAGAGACCATGTCCACAATTTCATTTGTATTCCCACTCCAACACTTATCGCAACTTCATTTTTGCAAAATTCAAAGCAGTACTTGAACTTAAGATACTTCATTGGTTTAATTGCCACGCCCACAATTCCGATAATAAAGAATTTCATGAAGAAATTATTTAATTATCACTCAATTGCGATCAACAATGTTTCTGAAATATGATAAGAAAACGCAAAAGAATATAAAAGTTCAGAAAATTCTTCAAGAAATAAACGATTGTGAGCAAGATCTAATCCTTAGCTTTCGTTAGGAAATTTCAATTGTAAACTGCAAATCCTAACATAAGAAGGGAAAAGTTAATTACATACTTAGTGGGTATGTAAATATTGTTAAGACATATAGAAAATCTAAATTTAGCATTCTATAACCCCTTGGGTTATGAAACATAACCTCCAAAGGATAGAAGTCATCCAAGCTGAACTCAGGAAAATCCCTAAACAATCCTCTTTTCGAAATAATTTACCAGCATTCATCTGACGTGTTAAACCCGTTAGACTACAAATTATGGACAGTTTTAGAAGATATGGCTTGCCCCAAACTACAGTCAGGATTACGATCTATTTTCTTACACCATTTATGTTGTGTGTGTTAATTTTATACATGAGTGATGGGAGCTACAGCTTAAAGTGGACTCCGAACGACAGATTTTTGAGCAACTTTTTTAATTCAATTTTATTTACTCTCAGAGTTTTTGTCAGAAAGGATACACCAACATTTATTTTCGTAAGACAACGTTTATTCGTGCTGTGGCCAGTTTTCCAATTGTCCAGATTTTTTTCTTAAGTCATAAAACGATTTGCAAGTTTCGGTCTGAGTAGGTTAAAATCGAGTGTTGTGTATGTTTTCCACTGTGACCTATAAACATGGCACGACCCACCCAACGGTATTTAGGTTACTTTACTTTATCAAGTCAGTGACTATCCATAGTTACTCACTTGCATCAATGATCAGTAAAGGTTACATTCCCTCTTGATTTCTTTTGATGATGTAACTAATTTTCTTACAAATCTAAATTTTGGGTTCAACATGTAGGGTGTTCGATCGACATAATTTCAGCATGGGTTTTGCAAATTTTTCAATTTGGTTCCTTCATCCGTTAACGTTTCATTTTCTATAAAAGTAAAATTTCTGGTATCGATGGTATATGTATAGCCGTACGTCTGAGATAGCAATACCAAATCGTCAGAATTGCGAAGTCATAGACTTAATTCCGCGGTGTCCAGAAAGTATCAGCTGACAGCAGGCACTCTTATCTGAAATCCGTTGTTGAGAGCACAGTATTTCTCAAAGATTGCTTACGCAGCTACACACTTCCCACCGTAAGCTACAACGAAGACGGATGTGACAGTCCTTGTTAGACTTTTCGTTGCCAATTCAGACATCTCTATGAACAAAATATATTTAAACTATTCTTCCCACTTTGAAAACAATTTATTCGATTAAAATAACAAATATTTTGCACGGTAAAGAACTGAAATCCATCCATATCAGATCAAGTTTAGATCTTTAACAAGCGAGAGTAAATTTCAGTTCCAATAATTAATTGATACAACAGAAATACTCGTACGTTTGTACTCAACTACACTTTCATTAATTTTATTTTATTTTCTTTAATTCTTATTTCGACAATTTTTAATACGTTTTTTATGTTAATTTCCCATTTAATTTTACAAACACGCTCTATATTGTGTCTATTAGAAGCAGTTTCATAGAGTCTCTGTGTCTCTGAATTAAAAAAGCAAAAAATAAAAACAGAAAGAAAGTGTCACGCGATTGCAGCATACACAGCATGTGGCAAGTATGGTATATAAAAGTTTTTGTTGCTTTTATTTTATTTATTTACAACCAAAATAAATAAAAAGAAAACATTTTTATTTCAATGACCAAATGTATACTCGTGTTATACAGCATGAGTAAGAACAAAGCAAATTATTTTAGTTTTTCTACCTTAATTTTAATCATTTAGTTGGTAGTTGGTGAAAGCACTTGCCGCCTAATAATAACTCATAGAAATACATATTCTATGCCACACGTTTTATTCCAAACAAAACCCAAAACGGAAGTGATAGAAGCAAAAAAGGATATTTCGAAATGAAATGCAGTGTTATATGATTTGAAACAGGATAACCTGTGAAAATTAGAAGAATTATGATCATACTGAACTTTATTTAATTTCTTTACATCGTTTATTTGCATAAGTTAAAGTATGAACTCATTGCCAACTTTCCAGAAAATAGCATTCCAAACAAACTGCAGTAAATTGGCTAGGTACACTATATTCTCAATCTAATTGACAAATGCTTAAAACACTGCAGCGCTGAAGAGGAATTTGAGAACACAAACATGGCCTAAACTTCCAGTTTGGGAGGGTTAGGAAAAAAAACAGTCAAATTACAACAATTAATCAATACAGAAAGATCTCGAAAGATAACAAAGAAATGAAGGAATAACAATAACAAATCAACAGTAAATTCTAGAAGTTGCCAAATGGAGAAAAAATTTGGTCACTAGAAGGGGAATTCCATTGAAACAACGCTTCACCACACACATTGCTAGTTATTAATTTCAAGCTTTCAGTTATTACAAGCTTAATATGTAAAGGAATGAATCTAGCAAAGAATACCCAAGTGTTGATAAGCTTAGAATAATAGACATACCGATCTCATGAATTACGTAGGCTTTGAGGACCGTTCGTGCTTTGCCGCTTATTCACATACAACAACGACTTAAGAAAACCGCACAACAAAAAATTTAACGGGATCAAAAAATCTCAGTGTCCAGCTCACTTCATCTTCAAATGCTATGACAACTACTGCCTCTAGTTGACGCGCAAAATATTGTTACGAAAATGGAAATGGTGTCAGTAAAATAATAAACAAAAGCGCCAACAACAACACAATGGACTTGTTTACATGATCAATGAATAAACAAGAATGTAACAACAACATCAGTGTATAAAAAACGAGATAAACAAAGTAGGCAAGCAACAACAACACTACAAGGACAAACGTATACAACTTGTTTACATTTTTAGATATTTCGCGAAGTATAATAGATATTTCCTTCGAGAGTATTCATTAGACTATTGATCCAGCGATATAAAAGGCAAGACAAAGCGAGCAACGATTGGAGAAAGAATTCAGTCAGTCTTGTGTGAAATTAATTGTGAAGTTTTTATGAATTATCTTTATAGTTAGGGCTTGGCAGCAAGCAATAAAAATAGGTTTCCATTTATTCTGAATATTTTTGTAGGTAAAAAATGATGAAAACTGATTGACTTATTTCACTGCCAATACGCATGGCGCTTTCTTTTGGGGATTTGTGATGGAAATTTCATTGATCATCGAACAAAATGGTGCATATTTGATCTGAATGGGATCCTTTAAACATAATTATATCACACTGACAAAACTTTACAAGCAAATAAGCGTGGAGTCTCTCATTTACATTACGATTCATAATTTATTGTAACTTCCCTTTGAAATCATATTTTCAAAATGGCTAATATTCTAATGGTATTATCACAAAAAAACAATCTTTACAAATCATTGAACACCCACTTTTATGCACTGAAACCAATCTATGGATTTTACTCTTGCTCATCCCATCACTTGAAACATCCACTCATTCACCCTTTTTACCACATCCGCCGCCTACAAAGCTCATATTTCAACCCCTTTTTTGGTTGCCCTTAAAATTCAAGTACTTGCCATTTAAAATATATATCTTTTCCAATAATGAACGTTACAAACAGCAGAGAAGAAGAAAAAAACAAATAAAAGCAGAAGGTTTTAAACATAAAAACGTAATTGTAGCAGGTTAAAGGGGGTGTGTAAAGGGGAAAAATCTCTACAATTATAGTGATGCGTCATCGTCATCATTATTATCGTTATTTACAACAACAACAACCTTTTTTTACTACCCCCCATTTAAATGTTTTTTTTTTCTTTTATTACTCTTGCTTGCTCTCATATTGTCAGATTTTTTTGTTCTGTTCTGTTTGGTCTGTTTTTTTTTTGTGTTTTTTTTCATTTTTCATAGCCTTGCTAACCCCTCTTCTACTATTTTCACCTGTCATCTGTTTTCAGAGCACAAGTACAAAGAGACGAAATACGAAATAACAAAAAAAAAAATATTCGATTACCATGAGTAGTGAAAATAAGAAGCCTTTAAACCACCCTAAAATATTTACTGCCTCCCATATAAACATCCCTCTTTTATGTACAACAACAATCAACTTACAAGTATACAATGTTGTTGTAAATATATATGTACATATATATACAAGAAAAAAAGAACAATAACAACAACAACTATAAAATAAACGACAGGTGAATAGTTTCCCTTTGTGCGCACATTTCTAATTGGATTTATTGTTCTGGGGTTCTGCCTGCTACTCTGCTCTGTGTTTCTAAGAAAAAATCTATGAAAAGAATTCGTAGATACAATTTTCTCTGTTTTCTCTGTATGTTCTTATTGTTGTTGTTGTTGTAGTTGTTAGTGTTGTTGCTATTAAGTTTCTAGTATAATTTAAATGGTTTTCAGTTCCTCTTCGTGTTTTCGGTTTCTTCTGCCAAGAGCTAAAACAGAATTAATGCTCTCGTGTAGAACTTCGATTTTTTTGGTTTTTCAGTTTCGTTTGATGTTCCCCTACAGTACGAGAAGGTATAATATATGCAGGTTTTCTGTTTCAAATCCTAATCAAGGGTACCCTATGCTATATTACTACAGGTTCTAAGCCCAATTTGATTGCACGACCTAGCTTTTACTAATCAACTGAGACCAACATTTTCAATATGCAGACATATACTCATACACATTTAACTTCTCACACCACTTATGTTATGTGTGGTTAATTTAATACAAGCGCGGCGGGACTTACAGTTTAATGTCGATTCCGTGTGACAGATTTTTGAGAAATTTTTTCATGGTATTTTTATTTACTCTCAGAGTTTTTTGCCAGAAGTCTGGTGAGGGGTAGTCGCCGAAGAAATATTTGTTAAAATTTAGTTTTTGTTGGAGATGTCTGACCTGGGGTTTGAACCGAGGACTCACATCTAATAAGCCGACATATAGCCTACTGCCAATACTATATACTATATATGCAGCCATATATCCCATTATAAATTGGTATTTCTTAATGATCTGGGACATATGGGAATAACAGATCCTTCAATACAGTAAATTCTAGAACCAGCAACTACCCTCATGAATGAGGAAGTTATTTATAAAAATTGGGTTTTCAGTCATTATCGCCGTTTTTTTCAGACTGAAATCAAAGTTATGGATGGTTGACGTCATTTAAGACCATTCTCTTACACTCTCTTGATATACTCAGCATTTATACTTAATACATATGTATATATGTACATAATTGGTCCTTATCACACCATCTACGTTGTGTGAGTTAATTTTATACATGAGTAGCGTGACCTACAGTTTAAAGTCGTCTCCGAAAGACAGATTTTTTTGAGAAACTTCTCATTGCAATTTTTTATTTACTATCAGAGTTTTTGCCAGATATCTGAAGGGGAGGGGATGTCGCCTAAGGAATATATGTTTTCATACAGCCTGTAAAGAAACTAGTCGGCCACCGACTGAAATGAGTTTTACAATTGAGGTACTAAACATTCATGAGAGAAAGGCGACTGAAGGAAACATATAAATATTCCTCTAATTGATCATTTTGGAGTACAAACAATAGAGAAAAGCAGTTGAAGAAAAGACGATTAACATCACACGGATTCAACCTTTAGAATTATCTTTTCGAGATGAAGTAAATCGTTTGAAATGCTAAAGACTGAGAAGCGTGATAAGGCATTACTACCTAGCAATTGTTAAAAAACGCCAGGCAAATCAATCAGATGAGTTTCAAGGCACAGGGAACATGGCTAATAAGATATTATAACTTGTAGATATTTATGTTATTTTAAGTTAGGCTTTTTCGAAGTTAAACAATAAAACGTATAGAAAACATCCAAGTAATTTGATTTCGGAACCTTGTATGAACAACGAGAGGAAAATACCATAAAACAGCTTTGACAGCATTGCCCAATTTTAGAGAAGCTGAGCTTAATATGCAAGTGTTTTAGCTTATTAGACGAGAGACCGTGGTTCAACCTTTGGCTCAGACATCTCGAACAAAACGATACATACGTATATAATTGGGCATTACAACCCTTCAGTTAGGATTACGGCCCAGCTTCTCACACCACTCATGTTGTGTGCCTTAATTTTATACTTAAGTGGCGGAACCTACAGTTTAACGTCGACTCCGAACGACAGATTTTGAGAAACTGTTTTCATGGCAGGTTTATTTACTCTCAGAGTTTTTGCCATAAATCTGCTGAGAGGAAGTCGTCGAAGAAATATTTTTTTCATATTTCGTTTTGATGTCTGACCTGGGATACGAACCCGAGCTTTACGTCTAATAAGACAACACACTACCTACCAGACTACGGCGACTACCCGAACAAAACGATATATACAAGAAATATTTTTTTCGGCAACTTCCTCTCAACAATTTTCTGGCAAAAACTCCTTAATCAATGATTATTACACTCAAGCGAGCTTATGTAGGGCATCAGATAGTTATGTTCGGCCAACAACAATTTCCCAGTTCCCTTTAAACCATGGATTTAAGTTGAATTTTTTTGTTTTTTTTTTTTTAGTTTAGTTTAGTTTGATATGAATGTTAATGTTGTTATTGTAAACTCATGTTGCCTTGGCCGATTCTGTATATATAATAGTATACTACCACATACACGTAAAAGAAATTACATACACATTTACATGTGTATATACCCAGCTAGCATTTGGAAGATTGTTTTTAAAAAAATCACCCTGCTGAGTCTTTTTAGAGTACTTTTGGTGATCAAAAACTTATTAGTCAGTTATACGATTAAAAAAGGACTCAAAAATGATTCGCGTCAATGAGTAAAGTGAGTTCGATTTAAAATACAATAAAAAATTGTATAGCAATCGGAAATTAATCATCCAGACGTTTAAAATGTGACTATTATTTCCGTTATTTATTATTATATTCTACTTATACGGAAGATTGAAAAACGCTTAATCAAAAACAGATCAGGCAGGTGTTTGAAAAGTGATTGTAATTACGTATTTATGATCATATTTTAAGCAGATAGATGATTAAACACTGCTTTTTTACACCCTCTCTGTATAAATTGTCATTTATGTAAAAGATGGCTATGAAATAAAATACAATTTGTTTTTAAATATAAATATAATATTCTTTCTTTGGTAGACGCCGACTTCCTTTCAGCAGATTTCTGGCAAGAACTCCAAATATCTCAAAAATCTGTCGTTCTGAGTCAACGTCAACTCTAGGTCCCGCCACTCACGTATAAAATTAACGTACACAATACGAGTGGTGTGTGAAGCTAGGCCGTAACCTGACTGAAGGGTTGTAATGGCCAATTATGCATGTATGCTTCCTTTGTTACTCAATGTTCATACGAACGTGATTTTTGAAATCGCGACAGAGTAAACGTAGGTCTTAGAAAACCGACTAAAAGCAGATATTGAAATACGACTAATAAATGACTCAAATTATAATCATAAATGACCCAAAAAAGAATCCAAACATACTGATAAATTACTCATAAAAGACTCGTATGCGATTAAACGATGACTGAAAGACGACTCGAAAAAGAATCACAAATGACGATAAATAAGACTAATAAATGATCAGAAAGCGATTCGAAAATGATTATAAGACTACTAGAAAAAGAGTCGAAAATTACTCTACACTAATATAGAAAACGACTCATAAATGACTTTTTTAGAAGAGTCGCCCGTAGTCACTTTTTTCTCCCGACAAAAGAGTCTTTTATGATTAGAAAATGAGCGCATATTCTAGCTTTTCAATCGCGCAGGAGAATCAAAAAATACTCGAATTTGATTAAAAATTTCCAAAAATGCTGGCTGGGTACAATAGAACAGTATACATACATAAGAAGAAAAAAATAGAGAATTTCTCTTTTGTGATGTTTCTGTGATAAAGTCTCTGGTATCCTCTTCTCATTTGTTGTGCCCATTCGTGTGATTGTGTGCTGGGGGCCGCTGCTTTACTCTCGTCTATGCTACACTGTTTAAATGGGGGATGTTTGCGATTCAATTCTGTTTAGTTTTGAGGGAAAAAAACAAACACATTTTTGTGGGTGGTTAGTGACACCATACTATTACAAGTGGGGGTGGGGGGAGGAGGATAGTTTCTGTTATAGTTGTTGTTATTTATTGTATGGTATCTGCAATCATTATTTTAGTTGTTTTTGTTGTTTTTATTCAGTTTATTTTTATACGTTCACATCAACGTAAACGTGTTGTTTTTGTTTAGTATTGTCGAGGAGGATACCAAAAGAAAACTTTTTTTCCATAGTATTGAGGGTGAAATATTAATGTAGTTGTGCTATGTATATGTACTGATGATAATGATGATGATGATGTTTATCAGCGAGAGGAATAAACTGAGTGTATGTTTTCTCTGCTGCTTGTGTAGGTGGAACGAAGGTAAGAAAAATCGATAATTATGTAAACGGCGAAAAATTTTTATGTACGAAAGTCGTATTAAAGTATGATAAGGATGCATAAAAGGATATAAATTGGAATATATTTCAGAGAAGTTATGCAAAAATGTATAAAAAAAATTTATTCAAAAGTATATTCAACGTGATTATAATAATTATACTTCAGAGAAATATCAGTGAAAAAATATTTTTAAACTGTCTTACAGGAAAGGCAATTCTAGAATGAGTGTTTCATGAAAAGTCGGTGCAGAATTTTTCAAATAAACATAATAGACTTTTTAAAAGATTTTTGCTGTCTTCTCTCTCTAGCACTATAGTTTTCAAAAACAAGTAACACAATAAATGACGACACTGTTAAACTGTATATTACAAGCTTATTACAGATAAGTACCTACTGTGAATCAATTTAAGCACTACTCCAACTAAAGCTCCTGATGTAATTCTGAACTTACCACTCTTGGATTCAGAAGGTAAAAGAATATCGACCAACTTTGCAATTTGCCTGAGAAAAACTTCATAAAGAAATACGAATAAGCCTATAAGGATATAATCTTCCATTGAAAGGTTGATTACAAGGAGTAAAGAGTAAAAAGAGTATTGGAGTTTTGATTTTGACATATCTTCAAGGGATCATACATACATACATACACATATACATATATACATAATTGGTCATTATAATCCCTCAGTCAGGATTACAACCTAGCTTTTCACACCATTTATGTTGTGGCTGTTAATTTTATACATGAGTGGGCTATGGTTTGAAGTCGACTCCGAAAGATAGATTTTTTGAGAAACTTTTTCATGGTTTGACCTCGGGTTTGAATCGTGGCCAACACACTACCTATTAGACAACGGCAACTTCTATGATCAAGGGATCATTTCAGGGTTTATTAGGCATGTCTGTCTATTAGACTGTCAAGAAGGCTGCAGATTGGCTAAGGCGATCTACCTTTGCCAAGAATGTGAATATCTAAACGAAGAGCAGTTCCGCCTTTTAAACCTTGTATTCTCTCACTTGATTACAAGAACTGTGAGCATACGAAACATGGTCACAGGAACCTACAGAGCAAAAAAGAACTGAGGACCAGAACTATTCTTGATTATCGCTTCTTTCGAAACAAAATCGATGAATAATTTAGTACTGTGAGCATACAAATCATAGGCACAGGAACATACAAAACAGATCAGCTTCTCTGGGCTGACACCACTTTACATGTTCCATCCATTTAGCTTGTCATCTATGCATATGCGGTGTGCTTCCTGACTTTATCTAGATGGCAGATTCAAGATTTATTTGATGAAAATAAATAGGAGGTATTGACTCTTGGTTGCACCTGTAATTAGCGAGCCTTGTCTCATAGGATGTCATGTACGACACTTGGGCGCTTTAGTTAAATAGATGAAAACAATAGGGAGAGTATAGAACAACTCTATAAGAAGCACCCTAAATAATATCGAACGATTATGGTAGGTTAAGCTCACATTGAAAATGAAAATAAGTGAAGTTGATTTAAAAATGTTTGCCAAATCCGACAAATAATTGCATATGAAATTAGCATCCTATACGATAGCATGAAATTAAATTTACCACTCATTTCATAATTGAATACAAGTCAGATAATTTAAGTATAAGAGTGGGACACAAATTAAGTAATCAGTCATAGTTTTTATTCAAAATTTTTCAATTTTAAGAAGATAAAGTTTCCTATACACTCTCTTCAAATAAAAAAGAGAACCACTCGCTATATTTAATGATGTAGTCTTGTTTGATTTTATGATACAAACACGTGATCTCTACAGTGAAGTAGTATGGATCAGTGTTCAATGGTACTCTTATCTCAATATTTCAGCTGAGAATATCATTTAACGATACGAAATAAAAACTGAGTGCAGCCTTATCTATTGATTTATTTCAGTGCAATTCTTATTGGGACCATTAATAAACTGTCATGGTCCGAATAATAAATAAATAATCAATAGAAATGGAAAAAACACCGAATGCTTCTTTTTTTATTGTATTTTCATCAATAAATACATTGAAATGGTCTCAAAAGCTGTTGTAATCATAAATAACAATTGGCAGACGAAGAAAAACAAATTGGTTAAATCGCAATTTATGGGGTAAGTAATCAAAATGTTGTAAAAGGCTTAATTGTTAACATATATTCTTTAATATCTTCATATAGATACTCTGGCATGAATTTTTTTCAATTATTAACATCTATTTTAATTGTAAATGCATTTCAATATATTTTTATTGAATATTTTTGTAAGATTTTGATTCTCTTTGAAAATCGCAATAAAGCGTATCAATCGTATCAATTAACCTACAGAGGAATCATAAATTCATAAATAATTACTTTCATAAAAGACTTTAGCCATCAAGAGCGAGATAATCAATCCGTTCTTTTTTTCTTCTCTCTTTTTTATTTATTGGTATGAAATTTGTACTTTATAGAATAGAAATCTAATCGGAAGAACTGCACTATAATACTCAACAGAATTATTAGATCTTTTTATAGAATAGACGTCTAAAATAAAATTAAAAAAACAGTTGAAAAGATAAGTATTGTATTAGTTTTTTATTACGCATTTATTGAAACTTTAACTTTTATGTCTCAGTTCTAAGGAAATAATTTTTAAAATCCCCGAATAAATTGGAACGATTTTCATTTCTAAGAACAAGAAATTACTGCCTAGTTGTTTATGGTACGTTAGGCTATTGGTAATAAAAATATTCAATATCGTACGCCCTAACAAAATTGTAAACATTAGTGACAGCACCAACAGTTTAACTTCGACTCCAAACGAGCATACCATACATAATTGGCCATTATACTCACACTACTCATGTTGTGTGTGTTAATTTTCTACGTGAGTGGCGGGACCTACAGTTTAAAGTCGACCCCAACCGACAGATTTTTGAGAAACTTTTCATGGCAATTTTTACTCTCAGAGTTTTTGCAAGAAATCTCCTGAGAGGAAGTCGCCGAAGAAATATTTTTTCATATTTCGTTTCTTATGTCTGACCTGGGGTTTGAACCGCGGCCTTACGTCTAATAAGCCAACACACTACCTACTAGATTACGGCAACTTCCTCCGAACGAACGAGAGCTTTAAAAAGCTTTGCCATCATAATTAGTTACACTCTGAGGTTTCTCAGGAAACAGCTGAGAGGATGTTGTCATAATACATATTTTGTTTCAAAAACTCAGAGCTTAAGTACGACCCTTAAAGCACATGACTAGTAAATCAACATTCTATTCACTGAAGGCGACTGTATGAATGAAGAACTCACGATGTGTTCTAATCAGATAAATCATCAAGACATGGACCCAGAGAAGGCATATTTGAACGGACAGAAACTCGATAGTGAGTATTTCGCAAAATCTAAAAAGCATGTCCACTTCGAATTCAGTACCAACAATACTCATAATCGCTTAAAAGGAAAACAGTTTTGCCAGACCTTTAATAGAAATATTATCTACAATATTGAATATTAAACGCATGCCAAAAACGTGTGTTTTCTGAATACATTTTAATAACCCGTAAGTAAGAGCGTATGAGATATCGAAAACAAATATTTCTCCCAAAACAAAGGTAATTCATTAAGTAGACTAGCGAGCTAAAGAATAAGCAACGATCATTGCCCTTTCATTCGATAACGCTTGCAATACTCAAGGTCATAAAAATAAAAAAAACTCTGCTCTTATACTCAATAAAACAATCTTCAAAAATAGAACTCCTCAAGTACTTTGACTGGACTTTATGGTATGACCAACATTTGCACTCATTTCACTTTTGTATGAAATCTTCATCGATTGTTAAAAAAAAAAAAGAAAAACCATCAGACTTTTAAAAATTAAAGACAAAGAATTGGTTGTAATTTAAACAATTTAAAGGTATCGACTGTAATCTTAGAGTCACATTTTTACGTCTCTCTAAACAATAGAACTCCCTACCATGTTGCCATAATGAAAATCGTTACGATATTTACAATGTCTCGTCGTCTCCTAAGCGTTTGTAGTTTTTTAAGACTTAAAAATGTTTTAAATATATATACATACATCCATATGTATATATGTGTGTGTATATTATTTGTAAAGGTATTTGTTGTTGTCATATAGAAAAAAAATAATTTTTTTTCTTCTTTTTTTCAATACATTTTCTGAGCATTTGAGCAAAGGCACGTGTAAATACTTTTTAGCTTACCTAAGCTTTTAAGTTCACAAAGAAAACAACAACAACAAAAATATAAGAAAGAAACTGTAGTAAGACTGAAATGAGGAAAACGAAATTCACAATTTGAAACGATTTGCGAGAAAATGATACACTCACACAGATACACATACGATACAAAGGAAACGGTACAGTTTTTAATACTGCAAACTCACATGATAAAAGATGGATCATATACTTGTCTCCGTGTACGAGAAATAACAGTAGAATTCGGATAGAATGAATTGTTTAATACTACGAAAAGAAGAATTGAAATTTTAAATGTCAAGTGAAGCAGTTTTACTATTTCAAACCGATAGTTCAGTTCAAAGATGCAATAGAAAAAAGGAATTGTTCAAATCTATTTATCTCAGCAGTCATCCGGTTAAAGCTCAGAGTGTAATTAATTGTTATCTGAAATGAGTCGCTCAAAAACTGGAATAGGTTTCGCAACTTAAGTAGCAAATTAACACACACGACGTATGTGGTGTGATAAGAAAAGACCGCATGAGTAATGCGTTAAAAATTGATAACTTGCCTCTTTGAAAGTTAATACACTCTTATCGAAAATGGCTGGTGATTGAAGCAGGTCTAATCAGTAGTAGATGCGGCGATGTTGACAACTGTATTGGCACGTGACAAACAATATATTCACATGTTTTAAATGTTGACTGGCATCCATGGAGTCTTTTACCAAAGGTTAGAAGTGTTTTAACGAATAGTAAGTTAATGGTGAATTCTAAAGACTCTGAAGATACCGTTTACTCATCCAATGATAGACCACAATATAGCCTAGATCATATATAATAAGTTCGATCCAAATGATGTTAAGTAACGATTAAATATTCGTTAAGAAAATTAGATTTTAAGTGCGTTTAAAAAGCAAATCTTCATTAAAATTTTTATAAAAAATTAAATGCTTGATTTGAACTAAAATACAAGCCAAGAACATTAATATTTCTGTGGTGCTAGGTTGTCCGGCTGTCCTGATAGCTGTGCTCTCAGTAGTCCATAAGTGAATTGCAGAATATAGGTTCCCGGACCTGAGTAAAGACCAGAAGAGAGTAATTCATAAGATTCTACATCAAAAACTATTCTTTGCCAACAACTTGGTTGTATTAGATGTGAAGCTAAGGTTCAAACCCCAGGTCAGACATCACCACAAAACGAAATACGAAACAAATATTTTTTCGGCGCCTTTCTCTCAGCAGATTTCTGGCAAAAACTTTAATAAAATAAAATTAAAACACACAATATAAGTGGTATGAGAAGCTAGATCGTAATTCTGACTGTAGGGTTGTAATGAACAATTATGTATGTACATATGTTGGTACTGCCTTACATAATTTAATGCTCTTCCTACTAGAGCCAATCATTTTTTAATTTCATCAACAAACTTTCTTTGCATCCCCTGGTCTCACAATCAATATTTGACTGTAAATTCTTAATTCTGATTGTCGTCAAATTGTCGCGTAATAAGAATTTTTTCCGTCTTTTTTTTTTGTATTTGAAAATAATAAAAAAAAAATTGGAGCGTTAAGTTGCACAAATCATGAGAAATAGTCATGTCTATTGATATGTATTTTGTTTTGTTTTTTTTTTTTCTTTTCTTTTTATTATTTATTCTTAATTAATTGATACAAACGAAAACAAAACTGAAAAAGATTTTCGTTACTTTTAAATCACAACAGCTCAGTTTCAATGGCTACACCTGTGTGCCCTGCTTGCTTCTCCTGCTCACCTTTGGGAACAGGAGAGTTGAAAATCAATTTGGGGAATTTTTTTTTTTGAAAATGACAAACAAAAACAATAACAATAACAAATATAATAAATGACTCTATTTATCATATTTAAAATAAATAGTACAGTACTAATGCCAACAACACACATACACACAAATATAAGTCTTAATGTTACTGATTTAATACTCTTTTCGAATTTCGAAAATCACAACAACTGTCATAAGCTCAATATTTTTCACCCTCTGCCAAAGATAAGATAGATACATGTACTTTAATATTTTATTGCTGTTGTTGGTGTTTTTTCCAATTTTTTCTTGAGTAATAATGATGAGTAGAAATTGATGATCATTGAATATTTGTTTATATGTATATCGATTCTATAGTATGTAGACAATAAATATTATTTCAGTCATCAATTGACAGGAAGGGAATTTTCTTAAAACAGGGGGTATTAAAACGATATCTAATATCTGTCAATAGGTTGGGTGCCCAATTACTCAGACAGCCACCATCATGATACATACATATATGAAATATTTTCAAATGCTCGCACAATGAGATTAATTCAGATTGTAATGGTTTCACTTACCGCCACCTCATTGGAATCAATTTCAAAGTGTCGCCTTCTCTTACGTAAATCATTCGAAATAAAAAGTCTTAAAAAAAAAGTTGGCGTCATATGAATCGAAACGATTTCGTAGAAGAGATTTGAAAAGATTAAAAAATGAAATAGAAATTAAAAAAAAAATAGAAAATAAGTCTTCAATATGAATCAAATGATATCGAAGAGTAAATTTTCGTCTGGGTTAACCCTTTCAATCAAGGTATATAAGTTTTTGGTTTCTTTCGATTTATTTACCGATTTATTGATACTTCCATGCCAGAAATGCAATGTACATAATGCGTGAACGAAAATGTTTCCCATTTAGTGATTATAACTTTCTATCGCGTTAGTGGTTTCAAAATCGTTGGTATGGCAAGGCTAACAGCTTTTAAGTATCTTTCATCTGAACTGTCATTTCTCTAGTACACGGATTGCTATTGTCGTTACCATCGACTTGCTGTCCAAGGAATTAATACAATTAGCAAGAATTTGATGTAACTGAGAACGTTACAGATATGGCCAGAGTTGATTATCACAATGTGTACACTGCCGAAAATATCGCACCTGTTAGAGAAAGTGAAATTGGACACATGCTTCGGCCCATTAGCGCGTATTTTTGATTTACGGGTAAGTTATCGTGGCCTTCAACAGGGACTTTCATACTTTTCGAGTTGATGCTTTGTCTGTCAAATTCAATTCAAATTCAATCTGTTTTGTCAAATCACCGTGGACGGACATAGCATTCAACAATACGTACAAATACTTAAATGTGATTTAAAAACATAGGTATTATGTTACCGCAACTTAGCTTTTCACATTACTTATGTCGTGTGCCTTAATTGTATACATGAGTGGAAGGACTTACAGTTTAAAGTCAAAAAAACAAATTTTTTGAGACACTTTTCATGGCAATTTTATTTACTCTCAGAGTTTTTGCCAGCAATCCGCTGAGAGAAAGTCGCCGAAGAAATATGTTTCGTTTGTACCCGGGTTTTACATCTAATAAGCGAACAAACTACCTACTATACTACTACGACTTCAGCCAAGCTCTATTGGCCTAAATTAGATGATCTGGACACCAGCGACATGCTGTTTCAGCAGGCAGCGATTCTACAGAACTGATGCCATGAGAAATTGGAGGGCATGGTCATCTTTGACCAACGAAATCGTTGGATTTGACCCCGTTATACTTTAAAAAGATAAAAGATATAATGGCATCAATAGGTCTATCAAACGAATAAAAAATTTCAATGACATCTGACACACACTTTGTTGTATTTAAACTTAAAAATATGAAGCGCTTACAGAAAGATCCGATATAATATCGAAAAAGTCTACTTCGTATAGACTTTATATTTAAATGAACATTATCGCACTATATAGTCCGTCATACAACATAGCCTATAAGACTATATAGTCCATTACACTATATAGTCCATCAGACTCTATATAGTCCATCCTAATCATTTCATCACATTTTAGGTTCCAACAGGGTTAACGTTTTTAATGAGAAACTATAAATACTCTAAAAATAATTACAGATAACGTACGAGTATATCATTTAATTTTCCTACACACTTGTATATAAAGTCTTAATAGAATTGTATACCGACAAATTATTTTACAAGAGAGATTTTTGTTTTTTTTTTTTTTTTAGTAAACAAAAAAGAAACATTTGAAATTTAATGAGTAGTTTTTAAAATCAATTTCTTACACAATATATTTTGCAAATACAAATGAGTTGTTTAGGGAAAAAGTAGCAAACTTTCTGTTCTATCTTGAAATATTCTTTATATTCAAATTTCACATTTGGAAATTAATACTGAGTGTATATATAAATATATAAAAATTTGTGCAAAATTGTAATAAAAAACTAAAGTATTGTTTTTGCACTTCATGGCAAAGCTGTAATACTGTTTAAAGAAAATAAAAAGACACGTAGAGTGCGAGATAATTAAAACTTTTACGCCAAGTTACGTCGAGTTATTCTAATTTTGAGGGATTTTATTTTTAAATATTCGTATTTATACAATTACTTTTCATTTGCTTTTAATATCCTATTGCAACCGCAATATAAGCAAACAATTATATTTTTAATCAGCAATTAAATCAAAAAATTTGGAAAAATATTATTCGACAAGACATTCGGAACAGAATCAATTAATTTCATCCAAAGTCAACACACAGGTAAACGAGATTATTTCAAAATATAGCGCCACTCTCCCATTTATAAAGATCGTTTAGTTTATTAAGTGTCTTGGAAGATGTTAAATTTTACGACATTTCGTCACACTGTATTTTAATTCTCATATTTCAAAGAATACCTGATGCTAATGGAATTCGTAATCGACAAATTCGTAAGTGTTTAAAATGCAGGGAAACTACTCTCCCAGAAGAACTGAAGCGCGGTCGGCAAGTTTAGCAGTTTAACATTGATCCTCAGGCCCAAAGCTTGATATACACTCCTTCCAAAGTATCAGAGCATCAAACATCTGACATTATAACGAGTTTCGAAATTCTCGTTCAATTAAATCCGAAAGTCTAAAGCGTGACGTCAATTTGCCAAAAATAGAGAGAAATAGCCCTTCAGAACATAATTAATAAGGTGTTCGAAAATATCAAAAAGGACTGTCAGTTTAATGCTCGAGTTTAGATGCAAAAAATTCAGATTCCGAGCTTAAAAAAGTGTGGTTACAGTGTTGAAAACAAAGAAAGCGCTTCGAACAGTGTGTAGAGCTTAGATTGTCGGTTTAGTGAGCATTCATAGGCCCATATGCTTGAAAATAACTAGAATTTTAATTCGTACTTTCCAAAATTACAAAACTCTGCAAGACCTATAGGGGAACGAATAACAGCAAGGTTTACATACATATTTACTTTATTGATCATTACAGCACTTTAGACTGAACTACGACCTAGTTTCTCACATCACTAATGTTGTGTGTGTGAATTTTATCTATTAGTGGTGGGGCCTACAGTCTTAAGTCGGCTGCTAACGAAAGATTTTTGAGAAACTTTTCATGGCAATTTTATTTATTTTCAAACTTTTTGCCAGAAGACTGCTAAGAGGAAGAAATATTGTTTATATTTCGTTTTGTTCAAGATATCTGATCTGAGTTTTGAACTACAAGATCGCGTGAGTAATAGTAGAAGTAACATCCCACAGAAAAAGAATTACGTGGAGAATTGAGGCACAATATCTGGTTGTTTACACATTCTTTTTCAGATATGCAAGGTAAATTGACAATGGTTCAGTAGTTTGCTTAATTAGTCCACTTAAAAATAAGCATCGACAAAACGAAACGGTTTCGTTAAATGGAAATAACGAGGCACACACTTTTCATATGAGTTCAACTGCATGACGAAGTAGACTGTGTCTGCTACGTAGACAGTATACTGAAAAAGAATGGCGACTCTAAAGCTGATGTCTTTAAATGCACAAATTTAGGCCGAAAACTATATGACCAAATAAAACTAGTACAAACAATTTCTAATCCGAAACTTTAATCGAAAACTATTCAAATACATATACATATCACACGTGAATATTCTTGTTGAAGTTCTATGCTCCTCAGGATATGAGATTGAAAAGATTAGATTGTTATGAAAGATAAGACGTTTCCCTTAATTGAACCTGAAGACGTAAAAATATCTTTTGCATCTATATATACATACATTCATAATTGACCATAACAACCCTTCAGTCAGGATTACGGCCTAGCTTCTCCATTTTTGAGAAACTTTTTTCATGGCTGGTTTATTTACTCTCAGAGTTTTTGCCAGAAATCTGCTGAGAGGAAGTCGCCGAAGAAATATTTTCATATTTTCGTTTTTGATGTCTGGCCTGGGGCTCAAACCCGGGCTTTACGTCTAATAAGCGAACACACTACCTACTAGACTGCGGCAGCTACACACTCTCTTTTTTATGCCCTTCCGAAGAAATAAACAGAAATGGCATCGATGATGGCATCGAAAAAAAATTATTAGTCATAACAACAAACCAATATATTCTACGATTCTCCACTTATACTTGCTTAGAGTGGTAACTAATTTGTGTATTCAAAATTATTAAATTTTTCAAAACCCTTCCTTTCGCATACGATATAAAACGTAATAGACTTTGAACAAATTATCTTCAATTACGAATTTGGTTTGCAATGAATCACAGGTGAATAAACGTATATGCTTTTGAGATAAGGTACGGTCAAGGCAATACAAATATTTGCTGAAGAAATTTGTAATCAATACGGAAAAACAACATTTGTCAAACACTTGTTTGAACTAACAGTGACAAATACGATCTAATTTTCGGCGATTGGAATTTTAATTCAATGAACGATGTTTGCCAAGCCTGAGTCTAGTGTTTCAAAACATCAGGATAATTTCCATAAAGGCTCTACTTTTTTCGTGGTTCTCGTCATAAAAGCCAAATAACTCCAGTAAGAGTATTCAACCTCCAGAAAAAATCTATCTTAACTTCTCAATACATGTCGTACAAGTAGCAGCAATCAATGTTTCTAATAGAACAACAGGGAAACAAGCTCTGTTAGCTGGCAATCGGTAACCAAAAAAATAATTATTTTAAATATGATTTGTAAGTAGTGCAAGTAAAATATCTGGTATCAATAATAGTTAGTTGCACTGCTTGTTGACACTAATTAATGAACACGATGTGATAGATAACAGAGCCGAACAACTATTAGGCTTGTATAAAATAATGTTATTCTACTAATATGTATAAACGAAAAAATGAATGAATGAATTTTTTGGCTACCTTATTATTTTTAAATTTTATACCAAAATAAATAAAAATTCCTACAAAAAAATGTATTTCTTTTTAGCAAATTTAAGGTAATTAGTGAGCAAAACAAAAACAAAGATAAGAAACGAAAAATGGTAGTAAATCGTATCTAAATTTCAAAGGTTGCAAGATCCGATGTTTTATTGTATTTCCTCTGTTATTTTTATTTTTTTCTTTTTTTTTTAATAATAATAAAATTTCACAAGAATAATTGATTAGAAATAATGCTGAAAATATCTTAAAAATGTTATCATATGATTTTCCATTTTTTGGCTACTCACTCATATGATTAGCGAGATAAAAATTAAAAGAACTTTTGCAGGGGATGTACCCAAAAGGCCTTGGTTACTATAATATGTATACATATATTAGTTTAATATATTTCAATTTGAAAATCAATTAATTTGTTTGCTTTTTATATAACATTTAAACTTGTTATATCCGCTTTACAGAATCAATTCATCATATACTTTTCATACATAACCTCTTCTATAAGATAATATTGTGTTTTAAAGATTATTTGCTTATATTTGTTAACAAATACATACGTGGCGTATTACTAATTTTAAACTAATAAATTAGTTTGTTGCTTTTTAAATAGAGCACTCCCCTATAGATGTCGGTGTGAAAAAAGAAAAGCCCCGGCGGCACAGAATTAATGATGTATGTACGCAATGACTGAGTAATCAATATTTAGTTAGAAATTTTTTAAAAATTATCTGAAACAACAACATTATCAGTTATCTTTAAATGCTTATTTCAAAAC
Organism: Sarcophaga rosellei; assembly: GCA_930367235.1. Lineage (NCBI taxonomy): Eukaryota > Metazoa > Arthropoda > Insecta > Diptera > Sarcophagidae > Sarcophaga > Sarcophaga rosellei. The sequence goes on along the minus strand of OV884018.1, from coordinate 73,644,360 downwards.
GAGAGATGACTATTTCAAAATTTAGGTTTACACAGTGGGCTCAATGAGCGGAAATAATATAGAAGCTGGGAATAAGTGGAAATTACGAATTTTTTCATCAAATCTCTAAGAATCATATTGTTGTCCTTATGATTCGTCACAAAAGAAACTGTACTTAAAAAATAATATACATTAATAAATTACCGCTATTCTCATTTTAAAATTGTTTCATTGCCATTCATTAAAACTGAAACAAAAAAAAATTATAAAAAATTTCGAAATATTGTCAAATTTCGGGAACTCTTCTTAAGTGGTAAAAGTTGAGTTTGGTGATTCTTTGAATTTTATCCTTAGTGTACAGTTTTTTTTTTGACGCTCACTGTACATTCTGTTTTTGCCGTATTCCTATATTTTTAATACAAATATTTTCAATTTATCCCACTGTGCTGTGTTAGTGGGATTTACGTAGATTTCATGTTATCGTCAGAATATTTTTCGATAATGATTAATTTTTTAATGAATTTGTAAATTTGTCAACTCAATATCAATTGAAACGTAGTAAGCCAAAGAGCGTGAGGGGTTAAATTTTCAAAATTTATTGAGTTCCGAAAATGTTTCATCAGCTTGATTTTGGAAGCATTTGAGAGCTTTTTAATTTCGAACTAAATATGAGAATACAATAATTTAACTGGAGATGAAATAACTATCAATAAATCAAATGTACAATTATCTGTACGATCTTCTCATCGACCATAACTCTAGCAGAACCAAATTGTTTCAGTCAGCTGCATCATTCAAAGGAAATCAAATAAAATTATTTAAGGTTTTTCATTTAATAAAACTCAACTTACATTCGTATGTCATAAAGGAGCCTAGTCGATATCGCGATAGGTTTGTACTACGCTGTCAATTATAAGAAAACAATATCGATAAAATTACAATCAGACAAGGTATAAGAGAAGTACATAGTCTTCCCTCTCTCTCTATTCTACTCTACTCAAGACTGTTTTAGATAACATTATGACGAAGGCTACACTTGTTATCAGAGTAATAAGCTAGGGAAGGCAGGGTCATTTAGAAGACTGCGATTTAGCAAGCTAAACAAAATAAAAACTGTGTAAGAACGCATCCACTACGCTACTATTTTTGCTCCCTTAGAAATTTGACCTTATTTATGTAATATTGCAATTAAAGGCTGTTCATCTTAAGACTTAAATGGTACCTTAGATAAAACACGACAGACATTCGATATACTAAACGTCGTGAGTCATCCATCCCAATTGTAGACCGGCACAAAAGTCAAAATCATCAATGTCAACATTTAATCGGTATTATTATATACTGCGGTATTATATGTTTAAGAAATCAAAAAATTACATATATTTCGATTCTAAACAATAAGAAACACTGATATATGGCATATCACCAACTAAATTTCTATACAGTTAGTAATACGGTGGCGAAAATGGCAATGGACTGGGCACATACTCAGAAAACCGTGCAAACGGCTTTAGCAGAATGGTGATGGAATGTAACCCCTAGCAGGGAAGAAGAATGAAGTAAGAATGGTAGAGAGAAGAAAATTTTGAAACAAAAGAGTTGACTGGAATAAATTTAATACGGCCCTCTTTTCCTGAGAAGAATTGAAAGAAATATTAAAACCTTTTTGATAATTGGATGTTATGTGGTCAAACTGTAACTTTTCTTTGTAATTTAGTTTTACGAACATTTTTTGAATCAAATAAATAATAGTTATTCACTTGTATCTCTAAGAAATAATGTGATGTAGCGGTTCCAGTGCTTAATTACATACCAGAGAAAACTTCAAATGTATTGAAGATGAACAAATGTTTGTAATAGTTTCATAATTTTTATTCACCTCCAAGTAATATAATCAGGAACTAAAATTTCTAACTCCTGACGAACATTGTCGGAAGTTCAAGTATCTCCAGGTCCTAAGGAGCAAAAGGATGCAGTGAACAAAGTTCCTTATAAATACACCCACTACATCAAACCAGATTTCAACGCTATCATTGTAGAACCTGCTATAGTAGAACCGAAAAACTTGATTACAAGATGGAATAGGTACTTAATGATGATTTTATCCTTATGTAAACCTTGTAACGAGCGTATACACCAACCTTGAGACCTTCTAAACTTGTTAGAATTAAAGATAACTACAGAACAAATTCAATTTCAGTTTAGTTCAGAACAAAACATCTCACTTAAATAGACAACTTTGGTGAATGGTTGTTTGCTACAATCATTCTGGATTTGCCTACGACCCAATCCCTTAGTGGAGTAAGTCTTCATATGACTGAAAGTAGAAATCATGTATGTAATGTAATTGATATTAGTAACTAAAGAAGAAGTAACTAATGACAGCAAGAATATTGCGGATTTCTGGTGATTTAGAGCAACTTCTTTGTATAAAAAAGTATACAAATTTATTGACCGATTGCTAATGTATAACATATTATCCATACAACTAACTTTATGAAAAATGTTTCCAATCATTTATTTCTTAATTTTATTATTTTTTTTGTCTCACTTCATTGCTCATTTTCCTCATTTGCCCCATTAGAAGAATTAATTTAATTTACTGATTATATGTATATCCCATTAGAGCAATCTTACAAAGATAACATTTGTCTATTTACTAATTGATGTGTCAATATGTACCCTTATGTACATATCTTTACAGTATGTACATATGTACATCTGTGCAGCTGTGCCTGAAAAATATTGCGCATGTGCGTCGATGCTAAAAACCATTTTAGACAAATTAAAGAAAAACGCTTTATTTGTAAATTGATAAAATTCCTGTGTGTATGTGTGGAATTTTCCATGACAAATTTCCTTTACTTTTTTTATCATCTCTGAAGGTAAACGAAGTGAAGAAATGAAGAAAAAAAAATTCATAATTATCACATGAGCTCATAAATATAATCAATTTATTTACACGCATAGCATCCGCAAGTCTCTTACAAATTTATTTTGTGTTGGCTCACGGATATCAATAAAAACTATCGGGATACATTTACAAAAGAGCGAGAGAGAGAGAGAGAGAGAGAAAAGAAGCAAGAACAAAAGAAAAAGATGTTTATTATTTATTTAGATGTTTTTTTTTTCTTGAGTTTGAGTCTGACTGACTGACTGTCAGTCGATCGATTTGTCTGTCTATTATGTTTGTTTATTTATTTGCTTTGTTTAATATTGTATCATATTTAAGTATATTTTGTTGTTTTAAGGAAATTGTTTTACAATAACCAAGAGGGTGATGGTGATATTCATTGTGCTCCGGTATCATTAAATCATTCAAACACCGCAACATACACAATACTTGCATCGATATTAAGAAAACAAGAATAAATAAATAAAAAACAACAACAATAACGACATCATTATTCATTTAAAGCGCAAATATGAAATCATAATTCTTGCTGTAACATACCCTACACCAGGTAAACAACCATGCAGTCTCTTTGAATTCTAACTACAATATCATCATTTACTTTTATCAACACCTCTTGATCGTCTTATGAGTCATAACATATTACCTCACAGTATTAATTAATTATTTACGTATCTGTAGATAGTCGTTATTGATTTAAGAATTTATTATTTATTAAAAAACAATATTGTCGCTTCCCCATATGTTGCAATATAATATCGCAATACTTCTTTCTATCTATAGCTGCAATTCTGTTTATATCTCTTTGTATCGAATAGATACTGAACCAGCTACAGCAACAGATTGCCTAACAGACGCACCAGGCGACAGATAAATTTATACACGTACATATGTACATACAATCGGTTCTATACAGTCATTATATTGTAAAGTGATGAATAAGTACTCGTATCACTACAATTGTACGTTGCTTAATATGATTTTAACGATTGCAACCATTTACCAGCATGTATCTCTTGTTGCAACTTAAGTAATATGCCGTCATTAGTAGGAAGAGAAAAATCATTTCATATATCAGTATGAGTATGAGTACTTATTGATTTAAATGTTTAAATTGTTTTCGAAACGATAAGAATATTTACAAAAGATTGCAAATGAGAGATGAACAAAAAATCATATTCTTGCATCAACGTGGAAAGATAATTGCTATTAGCAATCGATATAGGGGAAAACAAGTTATTTCTTAATAGGCTTCAATGCAATGCGGAATTACTGGAAATAAATTCGGTTCTTTGACTTCTTGATCGAAATAAAAATTTTAGTCTTAGAGTTTTATGACCAAGGACTTCTTTAAAGAAACACTAGTAAGGGGCGAAGCATCACTGAAATCAGAAATCATAGGCATCAAGGTCAAATAGTGGAATTTGATTAATTTTATAGCACACTTGAATTTAAGTATGTTCCTTAGAGTCAGGAGTTATTGTATAAATCGTATTATCCATAAATTACTCACTTTCTATAATCTTTGACTGAAGACTGGACATCAAAATATTTTTAAGTGAAAGAAGCACGAAATATAATGCAAGACTTAATAAGCACAAAACCGAAACTATTATTTGTCTGATAAGGTCGCTTAGACAGACCACTTGGTGGCTAATAATTCGTATAATTACTATCGCAAGAGCTGAATCTCTAAGATGAGGCACAGCATCATTTTTGTCTGTCTTGGAATTAAAGCTTTTTGGAATGGCGATCTAAACAGTGTCCACATTTTAATTATCATCATCAGTTCTTGTATTGTTTAGGACAAGAATTATGGAAAAGTTAGAGTAGGAAGAGGAATTATAATATGACGCCGCCGTAGGCAAGTAGATAGTATGTTGGATTATTAGACGTAAGACCTGGGATCAAACTCCAAATCAGTCATCTCTAACAAATCGAAATATGAAAAAATATATCTCCGGCGACTTAATCTCAGCAGATTTATGGCAAAAAGTCTGAGAACAAAATAAAATTGCCATGAAAAAGTTTTTAAAAATCTGACGTTCGAAATCGACTTCAAACTGTAGGTTCCCCTACACATGGATAAAATTAACACACACAACATATGTAAGTAGCGTGAAAAGCCTAATCCTGACTGAAGGATTGTGGTGACCGATTATGTATCTTATGTAGAGTAGGAATACACAGCTTAATGTAACTAAACTATCTAACGAACTATTGAATAACATGATCATTGCCTGAAATTCCTAGAAGAGTCATAATTAATCAAGGCTATACAGTGAGCGCCATAAGTGAGCCAACACGCATTATAATTTTACATTTTCTATTATGTTCTTAAGTATAAAAAAGTTCCTTTATCATGAATTGTTGTTTTTGTTTTAACATTTTATAAGTAATAAATAAACGTTTTTATTTTTGGAAATTTATTGGACTATTTTCATTTACTTTTCTCGCTATCCTAAGAATATGAATTATTTCAGTGGTGTTTACTCACTTTTGGCGCTCACTGTATAATGATAACCCAATGATAGGAAAATTACTCCAATGAAAGTGGCTAAAAGACCCAAGACCGAAAAAACAGATCAAAGATTGGTGCATTTTTTTCCTTTTTTTATCATCGAGTTGTAATGCATCTGAAGTTAAGATCAATTAGGATTTATGATTTTTTCCGAGCAGGAGAAAAACAGGAAAAAAAGATGTGGAAAACAATTTAAGGCCACACTTATCTTTGCTTGTAATTAATATTAAAATCGCACGTGATTTATCACTTTAACTGGATTAAAACTAAAGAGATCTCCAAAGTTTGCATTGATAAGATAATAAATATTGATGAAAAATCTTCTTTTTCTTTTTAGACAATCTACTGAACAATGTACTTATAATGCCTTGACTTTCGGCTGTAAAACTTTATTTAATTTTATAAACAGCAACATTTGCCGGATGTTGATAAAACCTTAAATTGGCCAGTTGGGTGTTTCTTTTTTCAATTTCAAAATCTTTTAAAACTTTACGACAATTTTCTCATGGCAAAAGATAAAAAAAAATATGATCTTTAAACGAAACGGTGACAACCCCTGAAGTTAAACAAGAAAAAAAATCGTTTGAAATTTGCCACAAAACGTATGAATTAAATCACAGAAATTTGATAAACATTAAATAATCGTAAAATTGTTTAATTTATAAAAAAAAATTTAATTGTTTTTCTTCATTAAATATTTGCTAATCATTAAAAGAGTGAAACACACACACATAGGAGGTAATAAAAAATCTTCAGATAAAATTTACTCTGATACCACTGAACTGATGCTTTTTATTTGTGTTTGCATTTTTCGTTGTTTTTTTATTTGTATTTGTATTTCCCCTCTTCTTGGCACATGATCTAAAAAGTATCATTCATTTGTTATTATATTTTCTTAATTGTTATTATTGTTTTGTTGTTGTTGTATTTTTAGTTTATTTATTGTTTATTTAAGTGTTAAACATCAAAAGAGTTTCTGTTGTTGTTCTTTTATTTATTTTGTTTATATTTTCTCACTCTATTTAAATTTTAATTGTCTTTAAATAAAACATTTTAAATCAGACAATCAGATGATGATGATGATGATGACAAGATCATTTAATGATAAAAAAAACAAGACAAAAAAACAGTCTCTGACAGACAGACTGACTAAAACTGACAGACTGAATGAAATGAAAAATAAATACGAAAACCATCTCAAGATTGAAATCATAAAGTCATTGGGAAAAATAAACAAATACGCAAAGAAAAAAATAAAAACAATTGTTTTTTTTTTTTAATTAAAAAAAAACATTCCTACACGGGGAATTAAACCTTCAAGTTTGTGATTTCATCTGGCTAACTGTTGTAGACAATCATCGCAAAGAATTTTCAATTTAAAATTCCTATCTGTTAGTAAGTAAACACTACGTTTTAATCAAAGCCATCACACTACAGCACATTGTGTCGTAGTTTTCATCATTCTTCTCGCAATTTTATCTGTAACCCGAAAAAAAACCCAGAATCATCAGTTATAAACAGCAAAATGTGATAAAAAGTGAGAAAAACATTTAAACAAAACAGACAGTGACAATAATAATTAACTGAAAACAAATACAATGGATCTTATATTGACAGCTACTAACTGACTAACTGATAATGGCAAACTAAGGCCCCTACAAGAGAAATACTTATTTATCTTCCAAACAATAATCACAATTTTTCATATAATAAAGCTATTAAACTTTTTAGAAAGTATTAAAAAGGCTTTTTTCCGTAATGTTCAGAATGGAGCTTATCATTTGAAATGAAAAAATTTCTTAAATCAGTCTATCGGTGGCTGCCTCTCTAAAATCCTCTGGCATAAGCTCAAAGAGTAACTATTTTACATACTATAACTATACATACATACATGTATGTACATGTAACAAAAATGTTGTAGAAATATATAAAATCGTTTATATAAACTAGATTAAATTGGTATATGGTTTATATTCTATATAGTTAAACTATTTCGTATATGTACATACATTCTTTTATTATTAAATTAAACTCCTTTATAAACTCTTGAGTAAACATCGTTTCTAATAATGGACAGCTTTTTGTTCCAAAACAAATAATTAGCATCACTTGATAACCCTGTTATACTCATTAGTAATGAATTGCCATTAAACTCTCCCTCTCTCTATCTCTCTCATCTTTCATAATTTGTGCTCTCACTTATTGGAGTCTGTATAAAAAAAAACGCAACCTCATTGAAGACTAATAAAAATGTCTGATTGGTTTGCATGCAATTGTTGTTGCATTTCAGAATGTTGTGGAATTTTTAGTTTCTTTTTCTTCTCAAGGCCGCTATACTTGACAAGGCGTTTTATTTGGCCACAATATTTATATAAAGCCTTATGTATTGGTCACTCTATATATATAAAGCGTTATATATTGGCCTCTATGTACATATTTATATAAAGCGTTAAAGGCTTACCTTCACTTCACTTATCAAACGTTAACACTTTTAACATATTTTTTATTCACAATCACACACTTCTCAACAAATTTACAATTGGGGTTACACAGGACAATTAGAATTACTTTGGTACATCTTGGACAAGACAATTGGAAAGTTGTTTCATTTACAACTTCCGTATAAAAAAATAAAATATAAGGAAGACTTTGTTCTTCCATGGGTGAACATAGAAGTAGATTCAAAAGAAATTTACATATAAAATCGAGTAATTCTAGTTATCCCGTGTTAGCCCGGTTTGATATTCTTTACAATAAAAATTTAATTTTATTTTTTATCACAAATTATAACACTTTTTCTCTTAAAACTTTTAACCGACGAATTACACTACGCGTCACTTGCTTCCGTTTTCTAAAATAACTAAAATGAACAGATGACGTCATGCAGTGTTAACAACGGTTTTAGAAGAAAAAACAGAAATTTGCATAATTTTAAGCGCTTTACGCACATTACATAAGAAGTATAGGCACCTTTTTATGTTATATACACACACATACATACATAAATATTTTGTGTTATGTAGACATATTCTCATTGTTATTTATTTATTGTTTGAAATGAAAAAAAAAATTCTGAAATCAGTCTATCGATGACTGCCTCTCTACAATCCTCTTGCAAAAGCTCAAAGAGTAATTATTTTGTATGAAAAAGTTTCTCAAATTTGTTGTACTGAATGTCTTTGTAGACCACCTCCACCCATGAATTGGTAATGTTAAAAACTAGGTTGTAATCTCGACTAAACGATTGCAATAACCAATAATCAATGTACGTATGTACATTTAACAAAAATGTTGCGAAAATATATAAAATTGTTTATAACAACTAGAGTAAATTGGTATATGGTTTATATTCTATAGAATTAAACTATTTCATATAAGTACGTATGCACATTCTTTTGTTATTAAATTAAACTCCTTTACAATCTCTTGAGTAAACATCGTTTTTAATTACAAAAAAAAATTAGCATCACTTGATAAACCTGTTAAACTCAATAGTATTGAATTGCCATTAAACTCTCCCTCTCTCTATCTCTCTCATCTTACGCATTTTGCGCTCTCACTTATTAGATTCTGTATAAGCAAACGCAGCCTCATTGAAAACTAATAAAAATGTCTGCTTATTTGCATGCAATTCTTGTTGCATTTCAGAATATTCTGGAGTTTTTAGTTTATTTTTCTTCTCAAGGCCACTATACTTAAAGAAGGCGTTATATTTATGTATATAAAAAGTGTTATGAATTGTCCACAATATTTATATAATGCGTTATGTATTGGCCATAATATTTATATAAAGCGTTATATATTGGCCACTTTACTTATATAAAGCGTTATATATTGGCCACTTTACTTATATAAAGCGTTATATACTGGCCTCTATGTACATATTTATATAAAGCATTAAAGGCTTACCTTTTCACTTATCAAACGATAATACTTTTAGCTTATTTTTTTTCACAATCACACACTTCACAACAAATTTACAATTGGGGTTACACAGGACAATTAGAATTACTTTAATATGTCTTGCAAAAGAAAAGAAAAATTACGTCATCCATAACTTCCGTATAAAGAAATGAAATGATGGTGAACAAAATCTTCCACGGATGAACGTGAAAGTGGATTCCAAAGAAATTTACATATAAAATTGAGTAATTCTAGTTATCCCGTGTTAGCCCGGTTTGATATTCTTTACAATAGAAATTTAATTTTATTTTTTATCACCAACTATAACACTTTTTCTCTTAAAACTTTTAACCGACGAATTAAACTGCGCGTCACTTGCTTCCGTTTTCTAAATTAACTAAAATGAACAGATGACGTGATGCAGTGTTAACAACGGTTTTAGAAAAAGAATGAGAAATTTGCAGCATTTTAAGCGATTTACGCAAATTACATAAGATTTAAAGCGCCTTTTTATGTTATATACACACATGCATATGTACGTATGTGTGTTATGTTATGTAGACATATTCTGATTGTTTTTTATTTATGAATGTTACTCAGATTAGCCATTCGTGGTATATATAGGCCTGCTCTGTTTTGCAGCATCGTTCACTATCTACTGTTAAAGCTGTTAAGTTTTTTTTTTTTTTGTTTTTTATTAATTTGTATCTGACAGTCTCGAAAATTAACATTATCTTCGTTGCCATTAAACAGAACGCACAGTGCAAAACAGCAGTGTTAATTTAACAGGAAAAGATGTGAAATTTAAATTGATTTTAACGAATTTAAATCTTAAAAACAAAGTTCACATTGAAATACACGTTTAGAGATTTTATATTTTTCTTGTTTCTTAGATGTGTAAAAAAATTCGAGTAAACAGCAGTGAAAAACGAAAATCAACAAAAAAAAAGTGATTTATTTAAGAAAAAGACAATTTAGAACAAAACAAAACAGGTAAGAATGTAAAGCAAACAGATATTATTACACTTTCAATTTTAATACGGGAAAATGTAATTAAGCATGCTGTTGAGCTTGGCTGAAAAAGTGTTCCATATTTTTTGGTTGTTTTACTGCCTGCCGCCTTTTAAATTTTTTGTGTGTGTGTGTGGGCTTATTATCACAGCTCCACCTTTATTTATTGACCAGACCGGCCGCCAAACACAAGCGTAAACAAAATGTTTAAACTTTTTTGTATTACCTCTGCGACGACATACGTTGTCGAGTTAATTTGCCAATTCAAAAACAAAATGTTTTAATTTTGTTATTTAAGCGGGGGAGAGCAGTAGTTTTTTTTCTTTTTTTTTGGCTTAAAATGACAATTAAAAAAGCGAAAAGTGTTAAACAGATATTCAGACAGACTTAATATGTCTACTAAATTATTATTCAACATTCAAAAAAGTGAAACATTTTGTCGCATTTCTTATGATTCACACACACACATATATATGTACGTACACTTTTTTCGTTTAGCCTTGTAATACAAAGAATTGAATTTGAAGTGTGTCATTCATTATTCCTTAGCATAAATTAAAAAAAAATTTAAAACCCAAAAGTTATGTTTTTTAAGTAAACGTTCAGTACTCTTTTTAATAATTTATTGAAAATTAATATTTAAATAAAAAGAAAATAACAAACATAAAGTAAAAGAGTAAGGAATTTGAGTAACACCAGTTAAAAAACACACATCTATTTAGTAAGTGTTACTCAAGGCCTCTAAATAAACTCAATTATTCACGTCGATCATAAATTCCAGCATTTTTAAGTACATAACATACATACATATGGTATGATATTTTATATAAATATTCTTATAAATGCTCAGAGATTCGTCTTGCATTTTCATCTCAATCAACTGATTTCCAAATGGCAAGGGACATCGACCGTTGGTAATACCAGTAAAGTATCACAATTCGTGCAGACCTTGCGCTGACCAACTTCCTCCTTTTCCCTGATGTTGGTGGAACTTGGTTAGTACAGGGACTGCGTTCACCCGTGGCATCACAACGGGCCGCTATGCGTGCTCAAGTGAGCTTTGTGATATCAGAGCTACCACTCCGACCTAACCTAACCTAATCACAATTCGTGTACAGTTGTTGGTTGGACTAGTTGGAACCGATATTCCGTATCATCCAAGAGATATGACTCCAGTGTAATTCTTGAGTAAAAAGCATTCTCTGTATCAATTATTGTCAATATATTGTTACGATAATGAAAAATCTAGATACTGGTGTTTTGCTTTTACATCACTCAACATTAAAAGTATAAACAAAAGCTACAAAAACAAAACAATGCAGTAAATAAACCTGTTAACAAATTATTGTACTGCTTAATATAACAACAAACACCAGCATAAAAAGTGGTAAACATACATACATACATAATTTGCCACTACAACACTTCATTCAAGATTACGGCCTAGCTTCTCACACCGCTCATGTTGTGTGCGTTAATTTTATACGTGAGTGGCTGGACCTACAGTTTTACGCCGACTCCGACCGACAGATTTTTTTAGAAACTTTTTTATGGCAGGTTTATTTACTCTCAGAGTTTTAGCCAGAAATCTGCTGAGAGTCGCCGAAGAAATATTTTTTTCATGTTTCGTTTTGATGTCTGACTTGGGATATGAACCCGGGCTTTACGTCTAATAAGCCAACACACTACCTACTACACTACGGCGACCTTTTAAGTACTGAATCTAAAGCCAAAAAGGAAAATTTCTTGCTCCAAGAGGTAATAATTGGTAGTAAATATGATAAAAAAATCTGATTCCTTAAAACCTTGTGAACGTTAAAGTGAAATATTTATAAAACTCAGAAATCCACTGAAATAAAGTTTTGAATTGAGGAAGTTTTCCTTAAATAACAATTCACTTTTTTCTGTATAAGAGCTTAGGAATATGGTTTAAGAAATTAGAAAGAAAATAAAAGTATTTTTAAATATTTAATTTGAATTCTAGTGGGAAATGGTGTTTCTTAAATGCCTTTAGAAACTGAAATATGCGTGTTTAACGCCTATTATAAAATATTTAAAGTAATATTAACGAAAAAAAAACAAAATAATAAGAATATTTGATTTTCTTTCTTTTTGTTTCACATGTATGTATGTACATACCATACATACCTCATTTTTACTTATAAAATTTCAAGTTAAAACAAACAAAAAAGAAGAACTGAAAAAAAGTAAAAGTTATTTAAACCCACGACATGGGAACCTACAATTTTATCCTACCATTAGGTATGCCGATATAATTTAATAAATATTTAAGAATCTGAAAAGAAATAAGCTTTGATTTAAGAATTGTGTAGTTGATGAAAAAAAAATTATTTCGCTAGTGATATGTTGTATGTCAAATGCAACTGGGGTTGAGTTGCCTTCCATAATAAGTCATGAGTATGGAACATTTACGCTTTTGCGTATGCTCCTTGGCATAGAAATAAATTCGACTTTCGTCACTATTTCTATTTGCAAAGATTGTGTATCATACTTGATGAATAAGATCAGCGTTGTCCTTCTGTTTTTAAACAAATTTGCCTATAGTAGTCCAACATGTTGCTCGGCAGTGGATTGGGATAAAACGGAAACTTTTTCAAGTGCTTCTCGAAATATTTACCAACAATCTTTGCTTTGCCTACTCCTTCCTTCAGATCCGCTATATTGACAAATCACGGTGCTGTTGTTATCCTGCAAAGGATCATCTTTTGGCGTCTATGAATTTTTTCTATATGACAACAGTGCCTACGAGTAAAAACTCGCAAGGTTGCTTTCGAATAATCACACGTTATCGAATGCCATCATTAGAAATTTCAATACACTTTACTCGATAACGAATAAGAGAATCCCAAAACTAAAAAAACTCGCCCGTTCGAGTAAACATTCGTTCGTATACGAATGCTAGAATTAGCCCCCAGATGCAGTGTGTCATAATTGAATTTCATTATATTAAAAGAAGTCGCCGTAATCTAGTAGTGTGTTGGTTTATTAGACCCTTGGTTCAAACCCCAAGTCAAATATCTCAAAAATTGGTCAGTACAACCCTTTAGTCAGGATTACGGCCTAGCTTCGCAACACCACTCATGTTGTGTGTTAATTTTATACATGAGTGGCGTTACCTGCAGTTTAAAGTCGACTCCGAACGACAGATTTTTGAGAAACTTTTCATGGAAATCTTATTTAATCTCAGAGTTTTTGCCAGAAATCTGTTGAGAGAAAATCGCCGAAGAAATATTATTATTTTCTTTCATATTTCGTTTTGATGTCTGACCGAGGATTTGAACTGTGGCTTCGCGTCTAATAAGCCAACACATTACCTACTAGACTACGGCTGCGTCTAGACGAAATATAAAACAAATTTTTCTTATGACTACTTCCTCCTAGTAGACTTCTGTTAAAATTCTGAGAGAATAAAATTGCCACGAAAAGGTTTCAAATCTGTTGTCCGGGTTAACATTAAGCTCTAGGTCCCTTCACTTGTGAATAGTATTAACATACACAACATGGGTAGTGTGAGAAGCTAGGTTATAGTCCTGACTAAACAACAAGCTAGTTTTAAAAGTGAGATAACTTTAGTCGTGAGTTTCTGTCACAGAGCCAATAAACAAACACATGCCTATGGATAAGTACAATATTGCGCTTTCAGTTCAGAGACTGGGAAACCAGATTGACAAGGACTTGGTGACCGCAAATAGTTTCACTAAAATCAGTCCAAAAGATTTTCAGCGTCAATTTTTTAACCGTTAGGAAACGGGTAGTTCAGTAAGGCCTCCTAACTCAATCATAAAGAATGGTTATTATGGAACAGCTCATATGTTCTTTTGTACAAATCTGATTGCCTTTATTCTTTGCTTAGTACGAACGATCGTATCAACTCAATGTAAAATGTATTAAAACACAGATTTTGAAATCGAAGCGATAAAGCAGTTTCCACATGATATTCAGTCGGTAAATAAAATTTCTTTGTATTAATTCATCTGCAATTCAATTGGCATGTAAAATATTGTCCGAAAAAGTTTCAATTTAGATGTCGAACCTACTATTAAAAACCTATTTCTAAGGGAAGGGAAAACAATAAATTTTTTTCAATTTATTTTTTATTTTAAAAACTTAGGGTTTTATTTTAATTCATATTTTATTATTCATAAACATGAAAAATTTTATATGAATTTAAAAGAAAAAATTAAAATAAATATTTAATATTCTGCAAAACCTTATAGAAATAGAATTTTAATATAAAATATTGCATTTTTATAATTTTTCTTTCCGTTTGTGTTTTTTTTTTGTTTTTTGTTAATAAATTTATGGCACATGTGTTTAAGCAGAGATACAAGAACCGACACCTTCATTGTTATGGCGTGCCATAATTTAATTGTTGCTATTATTGTTGTTATTATTGTTTTGAGTATTTGTTGCATTATTTTACTAGTAAAACAATAGAAATCATATTTCAAATAATTGTTGCTGTTGTTTTTTTTTTTTTGTTTTCTTTCCGTTTCTTTAATAAAAAACAATTTAAAATCAAATTAATTCAAACACTCTTATGTAAGGTACACAAACAAACACTTGAACTTTAACAATATCAGAAGAAGAAAAATTACACCCGTGTGTACATACATACGTTTGTGTACCATTTGAACATTAAATTTTATTAAATTAATTACCATAAACGACACAGGGGTGGCTGAATAGTGTATTTTGAAAGGGGCCTTCAAAAATGATTAAAGTTTTTAACTTTTAAAACATAACCTAAATTATTGGATGACGTAGAAATGGTATTTAACTTCTGTTCACAGAATTGCATCTCGTTTAATAACACTATGCGACAAAATAAATACTTGTTTTATTTGACAAAAACTGTTTTTGGACTTTACGTACATTTCTGAACCGATGTCCAAAATGTAAACCTTGTTAGAAATGAGAGGGATGGACCTTTAAAACGATATACATACATATGATGTATATTATTTGACATACTATGCTATGGGGTTTGATGAGGTAAACTTGAAAAATGCGTAATTTTTTCATATTTTTTCAAGTTTGTGCGTTTATAGTAGCAAACTTTAATTAAAACATATGAAATAAGTGATGATATTCTGAAAGAGCATTATCTTGTGAAGACATTGATACTTCGTTTGATCAAATCGGACAAAAAATACCGTGCTTATTATTTAAAGTCTAACAGTCGAGTTATATTCTTCATACATATATTTTTTCAAATGAATCTTCAGTTTAAACATTTTCAGAATTTTTGATTGATCTTGATTCTTTAGCGCAAAATGTGTGAACTAATCGTTTGAGCTACCACCAGAGTTTGGCCAATGTTTGCGCAAAGAGAAATAATAATATTTACAAAAAACACAAATATTAGCCGACCGCTGGTAGTGGTGCAAACGTGAAATTGACACATTTTGCGCTAAACAATCAAGATCCACCAAAACTTTTGAAAATTTTTGAACTGAAAGTTCATTTAATAAGATGACGTATATAAAAATATAACATGACTGTTTTACTTTTTAAATAATAACTTCGGTAATTTTTGTCCGGTTTGATCAAACGAAGTATCAATCTCTTCACAAGATAATGCACTTTCGGAATGTCTATATTTATTTTATATTTTTTAATTAAATATTGCAATTAAGAATAGCTAAACTTGAAAAAATGAAAAAAATCATATCTTCTAAGTTTACCCAATCAAAACTCCTAACATTTTAAAGGCTCATCTCTCCCCTTTTCAAAAAACTTTGGATTTTGAGAATAGGTTAAAAAATATATGGGTAATCAATAATTTTGTGTGAAATGATCAAAAAAAACGTTTTTGTCAAATAAAACAAGTTTGGAGGGTTCGAGAAATATAAAAAAAAAGAATTTTTGAGCTCTACTCTACAAAACTCACCACCTAGACTATGTCATTAGCTGGGTGTATTTTGGCTGTCTCACCGTGTAATGGGTATCTGTCCTTACCTATTATTTATTGCAAACGCCCGCCTCTGTATTCCATAATGTACCACAAAAAAATGGAGTAGAGTTTTTAAAAGAAGGCAAATTGATACAATTTTGTTTTTGTTTTCTCTCTTTTTTTTAACAAGTCTGAAGAGTAAAGAAAAATCGCAAAATTACGTTGTACTTGAAATTATAATGAAAGTAAAATTTCTATTGTTTTCTTGGCAATTCCCACAACAACAACAAACTGCCTTAAGAAAATTGTAATTATGCACATTAAAATGGTAAAGAAGTGAACAAAAAAGTACACAAAATAAAAAGTGGGAAAGATTTAATAAAACTTCACGAAATAGTTTAATGTGACTATTTTGCTCATGTTTAGGTATAAACGTTTAATTAATTGCGGTTAAATATTGATAATTGTGCATGACACATTGTGAAATTAACAAATCAGCGAACTTAATAATTTCCTAGATACATAGGTACACATATGCACATGGAACACATATACATGTAAAGCGTTTTATTTTATGGATTTCTAAGAAAAATCCTTTCAGTATACAAAATACACAATTATACTTTCCAAATCCTTTTGGCATGCTTCTTCCTTCATACCTATAAAGTCAATCTTAAAAAAGAGACATTGAAAGCAGGTAAAAAAAGATGTCCAGTGTTAATTGCTTGTTAATTTAGAGACACACACGCTGTATGAACAATATCATTATGATGCTCTAGCCAAAGGTCTCACTACCTTTTACGCAAATTATCCAAAATAACAACAACAGAAGTGTGTTTTATATCTTAAATAAATTCTTTTTTCTTCAACATATTTGGCAGTTGATAACGATTACGATTCCTGAAAATAACTAATTAATTAAGATGAACCTTTTTATCATTTTCCTGTAACCCTTAAACCATGTCCGCCTGCTTGTGTACACAATTTTTAAAGGAGTTTTATAGAGTCAATTAATAATTAGGTATGTGTGCTAATAATGATAATAAAAATTTTATCCACAATTGACACTACTTCACGTATATCGCTACCTAAAACACAAAAGGTGAAGGTCATTTTATGAGTGCTTTGTGACAAAGGGTAGAATATTGATCTAAAAAATACATGAATTTTACTGATGATTTTTTATTTTCCTAAAATTTTATAAAATTATACGTAAGAGTTTATGTTTATTGGATGTTCGATTTAAGTCCCTTTACAAATTATCGGTAGATGACTCTAAAATATAATACGTCTGGTAACATTAATTGCACCAAACAACACTATACTATACATGCATACATAATTGATCATTACAACCTAGTTTCTAACACGTCTTATTTTGTGTGTGTAATTGTAAGTCGACTCCCAACGACAGATTTTTGGGAAACATTTCAGTGGCAGTTTTATTTACTCTCAGGGTTTTTGTTAGAAATCTGCCGAAGAAATATATTTTTTTTTTAATTTCGTTTAGTTGGAGATGTCTGACATGGGGTTTGAACCGAGGCCTCACGTCTTATAAGCCAACACACTACATAGTAGACTACAATGATATAGCTTGTTTAGAAGGTGACATTTTTAGCTTCACTTTATTGGGAGACATTACTAAATGCACATTATCCTGTGGAAAGTAATCTACTTTTAAAAGTGTCTAAAAATTCGAAACATTTTCGTCGAGTTTTGCTTTTCTATTATCAAATAAGTAAGAATGCGTAACAGGCCACTGAAAAATTTACGAATTTTAAAGAGACAATGCTGTTACTAGAAAAACAGCAGCATGGGCACTAGAGAACTAGGTATTTATCACGGAACTGTCATCAACCATTTGTAAAATGCTGGGTATTTAAACATATTCTATGTTTGGCTGCCACACTGACAAATTAAATGAAACGAATTTTCGCTTGCGAAACACTGTTCAAACGGAACGAAATCAAACCATGTCTGAAGTTAATATAGTCGTACGAAAAAAATTATAGACGAAGGAAGGTAAAGCTCTACATACAAAGAATAAAACCAGAATTGATAGCATGGAAGGTGACGCTCTGCGTCTGGTGGCAATAGAAAGGAATTGTTCATTAGAGCTGTTACAGCTCAATCAAACGATTGTTTCTGATCTCTTCTCTTATTGAGACAAGCAATTCATTTCAAAAGAATCGGAATTAATCAACAGAAAAAGGTATTGTGTTCCATTATGAATAGGCCAAATTTCGTTGCATCCGCTATAAGATCTTGGCATTATTATTTGTTTACATCTCTGCAAAACTCCCTTAATTGAAGAAATTTTATTTCCATAAAAAATAATTGCCTAAAAAGGGCAGCTTTTTTGTACATGTAATGTGCATTTCAGTTATTTTACACTTTAAATTTAATAAACGTTTATTAAAAATTCTTATTCAAAAGCAATAAATTGGCTAACATACATATGCTTTCATTTGTGGTTAGTAATATACTCTCTTACCTTTATCACTTCAATGCAAAGACATTAAAAACTCTTACCCTACAATTGCTTTAGTTTTATTTGGCCATCACAACTCCTTAGAGGGTGTTAAAACCTAGTTTCTCACACCACCCAAGTAGGGTGTGTATATTTTTATCCATGATTGGCGGGACCTATAATTTAAACCTCGTGTCCGAACGACATATTTGAGAAGCTTTTCTTGGTTATAATCCCAAATAAAAGACCACTAAAATTATGAAGTTTTTTGAAATTTACCAAATTTACTAGATCTAAAGTCTATGCACTGTTTTCTGTAATACAATCCCTGGGATAGAAAAGCATTTGAAGACAAGAAAGACTTGCCATCGAATATTTCCACAACAGAATTATCATGTGGTCATTTAACTTTTACAAATCGTGCATCTTACCTTAATTTCAAAAAGAAAACTTTAGAGATCCCGTATTACACGAATAGAAAGTTCCCATAGTCTTGGTTGTGAAAACTTCATTTTTGCCTACACAAAGTATCGACCTTAAAATGTATACCAGCGCTTACTCTCTTCAACAGAGAACGAAGTAGGAAAAAGGGGGGAATGCTATTTCAAATCTAATTTTATTTCAAAGGAAAGATGGATTAGCCATCAACAAATAGTACATGTCTAATGTAAGAAATTCTAGATCACTTTTAGTACTTTATAGATAAAACTGAAATAAGTTTCGAAACCTATAAAATGCGTGCAACTAATTTGCATCTTAAAGGTAATCAACACATGCAATGTGGCCTAAGTAATAAAAATTAACAACGGCTTGAACAGATGACGGATCATCACGGACCTTCTACACTTCATTCTTATAGGCTTTCTATAGGAAAACAATTCTTTTTTTTTCCAACTTTTAAGTGACACAAATTCATGCAACAAACATACATGGCTAGTCAGTAACAATAACAAACAAACTGGAAAGGGAAAAAAGAAAACAAAGAAAACATTAAGAAAAACTGATAGAAAACACACACACACACACACAGTTAAAGGAAAACACATACAGAATTTTTAATAGAATATCTTGTAAAACATTTTCCAAGTCTATACGAGACATAACTAACGTAACACGCTGGTATCCGTAACTGAATGGATGTCATATCGTGTGCGCTGGTATTTTTGTTGTCTTCTGTTGACGTACGACCCTTATGAACTTCCTCCACTTCCACTAGGATCTATACAAAATAGCAACAACGATTATCATAATTAAAGAAGCGACGACCACATCAACGTCATCGTCATTTACATGCAGCCAGCCAGCCAGCCAGCCATTCGAATACTTACAGTTTAATTTTGTTGCAAGTATTGTTTAAAAACAACAAATGATTGTCGTAAAGGTGCACACCTTGTGCACTTACTACCTTAACCCAACTCAAGAACGAAGAGGAATGAAAGAAAAACTGAAGAAGAAGCGCAAGAAGAATAGTTGAACAGAATGACAGAAAACAAAAACGATCAAAGCGGTCAACTGTGACGCGTCTTCTTGACGATTGTTATAATATGTATGTTACAACCGTCCAACAACAACAGCAACAACAATAAACATGAAGCATTTTCTTCTTCTTGTACTCTGTTGTTGCATGTGCACAGAGGGGCTGTTATTACCATACGCATATACATTATGCCGCAAGATAAAGACGACAGCCACTCACCACTATCCTCTGTACGATGATAATGATGATGATCAAGATCATAATCCTCATCTTCTTCATGATCATGGTGTTGAAAAGAAAATTCTTACAAAAAAACATGGTCTTAAAAAAAAAGAGCAGAGGGAAGTTTAATAATTTCATTTCCTTTGTGATTCTCTTTTGTCTGCAATTCCAGACAAGCCAGACAACATCAGGACATGCCTCAGGAACATAAACAATCTAATATGAGTTCACAGGGTCGCGACTGGTTACATTGAGAAAATTAAAGTATGCACTCGTAATGCAAGTTAATTACTCGTACTCTAATTTTACGAGTGCTATAACGTTGTGCCAACTTTACCCAAAGCAGGGGGTTAATGAGTTCATCGATGAGTTAGTGCAGTGGTGGGAAAGCATTCAATGGCCTTACAAAAAGAAATTAAATACCAAACAATGATTTCATTAGCCTAAAGCATCATAGGTTTGCGAATTGGTCGCATGAGACTTCGAGACTAATTTGATCTTATGTAGCGTATAGTCATAGTGCAACTAATGATCGGTGAAGTGATTTGACCAATTTCGATAACAAAATTTTATCTCACACTGTCTGGCTATTTAACTTAAACGGAAATAAGACCGTAACACATTGTGGAGACGCTAAGCATTAACCACAGAAAAGTTTGAAATCATTTGATAAAGCCTGAGTGAGTTATGTCCGGTACGGTCTTCCCAAAATATTGGTTTCTCGAGCTTTAAAATGCTGAGCAATGATATAAAAAAAACCTCAAAGCTTCAATATATTCGCCGCATGCCCTTCATTAATTATTATCAATTCAGTTGTATGCGCAAGGCGGAGTGTCCCCTAAAGACTCTGATAGTTGTACTTAAGTCGCCCTTATTCAGTCTTAAAATACCCATCGTTCTCTTTGCAATTTTTCTTGCTGTGTCCCCATAATAGTTAATATGACGTACATACATACATAACATAATTGACCATTAGAACCCTTCAGTCAGGATTACGTCCTAGCTTTTCACACCACTGATGTTGTGTATGTTAATTTTATACAAGAGTGGCGGGACCTACAGTTTAACGTCGACTCCGAACGACAGATATGACACTTCCTCTATTATCCTGGGTTGTAATGCACTAAGAGGCATTAAGTTATCTAAGTAATCTGGCCAGATTATTGCACTGGCTCTAATCCTAGAAGGTGATATAGTAGAACAAGAGACTATTTAACTAGGAAAACTTAAGTAATTAAACTTGATTTGCTACACAACGACCGACTGTTAACAGTCTTCTAGTAAGATGTCTGAAAGCAGTCTTTGAAATTTGACGTTAAACTGTAGTACCTGGCACTTATGGATAAAATTAATACCCGTAACATGGGTGTTTTGAAAAATTGAGCCGTAATCATGGCTAAGCAGTTTTAAAGGCCAATAATGTATATCTGCAAACGAATGTTTGTTGAAAATTGTTTGTTGGGTTATCTTTTTCGCTAATTATTTGCTTAATGTGACCGTATCATAATGAAAAGATTTTTTGAATAGAACAAATAATTCCAGTTCCTGTCAAATTCTTTTTCTAAATTTAGAAATCAATAAATAGGTCTCTCTGGCTCTGGAAAAGAGCAGCATATTTTCCTTACATTTAAAAATGACACGCAAATTCTACGGACAAATCATACTTGAAGTTCATCAATTTGATGTTGTCATACAAAAACAATTTTGAACTTTTTTTTTAATCTAATTCCCTGTTTTATATTTGAATTATATCTAAACAGCAAACAAACAAACATTTCAAGTATCCAATGGATACCATAATTTTATACAAAGAACGAAGAAGAAGAGTAACAATAAATTTAACATAACCAAACTGTGTGCAACTACACACAGAGAGAGAGAGAGAGAGAGAGACAGAGCCTCCAGGTATGGATTCAAATATGCAGATAAAAAAAAAGAAATTCAATTCAATTATACGAGTACGTACATATGTATGTACGTACAGCAGCGAAGACGAAAACATTCTTTAGTTTCTTGAACTGCTGCTGATGGTGCTGGTGCTAGTGCTGTCGCGCTGCAATATCTGCTGGCTGGAAACCACCATTTTTTTCCTCTTCATCTACTCTACACCTTGGTCTCTACACTGTGCCCCTCTTGAACAAAATGAACTGAGTCTGTTAGTCTTTATTTCATTGTTGTTGTTGTTGTTTTTCTGCTGCTGCTGGTTCGTGTCTCTGTGGCATGAAAAGAAAAACTCACCCAACAGAAATAATGAAACGGATAAAGAAACCAAATCAACGTTCCTCTTCATTGGTTACTCTTCTCTTTCTAACACACAATTAAAGATTTTCTCATACATACATATGTACAAATGTATATAGACGATGTTATAATGTTGTTGTTGTAATCTTTTATTATTTTTCTCGAACTTAAAACCCGTATTCGTTAAATGAGAGTGTATATGTATGTATATGATTTGCAGATGAGTGTAGATTTTATGTGAATAATCAATATCCAGCATTTTAAGAATTTAGATCTCCCCTCCCTGTCCATGGGCACAAACTCACACACACACACATACTGTCACACTCACAGCTATATTAACCTCTAACACATAGATACAGTGTATAATTTAAGTGAAAACAGGTTTTTCTTTTCGTCATGATATTTTTCTTTCTTTCATACTCTCGTTTATTCGTTCTTTTTCGGGTTTTACATCCATAGAGATGAACACTGTAACTGAATAAATGACTGAATGCCTGCCTGCCTGTTTGCCTGGCTGTTTGCTGATTCTTAGAGAGCACAAATGGTCTGCTATACATATATACATATATAAACAGGTATATAATGTATACATATGTAGATACATTTGTATTTATAAAAAAGTATCTCTAAATATCCATATGAATGTGTATTTATGCTTAAACGGTGTTGGTGTATGTGTTCTTGTATCTCTTTGGCTATGCTTTTCTTGTTGTGTAATGAAAATAGAAGAAAATAAATTTTTTATTTATTAGATACGCATTTGCAGACATGCGTATGTGACTGATTTTGTAAGAAAAGAAAATCTAGAAAAAACAATCGTTACTGAGTTCAGTCTCTTAAATAATGTTGTCGTTGGAAATTAATATGATAACTTAATATCAAGTTGCCTGCCGATATTATTAAGTATTATTGACTTTCAACAATTGTTCTGTATGTGGCGTTTGACTACAAGGCAAAGCAATTCAGGTTCGAATCCTGCAGAAGTCAAATAAATTTGATGAGGCCTTAAGTCCTCTCCAGATAATACATCCAATAACTCTGCTGACCTCTTTTTTTACTGAACTGTAGAGCAGTTAACAGTCCCAGTTAATGTGGAACTTTCACACACTACCATCACCCTGGTATCTATCAATGAGATCATCCCTGACCCGCCGATTTAGTATTACGTCTGGAGGTTGAACAGAAAGCTTTTCTTAAACATCATGTGCTTTATAGTTCAGTTGGCTGTGTACCATTATCTCCGTCCTGAGACGTCAGTCTGGCCAGTTGCAAATGTCATTATACATGGCAACTCCCACGACCGGACTCTATCTATATAAGTGAGGTAGTAATCCACTTTACCATGCTGTATTTTAATCTACATTTTGACACTGAATATAAGAGCCTTTGTTCACCTGCAGTGGTTATACGTTTCCTATCTTTTCTGTTCCCTGACCTCTGACTCTCTAGAGAGAATTACATAAACAACGAACATCGTAAGACGGTCAGGCAGGGACACCGCTTGATACAGTGGAGCACTGAAAGTTCCTCACAACGGCACCCAATACAACTTTGCGTACATTTTCGCAGTGGGCATTGTTTTTAGACAACGACAGATGACAATTTTGTTCCTCTGGGACCTGCTGTAGAAGACAAATCTTGAAACTGGATCAGTACGAATATATTATAAGAAGATGCTGCCATTACTTTATACTCCTCTCTTTAAATATTCGTTCAAAATTGCTCAAGACATTATGCCAGATCCGGAATATAAAATAAACGTGTATAAAGCTACTTCAACTTTACAGTTGGAATATCGATTTTTATGGATTTATGGAACGCAATTCCTTTCCTAATGACAGAAACTGGTCGAATGTTTGTTTTTCAAACGATCAAAATATACGCAATATGTATATGCTCGAATTAAGAATTTGGCGGCAGAGAAGCCTACGAAACATACAGATGGTAACGATTTAATGCCAGGTCTGAAGCATATGGTGAACATATATAAGCGCTTTAAACTTCTGGCAAATTATTATCGATTTGTATGACCTCGTGGTGGTATTATTCTATTCCTAATAACAAAAGCCTATCATATATTGATGAATGCTTTCTTCAGATCGTCCAAATGTATATAGTAAAAGTTAAAGCAGTTCAGACTTGATTATTATTGGCCAATTCCTCCTAAAACACTAGAAAAAACTTTCTTCTTAAGTGTCCAGCCATAAGACTGGACAATGCCAAACCCTATGCGCTTCAATAGTGATTCTCCCAAGACCCATAAATCTAAATCTTATAGTTTGGACATATGTTGCTGACCATTAGCGAATAAAATACTTGCAAAAAAAGTTACACTCAATATAAGCTTGCGGTCCCCATCTTTTGCCAATAGGGAGAAGAGTTTTTATGCAAAGAGGAATTATTAATATGACTCGAACGAAATCATTTTACTTACTTACTTAATTCGCGATAACAACCCGATTAACGGATTTCGCCCGCCGCCAAACATCCTTCCAGGCGCCTCTGCTTCTTGTTCGCCTACTCCAGTTGGTCACACCAATCGATGACAGGACTTCCTCGATTTGGTCCTTCGAACGGATACAAGTTCGTACTCTTCGCCGACTTCCGCAGATCCCCGCATCAAATACCCGTCTCGCCGGAGCATCCTCCTCCATTCGAACGACATGGCCGAGCCAGCACAGCCGCTGGATATTAATACTTAACTTTACTTAAATAATTAATACAATTTCACTACATTTTTAAGTTTATTTTGAATCAATAAAATTTAAAAATTCTCTACTGAATTTACACATTTTTCCCATTCGTTAAATAAAGGTCAAAATATTAAGCATTTTAAAGTCGATTTAAATTCTTCTGAATCATTATACAGAACCAAATACACGATTTAAAAAAGAAAAATTAAATAATTTACGAATTTAATCAATAAATTCTTTTAAATTCCCCATCAAACTATCTGTTCACCTATACTCTTGGCTTACATTAGCTTGAAACCGTACTTGCATTTAGGAAATTTTCTTTTTCAGAAAAATAAAAGCAAAAAAAAAAAGAAAACAAGATAAAGAACATGTGTATCTAAAAGATTCAATTCAGTTACTGCAAGAGCGGATGTTTGGAGTGCGTGTGCCAGCCAGAATACCTAAATATGAGTCTCAACTTAAGCTAAAACGTACTCAGTCATCTACCAACACATTGAAACAATTTATCTTTCGGCTGGCTAGTGAGTGTGCAGGTATATGTATAGGGAGAGCAAAAATCAACCCTCACACTCTCTCTCGCTCTCTCACTTTCGTAGAAGCACTTTATTCACTGATTATTTTGTAAATAAAACAGCTCTCTGTTATGGTTTTTTTTTTGAAAATATTTCAAATGACACTGTATAGGTGTGAGTTTTGCTGACTCTGTCACACTTGCAAGAAAATTTATGTGTGTGCCATTAGTCAGTTATAGTCAGTACACGTCTCTAATGAGACAATCCTCTTTAAGATATTTCTCGGCATTTTTTCTTTATTTTTTTTTTTTTTTTGTTTACGAGATACTTACTCTCTGATGTTTTTAATTTTTCTATGTATTGGTGGATTGACAGTAGAGTGGTTGGTGCTGTTAACGTAGCTATTAACAGAGGGATTAAATTCAAAATTCAGTTTGAAAAAAAACAAAAAAAAGAAAAGAGATGTGCTTTTCTCTGTGTTGTTACGAGGCCAGATATTTTTCTTTAAATACAACTCCCGAACAGCAGATTCACTTCAGTTGAGTTTCATCTGCCAAACAAGCTAACAGGATACTCACGTTACGTTGAACAAAAGAAAAACGATATTAAAGATATAAATTCAAATTAGTTCTTAAGATACACCTCAAAAAAAAACACACAACAACAACAACACCTTTAAATAGTTAAGAACTGAAAGCAAAATAAATTTATTTTTTTTTTTTGAAAATTTCGAAGAAAAGTGAAAAACCCAAAAACAAGAAATTTATCATTTTATTTATTTTCTTCTCGTACGTACGTGTAACGGATACGTTGTTGGTTGAATATTTAAAAAACGGTGTGTGGTGTTGAGCAACATCAACGGAGAAATTCAAACGTGAGATCTGAGAGTTTAACGCAACCTAAAGGTTTACAATTTGAGCACATCCACAACGAATCATTAAGTGTGCGCTCGTGAACGCAGATACAACAAAACGGAACAAATTCAATTAAAAAAAGAAAAAACGAAAATACAAGTTACATATGAAATAAGAAAATATAACGGAGCATCTTTAATCAAAAAAAAAAATATTTCAAATCAAAATTAAAAAAAATAATTAAAATAAACCAAAAATTATTGCTCATTACATACATATAACAAATGAAACAAAAAATTAAATAAAAAAAATTTGAATAAAAAATAAAAAAAATGGTGCAATAGTTTTAAGTGTAATGGAAAATAGATATTTTGTGAAATAGAAAAAAAAGAAAAGAAAATCAATTAAATATTTAAACAAAAAAGGAAATAAAAATAAAAAAAAAATAAATATCGACAACTACCTCTATGCCATACAAAGCGGATACATTAAAACACACACACAAAATGTTCAATAAAATTTTCATTAAACTGTGATTTTTTTTCCCAAAAAGAAAAAATTAAAAGAAAAGGTAATAAAATAAACAAAAAAATTTCATTATAAAAATTTTAAAAATTATTTAAAGAATATAAAAGTGTAAAAAAATTATGAAAAAATAAATAAAATGGATTATTTTTAAAAACCTAAACGATATAAAAGGGTGAGCTTAAATAAGAAAGTAATTTTTAGAAATAAAAAATATTTATTTAGGAGTGAGTTTAAATAAAAAAAAAATTGAATAAAATATTAAAATAATTTTGAGTGTTACAGAAAGGATAAACTGAAATAAAAAGTAGATTTTTTGAAAAAGATATAGTAGGACAATATATTGAGAAAAAAAATTAATCGAAAAATTTAAATTTAATAAAAATGGAAACTGTAAGTTTTTTATACAAATCAAAACAACGTGAAAATGAGGGTGAGATTAAAATAAAATAAATTATTTAAAATAAAAACTTTAAAAAAATATAATATAATTTCAATTAGCGCACTGTAGTGAAGATAGGCTTAAATTAAAAAATAAATGTACTTTTAACTTAAAATTAAAAAATAGTCTGGTCAAAATAATAAGGGTTTTAAAAAAAATAAAAGTAAGAAATGTTCCTTTTTTTATTAATTAAAAAAAAGTGAATATTGAGTGAAATGGGGGTGAGCTTAAAAAATAATAAATAAAATAGAGTATTTCAAATTAAAAAAAAGTATTTTAGAAAGAGATTGCGTTTAAATAAAAAAAAAATGGCAATGCAACTAAAAATGTTTAAACTTCAAATTAAAAAAAAAAACTTGAATTAGAGGTTGAGGTTAGAGGTAGAGGTTGAGTTTAAATAAAAAAAAATTGAGAATGCAATCTGAAGATGTTTAAACTTGAAATTTTAGTAAAAAAAAAAGATAGTCAGACTTTAATTAAAAAAAAAATATTGAATGTTTGAAAAATTTATTTTTTTTTATTAATTCAGCCGTGTATTATATTTAAACCCTTAAACATTTTCAAAGCAATATATTATATAATATATATATATATATATTCCTTCTCTTAAAATATTTTAGACGGTTCCAAATATGTATCAATAATGATCTAATAATTGTTGAAGTTTATATAATTTTCCCCTTTTTAATCTTATTCCATGTGGATTTTTATTATTAAAAGTTTTGTTTTTAAAAAATTTTATTCTTCACTTCTCTAATCAGTGAATTTCTTATTAAGCTTTTTGGATAGAGAATAAGTTCTTTTCTTTTTTTTTTCTTTATTTAATTATTGAATCTTCATTTACATTGAAATTATTAAAAATCAAAAAAAAAAAAAAAAAATATTAAAATTTGATCACTATTCTTATCACGTATCTATTTAAAAAAATTTCATTTTTCACACTCAATATCAATTTTACGTCAAATTTATCTCACGTCTAAATTTACTATAATTTCAACTTTATGAGTTTTTTTTTATTAGAGATGCGAAGGACTTGATAATATTTTAAAAAATAATTTAAATTTATTTAATTTTTGCATCGCATTGTCTGATAAGAGTACAATATTTTCTATAATTGGAAAACATTTTTCAAATACATCTCCTTTCTAAAATATATTGATAAATATAATATCCTTTTTTAGCTTAAACAAAATCATTAAAAATTTATGAAGAGATATTTTACATTTAAATTAGATAAGATTCATAATATCCATAATAATATTTAAATTAAGGCCTTTCCATGTATTTTATGTATAAAGTGAAATTTTAATAAATTAAAAATTATAGAAAATAAACAAAATATTTAAAATTGTCCCAAATAATAATAATGGTATCAGCCAAAAAATAAACGTTTAGAAATTTTGGCTTCCTGCTACAATGTTAATAATCTTACTCAGCTTAGTTTTACTTTCATTTAACTTTTTAAACGTATTTGCCTTCACTTTTTGAGAATGGAATTGCTAAGATTTAAAAGTTTTAAAAATAATGTTTTGATACCAATAGCATGTTGCAGGGCAATGCGGTAAATCCTTAACAGCAGCAAATCCTTGTTTTATGTTAATAAATTGCTCATAAATGAAAAATTTTTAATTCAAATAACGATTCGAAAATGTAAATATTAATGCCCATGGGATAAACATTTCTGAACCACTGCATTGATTTGAATAAACCTTTTATTTAAAGCTAGATTAGGAAAACAGTTATATTACAACTCTGGAAATGAAATCAATGATGCAACATTTTCTTCGACAAATTCTTGACATTTGAAAGTAACTCTATTACGTCGCTCTTGTATACATCGTCTTCCCTGCGAATTTAATTTGTCGCATATCAATTGTTAATCATTTAACGTTAGCTACGAATCGATAAAAACTTAAATTCTACCATAAGTATGGCATGGCTTTGTCAGAATGAAACGCAATTCCTCTCTAATTAGAAAAAGCTAAACAGAACTCTTGTACAGGCTTAAACAATAAAATTTTCCCAATTTATCCACGATGTGAATCGGTTCACCCTGCATCGAACGTGGTCGTTTTTAATTTACGTTGTTTTTTTTTCAGATTCTCTTATCATCACGAGCCCCACTGTCCGCTTACGAAAGGGATCGAATTTGTTGCGATACAACAGTGAAACGGGAATAAAAAAAATTAATCCTTAAGGTTTTCCTACCATTATGTCTTTTTGAGTCCAGTCTTATTCACATAGTTTCAGACTTTCTTTTATGATATGGCTGTCGTAGTTAAAAGTACTCCTTATCATATCTCTCTAAACAATTCATGCCTAAGACCATAACAAATTTTACTGAGTGCTACGTGAGCGATTCCTGCTGCAACCTTAACTTTCCTTTAATAGCATAGATTGTTTAGTCAAGAGAAAATTTAAATTATTAAATATTTTTTGGTTTTTAGTTGCGGTTTTCCCAGGAAAGTAATATAAAATTTTACAATGGGTCAATTCGACCTCCGGGTACTGTACTTGTCTTAATTGACAAGTACACGTCCTCTAACCTAACCTAATATAAAATATTTCGATATGCGTGAAAAGAGTTCAATAGACCAATGTCAAGTAGCATAACTAAAAATGTTTATACAAATCAAGGTACAATTAAAGGATAATTTAGAAAGGTTCAAAACTAACTTCTCTAACTGTATTAAAGATACATATATTCCAAGACATAATGACATAATTCGAAACCAATTGTAAGCAAAACATTACAGTCAGCAGTCGTATGTAGCTTTCCAATAAAGCCAGCTTCATTGATATTAAAAACAAGAAAACTTTTACGTTACAAAACTTTAACAATTCTTTGCGATATAATTACACTCTCCTTAAGGCCGTATGGCGTGATCTTAAAAAATTTTTAAAGAAAAGAAAGAAACTTCAGAATCATTTTTGTTGTTAGCCAACTTGCAATAAAAAAAGGAGTCGGTTTTTATAATTTTCATTGATTAAAAACGATTCTAATCAAGAAAAAATTCGGAAAAAAATTATTTTGAATGAAAACAAAAGAAATCGATCTTTCTAAGATATTCCGGGCAATAACAAAACAGTATCCGTATTTATTGTTAAAAACCAGAAAATTATCTGATTAGAAAAGAGAGACAAAACCCTAATAAAATATCTTATATTTTATGTATAGATGTGTGTATTGGAAGGAATATATTTATATCTGTATAGTATACGTACATATTTCTCAATTATGATAAGAAAGAAGTTGAAAAAAAAATAAAAGCAATATTCACTCACCAGCGTTCAATATTTTAATCTTATTTTTGCCGTTCTTTTCTGATTAAGTCCATTTAATTGATCACTGAACGCCCGTCATTTCACAACGTAAATATTCCACGCACTTAAACTCTTTTTCTTTGGTTTGTTTAGAAGGGTCTTACTTTTGCACAAAAACTTAAAAAAAATTGTCAAATGAAGATGGCGAAAGTATATGCAAGACGGTGAAATAATTGTATATTTGAACATGAAAAAAAAATCCACTTTGCGTTGAAAACTTTATCTTTGAAAATTAAAAAAAAAAATACAAAAAAAAATAATCTTCAGTCATCTAATTGAAAAATTGAAAACATAATTTATTTTCTTTTCATTTCAGTTTATCGTTTTCCTTAACGAAAGAAATTCGTTTATTCAGCGAAAAATAATAGAAAATATTTGAAATCGTAACAAAAAAAAAAAACAACGAAACTATACAACAAAATGTTAGTCGCCGTTACCAGCAATAGCCAACAACAAAGTGTCCAAAACGATGCTCACACGACAGCTGCAGCAGCTCCAACAACAACAACAACAGCAACACCAATTAAAAAAGAAAGAAGAGACTCATCCTCCTCATTGTCATCGCTGGATGAGCTCGACAATGGTGGTAAGAAATTGAATGCTGTCACCTCAACACCAGTGGTCACTAGTGATGCAACCATTGCCTGCGGTAATAATGCCATAATGGGAGGTGGCATGAAATGCAACCAAAGATTGGATACAGACATAGACCTACTAAGCCTGAATCAACGTATTCAGGAATCGGATGAGACTAATGACTACGATGACGACGAATCGGCTGATGAGAAAATATCTACACAGCCACGTCAACAATTACACTACAAGCGTCGTTTGAGTAGTCGCAGTCTCAACGATAAAACGGCCAGTGTCTTACTGGAGTATAATGCGGATAATCCAAATTCATTACGCAAGAAATTCCGTTTCAATCGCTATTGCCATAATGTGAATGGTGATGAATCGGGTTTCGTGGATGCCAGTCACTCTAGTCAATTGATGAATGCGACTTCGTCATCCTCATCTCTGGCTGCTGTTGCCTCAATGGCAGCCACTAATCCAACAAACTCGAATAATGGTTCAAAATCGAATAGTTCATCGGATAGCTCATCGCCTTCCCAAAGCAATGGTAATTCTAGTCCCGAATCCGGTATAGGAGAACGTGAAGACATGAAATACATGTGCCCCATCTGTGATGTAGTATCGCAAACAGCTCACCAGTTCACCAATCATATACGCTGCCACAATTATGCCTCCGGTCATACGGAGAACTTTACCTGCCGTATCTGTTCTAAGGTAAGTAGTTCAAAAGAAACGCAATTTTTAATTTGGCACTCAAATCCGAATATAAATAAAAAAAAAAATCCGAAAATAAAAATAATCTTTTAACGGTGATAAGCAGCGGTGTACTATCAAGCATGAAGCAGCTAAAAAATTAATTCATTGGTTATCAACGTCATAGAAATTTCACAGGAATGAGGCAAGACTCTTGATAGTAGCCGTTGTGTTTCCCGTTCTAAACTGATATTCTATGCTTATCTAATCAAAATATGTATTTTCTTCTCTTCCTTTCTCTTTTTGCTTTCTCTCTCTCACTCTCTCTTCCTCGCTCTCAATTTATTTGCGCGTGCAAAAAAAAAAGGTGCTTTCATCTGCCTCCTCTTTGGATCGTCATGTTCTAGTACATACGGGCGAAAGGCCATTTAATTGTAAGTATTGTCATCTCACCTTTACTACCAATGGGAATATGCATCGTCATATGCGTACCCATAAACAGCATCAGCATACCCATCATCGGCGCAACTCGAATGGAACAAAGTTCAACGCTAACAACAGCAATAACAATAATAACACAAATAACACAACATCTACAATAACACCAACAGGAGCGACAAATAAAACATTACTAAACAACGGACAATTATTTACAGCAGCACCAACTACAATGACAACAACAGTCTCCAGTGCATTGTCACCTACAGCAATAGCGGCAGCGACAGCGACAGCAGCAGCCGGAACAACTTTGCCATCAACTGATGAAGTTGGCAGCAGTCATAAGATGTCGCCACAAACAGGTGCTAATGGTAATCGTTTAAATGGTAATGCCAACTTAGAAAGTGATGAAAGTGATGGTGGCTGCTCATCAGATTCATCAGCGGGCCGTATAAGTAATAACAACAACAACAACAATAGCAGCAGC
Organism: Sarcophaga rosellei; assembly: GCA_930367235.1. Classification (NCBI taxonomy): domain Eukaryota; kingdom Metazoa; phylum Arthropoda; class Insecta; order Diptera; family Sarcophagidae; genus Sarcophaga; species Sarcophaga rosellei. The sequence goes on along the minus strand of OV884018.1, from coordinate 73,611,155 downwards.
AATAATAATAATAATAATCACGACAACCAAAATAATAACAATAATAATGACTTGAAAATTAACAACAACAACAACTATAAACGTAAACACAGTGAGGATCAAACGCCAACTAATGATTTGGTAGATGAACTGTTGAAAAGACGTCTCCGGCCTGATATCTCAGAAAATACGCACAACAAAAACAATAACAACATTACGGAATTTACTAATGAGTCCATTGTATGCCCCATCTGCAGTGAAAATAATTTTCCGGAAGTTCAGGCATTAGACCAACACATGGACAGTCGTCATCCGGAAATACCGGCGAAATGTAAAAATTGTGATGTCCTGTTTCGTACCCATCATCAGCTGAGTATACATCCCTGTACGGCCGATATAAAGGGTTCGATTAATCTCTCCTTTAAGCAACGACGTTTAAGTGAATCATCGAACCATGAAATGGATAGAGACCAGCAAGAACCGACAGAAGAGCAAGCCCGACAAAGGCATGAACTCTATGAACATTTTAAGAATGCAATGGCTCAAAGTAATTCACCCTCGTCTCATTATAATCATGATCATGCAGAAGATGATATTAAATCAGAGCCATCCGGTCAGGATTCAAAAGATTTGGCTGACATACAGTCGATATTGAATATGACAGCCTCGTCCAATAACTCGAACTTGTTAAGGAATTTTGAGCAATCGGTTAACACGCCCTCTTCCCAATATAGTTATGATAGGGATGAGGAAGAAGCCCAAGATTCTTTTACAGCTGAATTTCGTAAAATGAAGCTTTTAGGAGAATTCCCTTGCAAACTATGTAAAGCCGTTTATCCCAACTTGAGAGCTCTCAAGGGCCACAACCGCGTTCACCTAAGTGAGGCTGGCCCAGCTGGTCCGTTCCGTTGCAACATGTGTCCTTATCTAATATGCGACAAAGCGGCTTTGATACGTCACATGCGTACCCACAATGGTGATCGTCCTTATGAATGTGCCGTTTGCAATTATGCCTTTACCACGAAAGCCAATTGTGAAAGACATTTGCGCAATCGCCATGCCAAGACAACACGGGAAGAAGTGAAGCGTGCCATTATCTATCATCCCTCTGAGGACTCCTCCTGTGATGATACAAACAAGAAATTGCACATGTTCTCATCGGAATTGGAAGATGAATGCGATTTAATGTCTTATCACCAGCATCAACCCAAAGATCGTTCGACCCCAGTGTCTCATCTCAAAGAACGTTTGACGGCAGGTGAAAGTCCTTCTAGCAAGCCAGTTAAAATTCAAGTGAAAAATCTGGAGGATCTCTTAGATAAATCATCAGCTTCTTCGGGTTATCATGACAGCTACGACAAGCATAACATGGACACAGCCCAAGCTCCAATAGACATGAGCATGGATGTCTTAGATTTGAGCAAGAAACCCACACCTATACCCACTACCGTGCAAGAAGAGAAAATTGAAACAACGCCCGCAATGCCCTTACCTTTACCCTTGCCTTTACCTTTATCGCTCGCCAAACCTGACACTAATCTCGCCAATGAAATGCTCAATAATAAAATTTCTACAGAGGGTGAACCAAAATTGGATGTGTCTACTTTAGAAAAACAGCAACAACAATTGTTGTTGGCCCAAAAACAACTGCTCAATGATCCTACTCAACTAATGCAGCAATTGTATTGCAACCTGTTATTCCCGCAGTTCCCGCCATTCTTTATGCACAATTCTTTTATGCCCAATAATTTGGCGGATTTTCAAAAATTGGCTCCCATTCTGACACGCATGATGGGTGGTGTAGCTGGTGCGGCAGCAGCAGCAGCAGGAGTACCTAATGATATGGACAAGTCTTCAACTGTAAATGCTCAAATTCCTATGAACTCGCCAAATATGCCACCAATGAATCCATTGCTGGCAGAGAAACCTAACACACCCTCTTCACTAGCCGCTATGCCCTCTCCCAAGGGTCTAATGTCGCCAAACACAAATCATATATCCATGCCTAGACATTTATTAACCGGTGCTAATCCTTCTCATCACGCTAATATACCGCCCACAATGCTTTCAAATGGTCCTGTAAAAATGGTGCTCAAAAATGGTGTTTTTATGCCGAAACAGAAGCAGCGGCGTTACCGTACCGAAAGGCCCTTCGCCTGTGAACATTGTTCAGCGCGGTTCACTTTGCGCTCCAATATGGAACGTCACGTTAAACAACAACATCCACAGTTTTATGCTCAACGGCAGCGTAGTGGCCATCATGTAATGCGTGGTCGTGGTGCCAACAGTGCAGCCAATATGAATAGCATTTCACACCTGCAGGCCGCTGTAGCACAGGCTCATTACGGCTCCTCTCCTAATTCAATGAGTTCTCATTCACCCATTTCAGATCAGGTAAAATATGCCATATTAGCACAACAATTAAAGGCCCGTAAAGACACTGATCTGCTACAACAAGCCTTGGCCCATGGATCGAACAGTGTAGCCAATGCGAATATGTTTTCCCAGCAGACAACAAATGTGAGTGGCAATGGGGCAGCAAACCCTTTTGGTTTTAATGCTCATCACACCACTCATCTTCTTAATCAGAATGGCACACCTAATGGTTCCATGGAAGATGATGAACCCAAATTGATTATCGATGAAGATGACGACACAGACGACGAAGTAGAAGATGAGGAAATTGAAGAAATTCCGGACGATAATGACGAAAACGAAGACCATCATGACATAGTTTTATGTGAAAATCAAGAGGTGCAAAGTGATACTGAATCGGGAGCTAGAACTGGAACTGGAACAGGCACAGAACATTTGCCAACAACAGTAGAGGAGGTAAAGCTCAAAACAAAAGAACCTCAGGAGACGGCTAAAAAGGTAGCCGAATCCATATTAGAACAGGCTATTAAGGCTAAGCAAACTATGAGCTCATTTAGTAAGACAACTGAAACACCCACTACAGTAACTTCCACCACCAATAGCAGCATGAAAACCATGATTGCTCAAGCACCGGCTGTAGGTAAATTCCTTAAGGAAGTGGCCAGTTCTTCGTTTAAAGATGAATCTCAGGACTTGGCTTCTGTATCGGAACTTGTCGATAATGCCACCAATAATGCAGTGTCTTTCAATAGCTACTTCCGTCCCTCGGATGTGGCCAATCATATGGAACCCAGTGATGAAGATGGTCTGGTAGCATCTTCAGCCAGTGAAAGTAACAACTCGGGAGCCGAAGATACTGTAAGCTCGGAAAAACCTAAAAAGAAATCCGCATATAGTTTGGCACCCAATCGTGTACATTGTCCCTATTGCCAGCGTATGTTCCCTTGGTCTAGTTCCCTGAGGAGGCATATACTAACCCATACGGGTCAAAAACCTTTTAAATGTTCCCATTGCCCTCTGCTATTCACCACCAAGAGCAATTGTGATCGCCATTTACTGCGCAAACATGGAGATGTAGAATCGGCAATGTCGGTATATGTGCCTACCGAGGATGTTAATGAACCCATACCTTTGCCCAAATCCGTAGAAGAAATCGAAAGAATGCAAAGAGAACGCGATGAAGAGGAACGTAAACGTAAGGCCGAAGAGCAAAGAGCCCGCTTGGCAAAAGAGCAAATGGAAAAACAAAAACTAGAACAAGAACAACAACAACAGCAGCAACAAAAACAGGCATTTCTGAACCAGTTGGCAGCGACACAATTTCAACAACAATTTCCTGCAAAATCTGACTCAGCCAATAGCCAAGTCTCTTCATCAGATTTACCTTTCAAATGCCACTTGTGCGAAAATTCTTTTGCCGAGCGTTTACAGTGCCTGGAACACATAAAACTACTGCACAGCCAAGAGTTTGCTTTGCTTTTATCGAAAGGAGCCATCGAAAATGAAGCGGATACGGCTCAGCTAAATGCCCATGAAGAAGAGGAAAGACAACAACGCAGTGCTGCTGGCAATGAAGAAGTCGGCAAAGGCGGAAAATATCCGGACTATAGTAATCGTAAAGTTATATGTGCTTTCTGCATGAGACGTTTCTGGTCTACTGAAGACTTACGTAGACACATGCGCACTCACTCCGGGGAAAGGCCTTTCCAGTGTGAAATCTGTTTAAGGAAATTCACATTGAAACATAGCATGTTGAGGCATATGAAGAAGCATAATGGCCTACATATGAATGGTGGCTCACAGAGTAATAATGATAATTTGACTAACGGTAATTCGGGTTCTGATTATTCCGATGATGAACAACAAGTAGGCAGTAATATTTTACCTAGTACAACAGGCTTAACGCTGCCGGCTAACAATATAAGTGCTCTGTTTATGGGTTCGAAATTCCAAGAATTATTGAATAAAACCAGTGAATGGCGTAATGGCAACTGTTTGAATATGTTGCGCGAGGGCAAAGAGAACAATGCAGAGGATACAAATACGCCACAACCAAGCTCATCGGATTTGATTGGCAATCTATTGGGCATCAGTGATCAGGGTATATTAAATAAATTAATGTCCTCACCCGATGAAGCCGCCAAACTATTGGGAGTTGAAAAGTAAATAGTTGCTCTCTGCCCCGTACGCTGTCTCCCCCTCTCTCTCTCTCTCGTGTTCTAGTCAATAGCTGGTGTTCTCTAGTTAAGAAAATCTCACATACAAATGATGATGGGTGGCAAGTGGACTTAATATGTGCTTAATTTGTAAAAAGAGAATTAAACAAACAAACAAACCAACAAAGGAAAAAAGACATGATTTAAACCAAAAACCAAAGCTTAAACAATTTTTTTAGACTTTAATTTTTACAAAAATAAGTTAGTTTTAGTCTAGATGTAGACTCTTATTATTATTTTTAATTTCTATGGACTTTTAATTAAATTTATATATTTAAAATAATAAAAAAAAAAAAATTTTGGAAAACGATGTTGTGAATAAAAAGAAAACAAAATCGATTGAAATAAAAACGGTGCAACCGCTTAAATAATTTTATTAAAAAAAAAAAAGACTTTTTTCTTAAACAAAAAACAAAACAAACAGTGAATTAACTAAGTTCTGTCAATAGTCAATAGTTTATATTTTAAAAAAGTATTGATGGTTACTTAATAAATACAAAGACTTACAAAATAAACAAGTACTTAAAATTAAATTAATTTTAAAAAAATTAAAATTTATATTGCCTTAAGATAAAAGGGACTAAAAATACCTTTTCAACACACACTCTCTCCCTCTCTTATACAAAAAATAATTTTAAGCCTATTAGTTAATAATTTTATTATAATTTCTAAAACTTAAGATATCATAAATGAATGTATTTTTTTTTTTTTAATTTTAATTTAATTAATTATAGTATATGTATACATATATTGTAGAAATCTGTACATTGTGAGGCCTTTCTGAAACCGCTATGTGGCTTATTAATTAATATAGGAATTCATAGACAAAAAAAAACAAACATTTAAACTTACAATAACAAAAAAATAAATAAATTAAAAAACATATAAAATAAAACTACAAATGAAATAAAATTAAAAAAACGAACATTTCCATTAAATTGTTAAAAGAAAAAAATTTTCAAATTTTTTCAAAAAATTCCATTTTTACCAAAAAAAAAATTATTACTTCTACCAATTACTTTCCATTAAATGCATTCAAATTTTTACATCAAAAAAATTTTCATTATTTTTTCTCATATCCTTTACATTTTTTTGTTCATTAATTTAATTTTAAAAAATTTTAAATCATAACGTATTACATAAAAAATAATTATACAGCAATAACCAAAGCATTTTTTGTATGTATGTAGTTTTAAAAAAAATAAAATTAAAATTATTTATAAAAAAAAACCAAATAAATTTGTCAAACACAAAATAAGTAAAATATTTAAATTTAAATTGTATTAAACATCAATAAAAAAAATTAAAATAATCCAATAAAATAAATTATGAATAAACATTCAATAAAAAATAAATAAATTTGTTTTTAATTACAAGAAACTGAAATTCTATTATTCCATTTCAAAATTTTTTATTCGTATTATTCGAAATGCTTATGATATCATTATGTGTGGAATATAACCTCGTCCAAATGTCCGTAATAGCTTCTCTGGGAGAAACGCATCTGAAATCTCTGAATTTGACCGTTTATTCGCCTACAGCTGCGATTTAAGCAAACCCCACAAGAAAAATCTAACCGGGTCAAATCGCACAATCTCCATGGCCATATTACATCAGCCACATTGGTTGGGTACAAGTACACATGTACATATCCCAATAAATATACAAAGCGTTTTGTTGGATTTTGGTATTTGTGTGGAGGTAATGTAAATACATATGTAGTTTACTTCTTTTTAATATTTTGCTCTTAACATTCTTATTCTTATTTAAATATTAAATTTTAAATTAAAAAAAAATAACGTAATATTATGGTTCACATTGTTTTATTTGCAATAGTTACAATATACCATATATCGGCTTGTATCTTTGCTAAAGTTTATCTTTAATTTCACATTGTTGTATTTCTTAGTATTTGTTATACAAAATACCGCGAAAAACATTTCAAAACGTAAACAAACACAGCTGATATCACAAGAAAATGGGTTTTTTACCGTTTTTTCTTTGGCATTCAGTTATATTTTTTTCTTCAAAGGCCTCAACCGCGTTCACTTAAGTGAGGCTGGCCCAGATGGTCTATTCCGTTGCAAAATGTGTTCTTATATAATATGCGACAAAGTGGCTTTCAATGGTGATCGTCCTTATGAGTGTGCCGTTTGTAATTATGGCTTTAAGACGAAAAGCAATTGCAACAGACATTTGCGGAATCACCATGCCAAGACAACACGGGAAGAAATGGAGCGTGCCATTATCTATCATCCCTCTGAGGACTCCTCCTGTGATGATACAAACAAGAAATTGCACATGTTCTCATCGGAATTGGAAGATGAATGCGATTTAATGTCTTATCACCAGCATCAACCCAAAGATCGTTCGACCCCAGTGTCTCATCTCAAAGAACGTTTGACGGCAGGTGAAAGTCCTTCTAGCAAGCCAGTTAAAATTCAAGTGAAACATCTGAAAATCCAAGAGATCCTGGATAAATCATCAGCTACTTCGGGTTACCATGAGAGCTACGACAAGCATAATATAGATACAGCCCAAGCTCCCATTGACATGAGTATGGGTGTCTTTAAGACGAAAAGCAGTTGCAACAGACATTTGCGGAATCTCCATGCCAAGACAACACGGGAAGAAATGGAGCGTGCCATTATCTACCATCCCTCTGAGGACTCCTCCTGTGATGATACCAACAAGAAATTGCACATGTTCTCATCGGAATTGGAAGAAGAATCCGATTTAATGTCTTATCACCAGCATCAACCCAAAGATCGTTCGACCCCAGTGTCTCATCTCAAAGAACGTTTAACGGCAGTTGAAAGTCCCTTTAGCAAGCCAGCTAAAATTCAAGTGAAACATCTGAAAATCCAAGAGATCCTGGATAAATCATCAGCTACTTCGGGTTACCATGAGAGCTACGACAAGCATAATACAGATACAGCCCAAGCTCCCATTGACATGAGTATGGGTGTCCTAGATTTGAGCAAGAACCCCACTCCAATACCCACTACCGTGCAAGAAGAGAAAGTTGAAACAACGCCCACAATGCCCTTACCTTTACCTTTGTCGCTCGCCAAACCTGACACTAATCTCGCCAATGAAATGCTCAATAATAAAATTTCTGCAGAGGGTGAGCCAAAATTGGATGTTTCTACTTTAAAAAAACAGCAACAACAGTCGTTGTTGGCCCAAAAACAACTACTCTATAATCCTACTCAACAAATGCTGAATTTGTATTGCAACCTGTTATTTGCTCAGTTCCCGCCATTCTTTATGCATAATTCTTTAATTCCTGATAATTGGGAGGATTTTCAAAAATTGGCTCACATTCTCACCCGCAGAATGGGTGGTGTAGCTGGTGCGGCAGCAGCGGTACCTAATGACATGAATAAGCCTTCAACTGTAAATGCTCAAATATCTATGAACTCACCAAATATGCCACCAATGAATCCACTGCTGGCAGAGAAACCTAACACACCCTCTTCACTAGCCTCTATGGCATCTACCGAGGGTCTAATGCCGCCAAACACAAATCATATATCCAAGCCTAGACATTTATTAACCGGTGCTAGTCCTTCTCATCACGCTAATATACCGCCCACAATGCTTTCAAATGGTCCTGTAAAAATGGTGCTCAAAAATGGTGTTTTTATGCCGAAACAGAAGCAGCGGCGTTACCGTACCGACAGGCCCTTTGCCTGTGAACATTGTTCAACACGGTTCACTGCACGCACTAGTATGGAACGTCACGTTAAACAACAACATCCACAGTTTTATGCTCAACGGCAGCGTAGTGGCCATCATGTAATGCCTGGTCGAGGTGAAAACAGTGCAGCCGAAATGGATAGCATTTCACACCTGCAGGCCGCTCCTAATTCAATGAGATCCCTTTCACCCATTTTAGATCACAAATACAAATTTGACAATTATGCCAAAGCACAACAACTGAAGGCCCGTAAAGACACTGCCTTTGCGCATGGATCCAACAGTGTAGCCAATGTGAATATGTTTCCTCAGCAGACAACAAATGTGAGTGGCAATGGGGCAGCAAACCCTTTTGGTTTTAATGCTCACCACTCCACTCATCTTCTTAATCAGAATGTTACACCTAATAGTTCCACGAAAGACGATGAACCCAGATTGATTACGACACAGACGACGAAGTAGAGGAAGAGAAAACTGAAGAAATTCCAGACGATAATGATGAAAACGAAGATCATCATGACATAGTTTTATGTGAAAATCAAGAGGTGGAGAATGATACTGAATCGGAAACTGGAAAAGTTGCAGGGATGAAGATGGTCTGGTAGCGTGTTGTGAACAAAAGAAAACAAAATCGATTGAAATAAAAACCGATCGATTAAATAATTAAATAATAATAATAATAATTTAATATTATTATTATAAATAATAATAATTAAGTTAAATAATTTTATTTATACAAAAAGAAGACTTTTTTCTTAAACAAAACAAACAGTGAATTAACTAAGTTCTGTCAATAGTCAATAGTTTATATTATAAAAAAGTATTGATGGTTACTTAATAAATACAAAGACTTACAAAATAACAAGTACATATTTAAAATTGAATTAATTTTAAAAAAATTAAAATTTATTATGCCTTAAGATAAAAAGGAACTAAAATTACCTTTTCAACACACACTCTCTCTCTTTCTTATACAAAAAATAATTTTAAGCCTTTTAGTTATAATTATTATTATAATTTCTAAAACTTAAGATATCCTAAATGAATGTATTTTTTTTTTTAAATAAGTTTTAAAAAAATTTAATTTAATTAATTATAGTATATACATATATTGTAGAAATCTGTACATTGTGAGGCCTTTCTGAAACCGCTATGTGGCTTTTTAATTAATATAGGAATTCATAGACAAAAAAAAACAAACATTTAAACTTACAATAACAAAAAAATAAATAAATTAAAAAACATATAAAATAAAACTACAAATGAAATAAGAATTAAAAAAAAAATTGTTTAATTTTTTCAAAAAATTCAATTTTTACCAAAAAATTATTACTTCTATGATCTAACGAGATCAAATCGCACAAACTCCGTGTAAATGGGATTACACTATTCTAAGTTCCAAGTCTCGTGGTAATTTTAGGCAATGAACATGCAGATCAGCCTGCGAAGAGGAGAGCATCTACGCCAGTGATGGGACCAGATCCTTTCTATAGTGTGACAGGGGAGATTTGAAAAATATACTCAATGATGGAGACGATAAAAGCAGGCAAAAATTTTTCTCAAATCAAAACTTTTATCGAGAAATTACAATAATAGGATATCTCCGAACACGCATCAGACTATTTGGGAATAATCTGAAGTTAGTAACCGCTCTTTTGACATGGCACTGTAGACTCAAAGTATACTTATTTAAAAGGGGAATTGTTTCGATGCCAAGATGTAGATTCTGTGTTGTTTGAAATGAATCATCAGAACACATTCTTGGAACCTGTATTAATGCATCCTAGAGGGAAACATTTGAGAGCATATTGGGTGCTAAGAATTGTCCTTGTATGTCAGGCTTGGAGGAGGCATTATAAGGATACCATATAAAGTTTGAGGTGAATGCAATAGGCCATATATGGTCGTAGTGCTATGGTACCTGTACACAACAATAATAATACAAGCATGTACATTTGTACATACATATACGCTAATAGATAAACAAAAAATTTAGTTGATGAAGAAATTTGTGTGGGACAGTGTAAGAGTATGTAGTTTGTTTCTTTTTAATATTTTGCTCTTAACATTCTTATCCTTATTTAAAACGTTTTTTTTTGTTTTTTTTTTTTTTTTTTTTTTTTTGTTATTATTTACATTCAATATGAAATGAAAACATATTTATTAAATTTTAAATTTAATTTTAAATTAAAAAAAATAACGTAATATTATGCTGCACATTGTTTTGCTTGCAATGGTTACAATATATCGGTTTGTATCTTTGCTAAAGTTAATCTTTAATTTCACAGTGTTGTATTTTTTTAGTATTTATTTTACAAACTACCGCGCAAATCATTTTAAAATGTAAACAAACACAGCTGATATCACCAGAAAGCGGGTTTTTTTACCGTTTTTTCTTTGGCATTCAGTTATAATTTTTTCTTGGCGAAAAGTGTGAAAATATAAAGAAATATTAACTGAAATCGTTATACATATTTTCCATTTTTAATGTTTAGAACAAGTCAGAAAACTTCAGATTTTATACGTTTCTATAGCGCAATGCCTGAGGGTTTAAGATTAAGCGACATTATTAAGAAATTGGAGACATTTGCTCCTTTGAGTTATGCCGAAAAATGGGATAACGTGGGCTTATTGTTGGAGCCATACGATGAAGTGTAAGAATTTATTTCCAAAAATTAAACGAATAAACATTTAAGTAAATAAATATCGTTCCAATCAGACCAATTAAAAAGATTCTCCTAACGAATGATTTAACGGAACGTGTAATGCAGGAAGCTGTGGATGAAAAAGTCAACATGATTTTATCGTATCACCCGCCCATATTTGCACCTTTAAAAAGAATCACTCATTGGTATTATATAGCAAAAAGAAATGTTATTTTTAGGTTTATAGGAATGACATTTTATTATATTTTTATAGGAATTGGAAAGAACGTATTGTATCCATATGCTTGGGCAAGTCCATAGCCCTCTATTCACCACATACAGCATGGGATGCTACAAAAGGTGGAGTTAACGATTGGCTGGCAAGTGCCTTGCCATGTGAAAACTTAAAACCTATACAGGTAAGATAATGATTATTTTGTAATTGCTTTTTTAAGACGTCATTAAATATCGTTTGCATACGTTAGCATACATTAGATGCCTAACGTTTTAGTAAATTTTACTGGTGGGAATCACGCAATTGTTGTAAAGCAACTTTCGGATTTTCGAAACTTTTAGTTTATTTTATAAGAAAATTTGTGTACATACCAATTTATTGTTATATAATATATGTTTCCATCGGTCTGATAAGCGTAAGGAATTTTATTTCGCCTAAATTCTATTCCTGGCTGAAATTTTTTTATTGAATGTCTCCCGGCATGCGTAGGTGTCTCAATTATACAGTTGTCCTGTCGTTGGAATTTCTGGTGATGTTATTTGTTGGTCTATTTAGATTATGCCAAGTTTCCTCTACTTAGCTTAATATTAGTTGCAATTGTCAATTGCTGTATTTTGCTACTTGCAGTTAAATTTCACCAGAAGATACGTGTTCTCCTGCTAAGACACAGATTTGCAAACACATTCAACTGATGCTTTCCATTTTTCATAATCGTAGAATGTGTATTTAATGTCAGTATCGAACAGTCTACGTTTAATTCGGATTGGATTTAGGACGATCAAACCGTTTGTCTCACCCCGATGACTTGATTATCAATATCATTCGTTGTTGTAAATACCAATCTGTATAATAAATAAGAGGATTGCACATCATCAAAGTCTTAGTTAATATTGACATGACATTGGCATTTGCTCTGTCTTGCCATATTAATGCTGAATACTTTTGCCTTGTCATTGTTTATTTGGTAACTGCTGCAGTTTAGCTAATATTCCCTAAAATGTGTGTCATAACGTAATCAAGATCATTCAAATTTCAATGCATATCCCAACTTATATCTGTACCATCCCACATTAGGTGTTGCTAGAATTGTACAATATTTATTTGCAATACAGCTTGAACGTCCTCTGTTCAAAAATTAAAATAATTTAAATAATAAATTGAATAAATAATTATCTTCCAACAAACACTCATTGTAACGATGATCAATTGATTTTTCTTTTCGAAAAAAGATTCTGCTTCCATACATACTCGCTGGTCTTATAAGTTTTCATATCACAGAAAAGATACTTAATACGACAATTTTAATTTAAAAATTAACGACACAGACAGGTTTTCTTCATTTAAATTTATGTATTTTCATTGTAGTTGTATACATTTTATAAAATTGTTTAATAATTGAATAAATAAAAAATTTCCTTAACAACTAGTTAAGATCGTAATCAAAATATTTTTATCTGTCTTTAGTTTGTAGAAGAAAGTAAATTAATCACAAATAAATAATCGTTAAAACATCTATAAAAAAAATATTGATTGTCAGCTATGCCATAAAGTATTGCTTTTTTATTGTTAATATGTACGTACAAATGGAAAATGATTTGACAAAAAAAATTAACCTTGAAAAATTCTAAAACGATTTACACGCAATTAATGTATGAGTAATAATTAAATTAAAAAGTAATTTACAATGTAACTTATAATATTCTACGACTATTTGGGCATTATGCAACGAATTTTAAATACACTTTTGTGAACTTATATCAATAGTTTTGTGATTTGTGTATAACCTATACTGACCATGTTTGCATTTTAACAAGATTCTTTTATCTTTACAATCCCTTAATTAAATACTTAATTGAGTTAATTGAATGATAATGATTTGCATAATTAGTTAAATATCACGTTTAATAGTAAAAGCATTCTTGTCGTTATCGTCTTTTCTTCAGAAGAATTAATTAGTTGTAAAACACTTAATTTAATCGATAAGAAGTAGTAAAAAAATTTAAAACTACAACACAATCGATTGTGACAATGATATTTATATTTTCGAAAAATTATTTTCAATTGTTTGTTATTGCAAGAGACTTGCTTTCAGTCTATATTCAATAAATAATTGTTTTTATCTTTATTATCAGCTTTGTTTCTTTGGCATTTTCTTTTTTCAAAAATATACATATTACATACAACATATACAAATATAAATACTGAGTACTAATAAATAAACTACAGTTAAAAATAAAATTACGTTTTATTTCCCTCAAGCTGTCCTTTTTCTACTATGGCCTTGGCTTCAGTAAATTTACATTCCTTTATACCCGGCTCTTCTGTTTCTTCAATGCTGGTACGACAAAAGATCTTCTTTAATACATATATTAATAGTAGAGGTAATGGAGTCATCATTGAATTGGCTACCGGTACAGCGCTTGTCATATCGGCTTGTGGCTGAGGCAAGCTAAAGTTTAACATAAATATTGCTATGCCAGTATTTTGTATACCCGTCTCAATGGCTATCGTTAAGGCATCAGCAGTTGATTGTCGAAATATTAAGGCTAAAAACCAACCGATTAAATAGCCAATCCAAGGCAAAGCACTACTAGCGACAATAATCTGAAAATTTTATTAAAAATAAACTTTAGAAATGATTTTACCTGAAACTTTATTACAAAATATTTAAAAATTTCTGTTTTATTTTAACAACTGCTGGCATAATAGCAAAAAGGCGTTCCACATTTTTTCTGTAGCAGTCCAATTAAAAACAAACGCCTTTTCCTTATTAAGTCATCATTTATTTTTTTGCTCTCAGTTGTTACTTACCTTCCATGAGAATAATTTAAACATGTACGAATTCACAGTAAATGCAAACGCTGTTATAAACAGTATGAAACATAACGAAAGGGGTTTCAAAATGTTCGCCATTCTCTTGGCTATTGATGGAGAATACTTCTGTAATGCAATACCAATGCACAGAGGTAAAACCAATGAAAATGACATTGTGGCTATTGTTTTATAGGGTACCACCAAGTTGCCATCCTGAAAGATTAATACGCCCAAAGTAAAAATCCATAAAGGCATCATGCCAAATGCAGCTAAATTACTAATGGCGGTCATCGTAATGGATAAATTGAGATTGCCATTTAGAATAACGGTAAATATATTTGAAGCACCGCCGCCTGGTGTAGAGCCGGTAAAAAATAAACCCAATCTCAGTTCAATCATGTCACGAAACAATAAGTAACCGATTAAGAAACTTAATATGGGCATTATTAAGAATTGCCCGACAAAACCAATAGCCGGACCTATAGGTCTTATCAGTATGGCCTTTAAAGCATCCAAATCTAATACAGCACCAAAATTTATATACAATAGCATAACAAATACGCCTACGCACACATTGAACAGCAAATCCAGTTTGCCAATATTACGTAAAATAATAACGTCCGTACACTCCAATGATTTCTCTGCCAGCATATGTGGTCTATGCAATTCCACGCAAATTTGTGTATGACCCAAAAGTAATGCTTCCACTGTAAAATTACCCTTCCATTGCGTTTGACCTGATCCAATATCTTTGCTTGTTATTACATTATCTGATAAAGCAAGCAATTCGTTGTCTTCTGGCAATATATGAAATTCAAATTCTGGTCCCCACGCTGGATCTATGTATGTTATTGTTAATTCCACTGTACGCCATTGAGTCATAGTCATGTTGAAGTGATCTTCAACAAAAATCGCTGACCAGGTGGGAATGTTGGGCAAAGCATTAAAAAATTCGTTATTAACTGTTTGGGTTGTAGTAACATTCTCTTTAATATTTCGTAATATTTCCGCAGCATTGATTTGAATTACCGGAAGTGTTACAATTTGTATTAAAAATACTATGATTATAGATTTTTTTAAAATCATTTTTTTAAATTTTGTTTTGATTAATGAGAATTTTTTCACTCTTCCGCGTTTTTACATGAACGTTAATTGATCGTTCAACGTTATAACGTTGAATGAATTGAGAGTTGTCAAAATTAATCGTTTTATTTAATAAAAGCTTTTATTTTTGTCAAATATTGGTTGGGGTAGTACAACAAAAAAGTGTTAATAACAATAATCATTTAATCGTCTATAAACAAATTAACTGATAACACCTGTTATTGTAAAAATTTCAAACAAAAATTATCTTACAAATTAAATATTATTATTACTTCAGAATGATTATTAAATAAGTTGAAATTAAAACTCTCATTCGAACATAATTGTTATATCGTACATATCGTTAGCTGAAATCGAACATATTGAAAAACTGTATGATACATACAGTGAGCGCCATAAGTGATTTTTTTATCATTTTAAATTTTCTATTATGTTCTTAAGTCTGTCTCTGTAGTCGCCGTGGTCTAGTAGGTAGTGTGTTGGCTTATTAGACGAAAGGCCCGAGTTCGAATCCCAGGCCAGACATCAAAAACAAAATACAAAAAGTATTTCTTCGGCGACTTCCTCTCAGCAGATTTCTGGCAAAAACTCTGAGAGTAAAAATTGCCATGAAAAGCTTCTCAAAAAATCTGTCGTTCGGAGTCGACTTTAAACTGTAGGTCCCGCCACTCATGTATAAAATTAACGCACACAACATGAGTGGTGTTGAGAAGCTAGGCCGTAATCCTGACGAAGGGTTATAATGGCCAATTATGTATGTGTATTATGTTCTTAAGTATAAAAAAAAGGTCCTTTATCATGAATTGTTGTTTTTGTTTTATTCGACTATTCTCATTTACTTTTCTCGCTATCCTAAGAAAATGAATTATTTCAGTGGTGTTTACTCACTTTTGGCGCTCACTGTATGTGCATAATAATTATCAAACCAATCTCCTCCCGCAGCTTTAGACGAGTCACTATTTCTGAGTGTGGCTTAGCGTCTTTCAAACTTTATTTTTTTCGTACTGACGATTTAATTATTAAAAAGCATGCTTAATAATCGCCGAACTAATCTTCTAAAATTACAGGCAATTTAATATTTCTGTGTGTGGCTTAGCTTTAATCTCCTTCATATATTTGTTCAAAAATTGCGTCACTTATGATCGATAGATTTTTTCAGAATGTTTAATTGTTGAAAGCATAGATCCAAATAAACTCTTAAGCAATAGAGTGCAGCTCACAAAACCTTCCTGTGTATAGAATTTGTTTTCCCAACGTTTGTATCGACTTTCCTATTCGACCCTGAAAATTTTCGCTATACGATAAGTGAACAACTTTACATCAAATCTACTATCCACAGCTATTTGTAAATGAAGATTATAATGAATTGAAGTTGTTACGGAATACAGCCCTATTCAAAATTAACGAAACGGAATCGATAAAATCAAGACTCCCTGCTACATCAGTAGGAACGTAAATATTATTGACATTTTCAGTTGTGTTACCCACATTAGTGGCTTATTTTGGAACGAAAATTCTGTCACTCGAAAAATTATTCTTTTTTTTTTGTTGCATAAGCTAATCATAGGTCATTCCTATCGGGGGTTTTAAAATTAAAAGATCAACATTTAAACAAAAGAAAAATAGAAGCCAGCAATGACCATGTAGTACTACGAAAACCAACCAACATACAGAATTTATTGACACACCCGATAAGTTTCGTGCAAAAAAAATATTTTACTTATTAAAATTAATTGAATAAATTAAAGCAGGCATTCCACAGATATTATGAATTAACTGCAAAATTGAGTCAACGTTTTATTGGGCATTATTTTTAATATCTTTTTTTATATTTTTAGTTCCAATCTAAGTTTTAAACCATTTTTAATGTCGTTTTTACTACGAGTATTTTAATTGAACAGTTAAACACCTTGTATTAATTTATTTATATTTAATTTGTTATACATTTTTATTATTTTAATCCATGCAAATCTATTTTTTTGCTATTATAACTATAACTGAAATAGCACATTAGTGTTTAGAGTATTTTAGACACTATCCTAGTTAACAATATGTATAAATGCTTTGAACAATCAGTTACAACTGACTGCTGACTAATAAAAAAAAATTTAATTGTTTAAAAAAATCTTTTTGTTTATTTGTAATTCTAGTAATTCAGTGTATTAATTAATTGTATCTGTTTTACGTTTATTTTTTCATATCAATTAAAAGCTTTCAATATATTTGTATTCCTATGATATTGAAACAAAAAACAAATGTTTTATAAAGAAAAATCGCTTTAAATTCATGAAAATTATTAATGAATATTAGACTGTAATAGAAATACTTCAATTAGTGCTACACATATTTTTAGCAGTTTTTATTAAAATTTTATTTTGTTTAAAAACCGTAATATGGGCTTACATTTCTTTATAATAATAAATACAAACAATTTGCTGTAATTAGTAGACAGACTTTAGAAATTTTAAAATAATTTTATGCAACTTATAAACACTCTTAATGCCAAAAATCCTGAGATAAATGCAACAGACTGATAAAAAAAATTACACGTTTCATATCATATTACCCAAGATCATATTATTTTTTTTGTTTGTTTATTAAACAATATCTTAAGGTCAACAACACTTTAAATAGCACAATAAATATACAATTCAAAAGTAAATGCAATAACAATTACACTTTACACTTGCTTATAAAACATTTTAAATTATGTTTTTTATTTTTATAACACAAGAATTATTTGTCTTTTAAAAATAAAACATTTACTCTTACTTGTTAATACTAAAATCTATTAGGAACTCTTCTTCATCGAATGCTTCCAAACCTCGTTTTATATTCCAACCAAATATTCGTCGTACAACATAGAGAACTATAATCAGACACACGGACATCAATGCCGATATTACGGGCACAACAATTAACATATCGGCCATAGGTTCATGCGCTGTATATTCCAATAGAACGATCGGTAAAGACATATTCAATACACTAGTCTCCACAGCAATTGTCATAGCATCTGTTACCGAACAGCATAATAACTTGGACAAAGTAAACGAGATTAGATAACCAATAACAGGCAAAAAGAAAGCGGCTAAAATAATCTATTAAAAGATCAAAAAATATTTAAACTATCCATTTCCACATCATTTAATACTGTTTTGTTCATTACAACTTACCATTAAAGTGATTTCTTTAAAAACAAAAGCATTTATGCCCACTGTAACGGCAACCAAAGTTAAACTCAGTATTACCGAAACAGGTTTCAAAAAACGAAATATAAATTTCGTTCTCTTAGGTATAGTAACACGTAAAAGTACTCCCACAATTAAAGCCAACAGTAGAGCTGCACAACCAATGCCTAGTTTGGCAAATGGTATAGATAACGTTCCATCTTTATAAAGCAAAGGACCCATTAGGTAAACCCATAAAGGCAACATACCCAAAGCCAGTACACTATTTACTGTGGTAGTGGCCAATGCGAGATTAATATTTCCTTTTAGAAAGATATTACAAATATTGGCTATACCGCCACTAGGTGCTATGGCCGAAAAGAGTAATGCCAATTGTAAATTGGTCTGTCCTTTAAACATTAAAGCACCTAAGCCAAGTGCTAAAGCAGGCATTACCAGATATCTGCTTAAAAATCCCAATATAGGTCCCACAGGCCTAGTGAATACCAAGCGTACGCGTTTTAAATCCAATACAGTGCCAAGATTGATAAACATTAAAATCATAATGGCCAAGGCGGTATAAGTAAATATATTATCATCCATTTGTTTATCACGCAGCACAATCACACTTAAAGTTTGTGGACTTTTTTCCATGTTTTCCATTTGGGGATCATTAAGCGTTACATACAGATGTGTATAACCAAAATAAAGACCATTTACTTCAATTTCACCTTGCCAAGATGAGTTCACAATATCACTTAGATTTACATGCTTTTCCGTTGAAGCTATTTTCTTATTTTCCATAACAAATCGAAAATATATGCCATCCGTTTGTTCAGCATTCTTTTCAATATCATAGATTTGGACAGGCACTTTTGCTTCAGTACTTGTCTTTATTCGCACTTCTGTTATTTCATTTTCTAGGCCATATTTTATTTTCCATTTTCCTGCTATGTTACCAAAGTCTTGGCCATTAGCAAAACTTAAAATTTGTATAATACATATACAATATTTTATAATGTATTTGGACTTGATCATGCTTAAACGTTTACTACTTCGAAAGTGTTATTGACGACTAAAGGACCGTCTGCTGGTTGTTTGTACTTGAAACCATTTCAAATTAAATGCATTCAAATGGCCAATACAAAGGAAATATTAATACAATAGCGTTCATATATTTAATATGGAAAACAAAAAAAATTGATTTAAACTTTTAATGATTTACAATATAAAATTATTAATAATTCTTTGAGTTCTCTTATCTAAGTTCTTTTCTTTATAAACATTTAGAAATGCATACGTTTATCAAAAACAAAAGAAAGAATATTTTGCAATCTAAAACGCAATGTACAGGGAAAGCAAATGTTTTGAAACATGTTTAGATTCTGGCGGTCTTTTTTATTCTCTTTAATAATGTTTTCTTTCCGATTTCCGTATTGTTTCTTTATGATTAGCCTCTAGCCAATTGTGAAGACCCGAATGTTGGCTATGGACGCACTTTTACCACGAATATATCTTTGGAAAATGCTATAAAATCTGTACAAAATCATATTGGTCTGGATGTCCATGTGGCCCTGGCTGTTGATCACAATTTACAAACAAAAATTCGAAATGTTGCAATATGTGCCGGTTCCGGTGGTTCTTTGTTACGTGACATTAAAGCTGATCTTTATATCAGCGGTGAAATGTCACATCATGAGCTGTTAGATGCAAATCACAATGGTGTATCTGTTATTTTATGCAATCACAGTAATTCGGAAAGAGGCTTTCTGAAAACGTTCAAACCAAAATTGGAAGAATTTTTAGAAAATGGCTGTGAAGTGGTAGTATCAGAAAAAGATGAAGATCCTTTAACAACCCATGTCAAAAGTAACTAACGATACTAAGTAAGCTCTAACGAAAACAAAAGTGTATTTCTTTTTTATATTAAATATGTATGTATGTATGGATTTTTATTTAAAATATTTATTTTTTTGTTTTTGTTTTCTTTTCAATCGATATAAATTAATATAGTTTTTCTAACTATTGGATTTATTGTATATGAAAGTAATAAATAAGCAAAGTGCACAATTGCTAAATAACAAGTGTTTTAATTAAAGAAAATATATTCAAAATATATTGACCTCTTGTTCATGGCAAAACAAAACAAAAAGGAAAAAATTAAATAAAATAACTAATAATCGTAATAATATTTAAACACATAAATTATTTGTTATTTGTTATGGAAAAAGATACAGCAACACTTTTGTTTTTATTTGGAAAAATTGATCTTTTACTTAAAAAAATAGGTTTTTTTTTATAAAATACTAGAAAATACTTTCAAATAAAAATTAAATAAAAAATATTAATTTAAAAAATACATGTGTATATATATATATAAACACAAACAATAATTGTAATTATAAATTATTTGGTTACAAAATAGAAGTGTTTAGAAAGCGAACATAAATGCAAATTGTTTCGGAAACTAAAAACAACAAGTACTGGATTAAAGAAGTGTTAAGGTAATGGAAAGAAAAAGAAACAATTACTTTAAGAATAAGAACAGAAAAGGTAGTAAGCAATTAAAAAAAAGAAGAGTTATATTCTTTTAATATGGAAGATATGGAAAGTTTTCTTTAGCACTTAGCTTTACATTTAATTAAATGACAATGCTTGAAGAACCATGTAAAATGAACAGAAACTGGCAGAAGAAAAAGTAAACTTATTACATGTATAACGCCCTTGGACTTGTCAGCAGATTTTTAGTAAAGTGCTTCGAAAAGAATTAAATTCTTTTTCAAGCGGTAATCTTTTGTAATTTTTGCAGTACTTTAAGACCTTGTTCCTCATACTCCTGTTTGGACATCCAAAATGCATCACGATCCTTAGTAACTTCTGCCAAAACAGCACCACCAATAAACACCATGTCTTTTCGTCTGGGAGGATCTTCAATGCGGATTTTAAATTTCTAAAATTCAAAACAAAACATCGTTAATTTCAAATGCTATTGTCAATTGTTATAGATTTCTTTACCGCTAATTTGTCGATGTCATTTTTCAAAACTCTTTCCAAATACAATTGTTTAATTTCACGTTCTAAACGTGAAGGTAAACCGGGATACATAGTTGAGCCGCCAGATAATACAATATGTTTATACAATTCTGATCTCATATCAATGTCGGCAGCCTGTATAGTATTAAATACTAACTCAGCTATACCTTGTCCTTCTACATTAATTAAATGGGGTTGGAACAAAGCTTCGGGTGCTTCAAAACGTTCGCCGCCCACCTTTATCACACGACCATCCGGCAAGGTATAGGATTCCACCAGTACTGTAGTCTCCAATGCTAGTCTCTGTTCCATTTCAATATTATAGCCAATATAGCAAAGTTTCTCTTTCATCATGCGTACTGTTTCAAAATCAGCGGAATGATTAAAAGCATAACCACGCAATAAAAGTAACTGAAATAATGTAATAAAACAAAATGTTAATTTATGTTTTCAAATTACTTTCGCTATAAAATTATTTACCTTAATTAAATAGCGTGTTATATCACGTCCAGCTATATCTAAACGCCTTGTTAAATGAGGCAATGCAAATTCCTCATAAACGGGGCAAATGTGGGTAACGCCATCACCGGAATCGATAACCACTCCGGATATTAAACCTTGAGCATATAATGTAAGCACAGCCTGTATAGCTATGTACGTAGAGTCGAAACCATATTTCTCAAACATGACCTATAAAGCAAAAACACATTAAAGCTGTATTTAATGATTAAAATTTCTCTTTTTCTTATTTACCTCTATCATTTTTTCTCGATTTTTCAATGGATTCATTGGGGGTTCTGTAAGTAAGATTTTCGTATTGGTTGGATCAATATTCATTTTTTTCGGTCCGAATGTATAGTCCCACACATGACACATATCTTCCCAGTTGCGAACAACACCATTTTCCATGGGATAAGATACTTCCAGCAACGATCGTAATTGTGATGCTTCATCGCCCACCATTAAATCCTAAAAAATATTGTCAATTATAATGTTAAATAAAAATGCTTTAATAAATAAAATAAATAATTTCAATTTGAAATCAAAATTACAAAAGCAAACACTATAAAAAAAAAAGAAATACAACATGTATAAAGGAATTTGAAACAATAAATAACAGGTCAGTCTAAGAAAATTTGCGTAATGAAGCTTTACTTAGTTGGTTGGAAAGATATGCATTTCCCAGCAATAAAAAGTTAAAACTTTCGAAAAAGCATTCATTCGTTATGAGTTGTTAGAAAATATTCTGTTGATACATTTGCGTATTTAAAAGTATTGAAAATATACTTCGTATTTATTCATTTTACTTGTATAAACATCGAAATAAAATCACAAGAATGTAAGAAAGCATGCTCATTTAAAAAAAAAAAAACTTGTTAGTAAAATACAAAAAAGATCAACAAACATTCATGAAAATATTACCAGGTGTATTTGAAACTTTGTTTTTCATATAAAATTTTAAATAAAAAAATTTATGAAGAGCTTTGTTTTAATGTAAAAGCTGCTGTAAAGATCTAAAAAAAATAATAATAATAAAAATATAGAAACAAAAGAAAAACGTAATATTTTTAAAGGCATTCTAAAAAACGTTATTGTTAATGCAAAATTTTCTTCAATTAACTAAAACAAAGTTAACAATTAAATTAAACAACGTCTAGTTTAGCTAATAGAAAGAAAAATGGGTTTTAGTAAAACTGACAACTATTTGAATTATTTTTTATTTAATTTTTTTTTTTCAATAATATAACGGTGGGTGTAAACAAAACGAAACAATTTTGTAATTAATGAAAATAAATTAGGAAACAATAGACTTACATCAACGTGTAAATCCTGTAATAATATTCAAAAAAGATATTTTTTTTCCAAAAAATATTTTTTATTACATATAAATAAAGAAGAACAAAAAAAGAGATATTTTATAAATTTTATAATAATCAAAATGAACTAAACTAATTCAAATTTATTGCATTGGACAAATTTTTGGTTAGATTAACTTACTTTGACTTCGATGTCGCCAATTTTATTCACAGCACGTATGATTGGTCTGCCAACCATGGAGGGGAATATGTGAGCGGGAAAATTACTGCCGGCATAACCGCATTTAACAAACTGTAATGAAAAATTATAAAAATGATTTCCTTAAATTAACATGTTAAAAATTTGTGGTAAAAATTGAGAAATCTATTGCATTATTTCTTGTACATGGCGTTTGACCATATAGGGCAAGTTTTCAATTCTAGCAATAAAAAGATACACCATTTCGGGAATAGTCATTTATAAAATGCTCTGAAGAAAAAAAGTACTAACGATCTCCCATTGATTGGTGATTTAATTAGGCATTGTACTCTAAAATCGAGGACTATGTTGTGGTGCTGAGCCTGAAACTGTCGACAACATTCTGCTACTCTGCTCTGGTATACAGAAGCATATATAGTACTCTTGTCGCTAAGCCAGGGTTTCTTAAATAACCTTAGAGATAACTACCTACTTTTCCACTTAATTCTTCTTTCTGCTTTCAAAACAAACAAATCCTACAAAATTATGAGTCTAAACTTAAACAAACTGTCGTACTGTGTTAAGCAATATTTACAGCTAGTCCAGGATACTGAGCTGTATGTACGTGCAAATGTCCAAAGTGTAGTGTTTACACTGTAAAAATTAGATAATGATATATTTTATCAATAAAGTTAAAAATATTTTAAAAAATTGCCTCAAAACGATAAGACAATGACACTAACAAATAACACAACACTCATACTAAGCAGTGCTCTCTTTGAAAAGTATGAGTAATATATGGTAATGTTCACATTTAAACAACAATCAATGGGAGGGTCTTCAAGTCAAATACTATTTTTTTTCTTTCCAAAAGCTTTAATTTTCATTTAAACAAAGTCTTTAACAATAACATATTCTTTCATTTAATGTACTTTGAATGGTCAACAACTGAAGTTAGAAGATTAAAAATGCTAAAAGTATGTCACTAGTATTATTTTCACCGGATTCTCTTTTAAATCTCTTCGTCTATAGGGTAGACAACCGTATTAGAATGCAAAAGTATTATTTACAGGTCAGCACAAAGCAAAATTTTCAATTGTTTACTAAAACTTAGGGTTCAACTACTTACACCGGTACCATTGTCGCAAACTATAACATTGCGTCCTTTGCTATCCATGTTTTTTCTTCTCTTTTCTCTTTGTTTTTACTTTTCTACACTGGCTGGTTAAGGTGTCTTGAATTTTTAAGGTGTGTTCTTCTTCTCCTATTGTACTTGTTTAAAATGCTTAATATTATTAACTTTTTTGGTTTAAGTGTATATTTTCTGAATGACTTTTTATTATAATGAAACAGTGGAATTTTAATATTTATTTTGCACAAGACTTAATTTAATATTATCTTTTTTCTCCACTGCTACGGATGACGAATAATGTCAAACCTTTGCGGGTGACAGTTCATTAGAAAACTGAAATGACACTTGGATTACAATGTTAATAACAATATTTAACGGCGTTATAAATTAAAAACAGAGCTGTTAAATATTATAAAGGAATTTATTTTCATAGTTAATATTTTTAATATTTAAAACTTCACACAGCTTAATTTATAAACCACTCTATTCAAATTGCCTTAAAACCCACCGCTTAAAAGTTTCAGCTAAATATGACCTTTACATATATTTACATACTTACTAAAAGTCCTTGAGAATGTATTTAAAACTATTTTGAAATTAACAAAATACATAAATACAACATTTGATAGCAGTTTGATTGTTTGAATAGTACAATAAACAAGCTAGTTAAAACAAAATATATAATTAAACAAAACATTTTATCTACAATATTATAGTGTATTCAATTTTTATATTAAGAAACTTTTACAACACTTTTTGCAACCGTGCTTTTGATAACAGTGTTATAAAATGTTTTGTAGACTTGACGAAACTTTCTACTTGACATTTTTGTGAAGGAAAAAATATTTTTGTTCGAATACCACCACAATGCAACACTGAAACGAACATTACACGAAAAATAAAATCTTTGTCGATTTATTGCAAAATAATTGTATACTTTTTCCTGAAAAAAAATTAATATTAAAAATAATTAAGCTTAAAAAGTGTTACAAAGGAATTGTTAATTGGAAATGTGGTGAAGGACGACAAGATTAGGGAACTAAATTTAATAAACATAAACTTTCGATTGATAAAAAAAAGTGAAAGAAAATTTTTTCGCAAACTTGAAAGAAAAAAGTCTGCAAAGAGAGTGAAAAGAGAAGAACAAGACAAATATAAAAGATTTGCAGAGAATACCATTTTTTCTTATTGGTTATTAAAAAAATTTAAAGGGCATTAACAATATTAAACGTTATTTAGTGAAAAAATGTTTTAAATATCAAGATAATTGTTTTAAAGAATCGTAGAGAATAGAAACAAAATAAACATAGCAATAGTTATTAAACATTGAATACACATTAGATAGCTGCTACTGTTGAAAAAAAAAACGAAATAAAAGAGGTGAGAGTAAGAAAAAAAAAACGAAGAAGCATAGAGAAATAAAAGAAATTGTAAAGACAGTTTTAAAGGAGAAACGCGAAAAGCGAATATAAAGGAGGTGTAGTTGTTTAGGTTGTTGAAGATTATACAGCTTGATATTTGTAGGAATAGAAATACATAAATCGTAAAGGACTAATAAGAAGAAAGCAAATTATTAAAAATGTCTTCAAATAATCAAGCAACAGCCTCGACCGGCAATCAACAACCCACTGCAGGCTCTGGTACAGCAGCAGGATCTGCATCCAGTGCAGAACAGCAGGCATCATCAGGTGCTGGCAGCCAAGCGAATCAGGACAGTCCAACACGCAGCAGTCTCAGACCTGCGTTAAACACAACGGATCGTGTTGTAGACAGTGTGCCATTTCCTCCTAGCCATAAGCTAACGATGTCAGAAGTTTTTTCAGATCCCAGATCGGGTAAACCAAATCATGAGCTACTCAAACAACATTTCATTCTTGAAGGCCGCATAGAAGAACCACCCGCCCTGCGCATTATTCAAGAGGGCGCCGCCTTATTACGCCAGGAAAAGACCATGATCGATATAGAGGCTCCCGTTACAGTGTGTGGCGATATTCATGGCCAATTTTACGACTTAATGAAATTATTCGAAGTTGGTGGATCACCAGCCACTACCAAGTACCTCTTTTTGGGCGATTACGTTGACAGAGGCTATTTTAGTATCGAATGTGTACTCTATTTGTGGTCCCTGAAGATTACGTATCCCAATACTTTATTCTTATTGCGTGGCAATCATGAATGTCGCCATCTAACCGAATATTTTACTTTCAAGCAGGAGTGCAAGATCAAGTATTCGGAACGCGTTTATGATGCTTGTATGGAGGCCTTTGACTGTTTACCTTTGGCTGCATTAATGAACCAGCAATTTCTGTGTGTTCATGGCGGCTTGTCACCAGAAATTCATGAATTGGATGACATTCGACGTTTGGATCGCTTCAAGGAACCTCCAGCGTTTGGACCCATGTGCGATTTGCTATGGTCTGATCCTTTGGAAGATTTTGGCAATGAGAAGAATTCAGATTTCTATACGCACAACTCTGTACGTGGTTGTTCGTATTTCTATAGCTATGCCGCCTGTTGTGACTTCCTGCAAAATAACAATCTTCTGTCGATAAT
This sequence comes from Sarcophaga rosellei, assembly GCA_930367235.1. NCBI lineage: Eukaryota > Metazoa > Arthropoda > Insecta > Diptera > Sarcophagidae > Sarcophaga > Sarcophaga rosellei. Next base: position 73,584,201 of record OV884018.1, on the reverse strand, counting down.
ACGTGCTCACGAAGCCCAAGATGCTGGCTATCGTATGTATCGTAAAAGTCAAACCACCGGTTTCCCCTCGCTAATCACTATATTCTCGGCTCCCAATTATCTTGATGTCTATAACAATAAAGCAGCCGTTTTAAAATATGAAAACAATGTTATGAATATACGTCAGTTTAACTGTTCTCCTCATCCCTATTGGCTTCCCAATTTCATGGACGTATTTACTTGGTCGCTACCTTTTGTAGGCGAAAAAGTAACAGAAATGTTGGTGAATGTCCTTAATATCTGCTCCGATGATGAGCTAATGACCGAAGAGAGCGAAGAACCTCTGTCAGACGATGAAGCTGCTCTTCGTAAGGAGGTTATTCGGAATAAAATCCGCGCTATTGGCAAAATGGCTAGAGTCTTCTCTGTGCTGCGTGAGGAATCAGAATCTGTACTACAACTTAAGGGTCTTACACCAACTGGCGCCCTTCCATTGGGTGCTCTGTCTGGTGGCAAACAGTCATTAAAGAATGCTATGCAGGGCTTTTCACCGAATCATAAAATAACCTCATTTGCCGAAGCCAAAGGCTTGGATGCTGTCAACGAACGTATGCCACCTAGACGTGACCAGCCTCCAACGCCTACAAATGATGACCATCACCAGAGTGCAGCTGCAATCGGAGGTAACGGCAGTCCAGCATCAGGTAATACCAACAATGTCTCGCATAGTGGGTAAATGAATAGACATTTAAGCAATATATAAATCTAAGAAATGTTAACAAAACATAGCATCATCAACATAAAACCTTTAAAGAACAAGAATTTGCGAAATTTGCTCCAAAACGAGCAGAAACGTTTCTAAATATAACAGTTATTCACACAATATAGCGAATTCTTCATAACCCTACAAAAAAAATCGAAGCAAAGGAACAATGGTATTTGTTTTTATTTCATTCTTACACAATATATAAATATAAACATTTTTTTTATTTTATTTGTGCAATATTTCATGCGTATAATAATAAAACCTACACTAATATAATGGGGTAAAAACCTAATTGATATTAAATAGTCAACTTTAAAGTAACACTTTTATGTACAATTCGTTACAAACATTGAACCACAAAAACTGTAAATGTTCAGTTAAAAGTACAATATTTTTCGAAAACATTCCTTTATTTTAAGCGAGTTATGATGGGTGAAAGATATTTTTTTTTTAACGAGACAAAATTTATATTTTCGACAATAGCAACATTATGTTAAAAATACCATATCATTTTAAGCTCATATATGTACCACATTTGGTTTTATACAAACATTCATAGTATTGGTTATACTGACGCACTTGTTTTTTTTTATTTTTTATTTATACAATATGAGAAAATAAATTTAAAATGGAAATCCACATAAGTTGATTAACTTTAACTTAATTTTTGTTTTTAAGTTAGGAACTGTTTTCAGGGTGCCATTACCTTTTTTATAGCAACTTGAGTGGATTCCAAACCTATTTTTGTATAATTGGGTTCCATTACATTGCTTTTATTATGTATAAGTTTTCTATATTGGTATTTTTTAATCCTCCTTAAGGGAATTTTAAATATGTTACAATAATTAACAAATATGTTGTGACTGCGTTATTATGCTGCAAACAAAGTTGACTATTTTCTACAATACTAATATTTAGTGATCGGTGCAATACAAATCCATACATATTTGAAATTGATTTTCATTTAAAAAAATCAATAAAGTATAATTAATATTGGCATTCCAAAAAACATTTTCAAGTTATTTGTATTTTTGATGATATATGCTTTATATCTCTGTTACTTTTTTTTCTTCGTCAATACGTTTACGAATGTAATTAATTGTAATCATAAATATTAAAAAAAAGTATAAATAAACAGCAATTAAAAAAAAAAATAAAGAAAGAGTAATAATAAATTTTATTTTATACTTTCTTCTCTCCTATAACTTAAAATAATTAATTTTTCGTTCTAAACGAATCTATCATGCATTTGCTTTACTCTCAAATTGTTTAACAATTCTTTCGAAAGTTTTTACGTATAATGGTTATTAATAATTATCATTATTGAATTTAATGTATGAGAATTTAATATTATTATTATGGATTTATTAATTATTATATTTATATATGAATGTATGTATGTGTTGTCTGAATATCTACCATTATCCACATACCAAATAAATAGATATTGGTGGATATATACATATAAAAAGTGTAATTTGTTAGTTTATTGTGTTCCTTCTTAACTTAACAGAAAGCATTATAAAGAAAATCTTCAGAGAAAATAAAATCTTAAAAATACAAAAAAGTAAACTATTAATTTCTACTATTGTATAGTGTATATATTTATTTAAGTTACATATAAAGTTATATTTTTTAATATTTCTTTTTTTATTTTTATTACAATGAGAAAAACAAAAGCCGAAAAAAAAATATTTAGCATTTATTAAATTAATTTCTTTAAAACTAATAATAAATTGTAATTAAAGTCTTAATAAGAAACATCACATAGTTTGATTTTAGTCTTAAATTGAGATCATGATATAAAAAGCAAATGGTAACAAAAAGGGAAAAATAATTGTTTAATATCTCCAAAATTTATTAGTAAATACAAAATAAAAGAAAAACAAAACAAACACATAGTTTCTGCATAAAGAAAACCCTGTTTTTTTTAAATTAATTAAACATTTGAGTTAATTTTTGTGTGTAATATCTTATGTTTTTGGCATACAAATATTGTATTAAGGTTTGTTTCAAAGTTTTGTTTGATTGATTTTAAAAGCTCTTTAATACGCTCACAACAACCTCTCCTAATCATTTTCACACTCATACACCAGTGTGTAAACATTATTATATGAAAACATACGAATGAAACAAATCAAAACAAAAAAAAAGAGAAATGAAATATCTAATAAATTTACGTTTTTTGAAACACTTATCACACAAGAAATAAATAAATAAAATCCTAAGTATTTAAGAGGAAAAAATCACAATTTTTAAAGCAATTTTCTCAAAAAGAAAAAAAAAACAAAAGATATTATATATATAAAATTACCGAGAAAAAAAAAACAAAAAGAAATTTTACTTGATCCGCATAAATTCTATATACTATATACAAACTTAAAAAAAACACGAAAAATAAAATATTAATATTAAAAATTTAAATTTATGTTATCATTGCACGCTCTTTAGATATGACATCTCAAAACAAATAAAAAAAAAAAACAATGCCTTACACTACAGAATATATTTCTATGATTTGATTAAACGTTGTCTTTATATTTTTATTATTTAAATTGATATGTTTTATAAAGTTAAATTTATTGTTTATTTTTCTTGTACGATGATATTTATCAAGTGAAATAAAACAAAATCCTCTGTCATAAGCAGAATTTTTCAAATTGCAATTACTTAAACAATTATCTTGAATGTCAGATCGTTATTTGGTTTTTTTTTGTATTCAAAACAAAGTTTCAAAATTGATTAAAACAGATATTTAGCTCTAAATAATGTAAGGTTTATATGCCAGCTCTAAAGGAACGCACATTGAAGTTATAAATCTGTTTCGTAAAAATAATTGTGCATACTTAAATTTAAATATTCTTGTTATCATTTACTTGTTAATCTTGGGTTTATTTGTGCAAACAATTTTGTCAGTTATGTTTTCTCTATTTTCAATCCACTTAAAAAGCCTACTACTTTACATTTTTCAAATGTTTTACAGTGTCATATTAAGTAATTTAAAGAATTTTATTTTTAATTTAAATACATATAATTAAAATTAACACTAGAAACTAGTCAATATTTTGTATAAGTTTAAATTGTTTTATAAGTCTTAATATTAATAAATAATTAAAAAAAAACATAAGAATAAATAAATATTTTAAATCATTAAAAAATAAAAACATAATAAAACACGCTCTAGTTTTTAATGCACGTACTTATAAATATATATTGAGAAAAATATAATACATTCGTAGTTGAAATTCAAATTTATAAAACTCGAAAATTTATTAAAATTATTATAAACAACATACAAAACAAAGCAAAACAAAAAATATACTATATAACAATACAACTTTTTCCAATCAAATTTAGTATGATAAGCAGAAAATAAATCTAACATAATTTTATGAATTAAATAAAATATTAAGAGAAATACTTTTTAGCAAAATGATAAATGAAAAAAAAAAACAATTCACAAAAAATGCTTTAAATCAAATTGAATATTATAACATAATAATAATAATAATAAACATCATATATACATATATAATAAACATGTTTGGAGAGCAGAACTAAAAGCAACAATTTTTTTATTTTCATAAATTCCAAGTAATATTTGTAACAACTTAAGCAAAATAATAATTATTTATTTGTTATGTAAAGTAAAGAAAAACAAAAACATGAAATAAAATATTCAAATGGTTTGCCTCACAACACTTTAATAACAGTATAAAAGATATTTATTAAAATAATTCACATTAAACAAAAATATATACATACATATATTATACAATATAATGTACTTACATTTGAAAAATGGTTAATAAAAAAGAACAAAAATTACAAACAAGTTTAGCCTTTTCAAGCAATTCTAAAAAAAAAACACAAAAGAAAATTTTCAATATTAAATTTAAGTCAAATAAATTATTAAAATAATAAATTACAAACAAACACAACTTTAATAGGCTCATTGTAAGAACACGAAGAAAACAATGGTAAAAGACTAAGTTTTGAATAAACGATGGTTTAGAAAATGTTTATCTCATTTGGAAAACAGTTGACATCAAGCAAGTTTCCTCAAGACAGTTTCAAGCTTACAAAAATACATAAGAACGTGAAGAAAATTTGAATTCTCATTTCAGTTTTCTTCTAAGCCTTGAATAATCACAAGAAATTTAAATGAATGTACACGCGTGAATAATGTTTTAATGTTTAAATTATATTCTCAAAAATACTATGACAGTTTTTCTATGTTTTCCTATTAAATAGTCTCAAATGTTTGGAGAATAAAAACAAAAACAGAACAATATCTTTAGCTAGAATTGTAATTAAATAACTAAAGCTTTACTTTCTTCAGAGTCTTGCAAACATGGGCCTGCAGTTTCTTTAAATGTTGTGCTACTTTTCAAATATTGAAATAAATTATTGGGATTTACTTACTATCAAGAATCTTTTCCACTTCAAGACAATTTATTACACATTTTAATTGTTCAAAAAAGAAATAAACAAATAAGTTCAAAGGACACTCTTCTGTTATATACTACATGAAAATGAAATTATTTTATTTATTATAAATGTCTCTTGTACGCTTTTTAAAAAATGGCTCTGAAATTTTACACTTTTCGTAAACTGATCTTTCTATTTTACTTCTAAAAAATAGATAATGATTATTCCCTCTACAATATATAATTGATTTTAAAAACAAAATTCAGATACTCGTAATATAAATATTGATAAAAAAAAAATACAAACAATATAACAATTTTCAGAAATTAAAAGAAAGAAAATGTTAGTAAATTATTTAAACAAGAACAAAAAGAAAAGAAAACAAAAAATATATACATATAAATATATTTAAAATAATAACATACTGCAAACTTAAAACCAACATGAACCTAACTAAGCTACATTTCTACTTAAAAGAAAATTAATAAGAAAAAACAAAAATATACTATACTATTAAATAAAAGAATAAAAATCTAAAATTGCTATTGTGGAACACATTTTTTTACTTATACATTTATATTTTTTAAACAAAACTTAATATTATTCAATTTTATGAATTTAATTATACATAAATAAATAAAATAAATAAATATTTAAAACATAAATTATATTAACAGAAAATAAACAAAAAAAAAACGAAAACAAAAAGAAAAAAATACCCAAAACTTATTAATGGAGAATTAACCAATGAACAAAATATGAAACAAAACAAAATAATAATAATAATAAATAATGTTTATGGAAAATTCATTTCAAAAGCCAAGTGAATAAGAGATAATGACAAAGAAATACAAAAACCTATAAAAATTAAAATTTCAATAAAAAATTTAAAATACAAAACACCAAATCCTTAGTTTTATTTCATACATAAGTATGTTTTTTAATTTGAAACAATAAAAATATATTTTGTTTTATCAGTAATTTTTGTAAGTTTATAATATCTGTGGCAATAAATGATAATAGCTTAAGTTGACATAAGTGTTTTTTCATTTTATTACATATTCTTATTCTCTTCTTCAAGATCTATCACTCAGCTAAATTTCATGTATAAAATGTCATTATTAATAAAACTATACGCCTTTTAAATTTAGATATTATATATATTAACATAGTTTATTTTAGACAAAAACCTTAATATCTCTAAACACGAAATTTCGACTTAAGCTATTATTATTTAATGCCACAGATATAATTCTTAAAGAGGTTTTTAATCAGAAAAAACGATTTCTTATAAACCGATACTTATGTTTTTCCTTATCTTACGTTTTTCTGTGTATATGTATCTTATCGATATCCTGATATGTATTTTTTAATATTTGTAATTTATAAACACTATATACACAGTAACAGGCCTTCACCCAGAGATTCATTGGTCTGTTGAAATTCTTCATGAAAAAAAGGAAAGAAGAGGAAAAGCTGGAACAAACTTAAGAAATTTGAACAATCCACCAACAATTATGGTTCGGAGTAAGTAAGATAAAATCCTAATCTCGGTCATTACTCCCGTTTATGAACAATATTCGACCCTCAAGCTTGCAGTCCTTTAAATCTACCAGTTCCTCAACAAATCGACTACTTAATCATCTCTGGTAAGTAGCTAGCTTTACAGTTTGGCGCTCAAACATTTCGTCACGCCTCAGTGATCACGCACCCAGCACAGTCTAATTTTATAATCTGACATACGGTCACTTAACAGCTTTTTACACTAATAGACCAGATGTGACCTAAAAAATTTGTCCTGTTAGAGGCCAACAAGCTCTTTAATCCATAACCAGATAATACCAATGGTTTTTGTTGCACTAAGCCCGAATCCAACTCAGAATTGTTCCACCACCCTAGGTTTTCCAGATGTTCTAACCTAAAAGTGAAACAAAACTTGGTTTCTGGCTATATTTGAGAGGAGCAAAGGCCTGATTACGCTTTGTGCAGAGCTAAATACGAATTCGACTACAGAATTGCGTATAAACTAATAAATAGGCCTCCAATTCATAATTTAATAGATTTTGTTTTGCATTTCAGATATTACGGCTAATCTCTGGAAAACATCAACATATTTTTCAGTGAATGTTATTATATCGCTGTGAATAACGTACCGCTTAATAAGAAGAAGAATTATAGGAATATGCAAGAGAGAATATTTGAAACAAAACATATGCACGTGCGGTATCGTTCTATTGTGAATTTGTAAAAAATATTTTTATTTATTATAGTTTTTTGTTTTTATTAATTAAAAAGTAATAATGTCTACCAATATAGAGATTATAATTGGTACATATGAAGAATTCTTATTGGGTTACAAATACGAATTGAAAGTAAGTAGAGAAAATGATTTAAAATAATTGCATTTCGACAAAAAATTGTATTTGTTTTGAATACAGAACGAAAAGCCGTGTCTTGTTCAGTCATTTGCCGACAAGTCTCATTCTGGTTCAATTAGATGTGTTGCCGTACAGGAACGCTGGTTGGCCAGCGGTGGTTCCGATGATCGTATATTTATTTACGACATGAGCACTAGGAAACAGTCTCAGGTATGTACGATATAAACAAATACCGAAAATAAATATTTTTATGGGCATGATTTGTTTTCGGCTTTAGATTTTGCTTTCACATGAAGGTACCATTAACTCTTTGGCATTTACACCTGATGGCACACATTTGTTATCTGCTGGTGATGATGGACGCATGATTGCTACACGTTTAAAGACTTGGTTCACTGAAGCAACATGGAAAAAGGCCCATAATGGTTCATCTGTTACACATGTGAGTTGTCATCCAAGTGGAAAATTGGCCTTATCACTAGGCTCAGATCTTGTGCTGAGAACATGGAATTTGGTGAAAGGACGTGTAGCCTATAAAACAAATTTGAAAAGTCGCAATACTTTAGGCGCCCAACCTGATTGCTTAGCTTGGTCTCCTACAGGAGATTATTTCACAATTAGTGGCCAACGTGTTGTAGAATTTTGGTCAATTAAAACTGCCGATGTTTTGCGTTCTCAAAAAACCAAATCTAAACCCATATGTTTGACATGGATAGCTGATGATGTGTGTCTTGTGGGCTTGGAAGATGGTACAATTTTATGGCTTAACGCTGAGAATGAAGAGGAAAAGGTAAGTTATATGAACTGTGAATTGTGATTTTATTTAATTAAAATGCTTTTCGTTTAGGAATTTGCTGCACATAATGCCAGAGTTAAAGCTATGTGTGTCTTCAAGGATCATCTTGTTACGGCCTCAAGGTAAATAGGATATTCACAGAAAAATTGTTGGAAAAATGATGAAGTTTTCATAAAATTGCTCAGCAAAAACATATTGCATTTTGGATTTAATTAATTTAAATTTTCGTTTTCTAAACTTTTCAGTTCTGGTGAAATCAAACTTTGGCAAATATCGTTAACAAATCGAAAATTAAAGGAAATTGCTACAACAAATATAGGTTGTCGTCCAACATGCATAAGCATATTGGATTTGGCACAATTTGGTGCGAATTATGTAATAAGCAATACATTGGAAACGAAAGATACGGAAACAAAACCGACAACGTCAAAGCCAAAAACACTGCAACGAGGTGTAGTCACAATTGAATATGACAATGAGGATCCAGAAAGTAGTAACGATGATGCAAACGACGACGACGATGAAGAAGAAAGTGAAATAGATGATGCAGATGAGGATACCGAAAACGAAGCGGACAGTGTAGCTGAAGAAGATAATGACGACAATTCAAATGATAACGACGACGATGGCATTGAAGATGATGATGAGGATGAAGACAGCCTTGAAGAGGAGGAGGATAGCGATAATAGCGACCGAGAACCTGAAATACCTTTACCCAAATCCCGTAAACATAAATTACAAATTGCTAAAAGAAAGGAGGACGAAAAGAAAAAACAAAAACTGGACAACAATAAACAACAAAGTAATAAAAAAGATAAGCAAAAACAAAAAGCACCGCAAAAGAAAAATAAACAAAAGCCTAAGAAGTAGATGTTAAAACAACATTATTTTTTATTTTTTTTTAAGAATGTTTTATTATAAGATGAGATGTAAAATATTTGTTAAATAAAAAAAAAACTTGTTCTTTTAAGCAATTTACATTTTTAATATGATGAGAACACTAACCAAAACCCCTTTTGCGTTTCACCGTAATTTACTTTAAATAAACAAAGTCTGTTTTATTGTCTTTTGATAAACAAAAATAACTTTTCTTTATTTGTATTATATTATGATTGACTCGAAAGAGTTAAAACTTAACTGGCTAGATTAATTTAAAAATATGTTTGTTAAAACATTATCATCAAGAGATATTAATTATTATTATAAATATAACAAAAAAGTAAATATTCAAATTAACTTAATTAACAACTTTTAAAACAATAATTGTTTATAACAATAATATGACAATAAGGCCCTTATTTACTTACATATTTCACTTAAAATTCTATACAAAAAAATCTGAATTAGTTTTTAGAAACCAATATCGTTTTAAATGACTACAACAAGAAATTTTCTTTCAATTTGAAGGCAGCTTGAAGAACAAACTAGATAAGATTAAAATAAAAAAGAAAAAAAAAACAAATGCCTTTTGAAAAATTAAGAATTTTCTCTAAAAAAGATACGAAATATTTTTTGGCTTTTTTTGATATTTTATATTGAAAATAAATTGTCTTTCTCATCGCATGAATTGGGGTTATTAAGAGAAATTCTGACTTATGAAAAATGTTGAATTTTAGCTAAATTGCTATTGGAGCCATACTTGTCTTGATAGCTGAAATGGTTATATTTTATGTAATTTTGTAGAACTATAATATTTTATATATATGCTTAATTGTTTACAAGAATAAACAAAAAAATGTTAAATTTAATTCATTCGTGTTTTGAAATTTAAAATTTTTAATATTTAAATCTCTTTGAAATCAAGAAATTAGAATTGATAATGAAAAAACAGATTTCCAGTCTCTGGTTTTAATATTTTTTCTAATGTTTTTCATTCTGAGATAATGACAGATCTTGAGGAATTGGATTGAATATTGCAGTACAACGAACGCATTCATTTCAATTAAAGGATTATTATTTAAATATTGATACAACGTTTTAAAAATAAAAAAAAAAATTTTTTTTTAATATAATAAAAGGAATTCGTCACTATTTAAGATGGAATTCATCCAATTTGTTTTAAATTAGCTTTGTCTTAAGCTATTTGCAGCACATGTAAAAACCCCAATTATTGAATTGATATCAAAAGCAGAAAGTAAATAGAAATTAACAAACAATTATTGCACATTTTGTAAATGTTAAATGTAATAATTATGAATATTGAACAAATATTTGAATTTGTTTAACTAGAATTAAATAAATATCATCACTTTTAACATATTTTGTATATGAAAATATTGTAAAACTACATACATGCACTCACAAAACAATGTGTAGAGAATACAATAATAATAAATAAACAACAAGTTTAACGCTTTAATTCAGTGCGATTGGCAGCTACTTCGGCCAGTATGAGTAAATCTGAGGTAGACGACGATGTATTGTCATTTATATTGTTACTATTATTATTACTATTATTATTGTTTTTGTTGTTAATTATATTAGTGTTGGTATTATTAATAAGATTATCAACAGATGCAGGACTTTGTAGTGGAATGATTGTTGATGATGTTTCTTCTGATGTTATATTAACGTTTAGTGATGTTGTCGATTTAGTGTCTTTTTCCATTGACTGCATGTAGTTCGATGTTGTAGGTGCTTCTTGAAAATAACAACAACCGTTAATAGTCAAGGGTAATAAAGATGCCACTTCCTGTTCTATGGCTGAAATATCACGTCGTGTAATACTTTCTTTACGAGCCTTACGTTTTTGACTACCCACCGCAGTTATGGTATTTTTATGTAATGCATTACGCATTTGTTGTGTGGCTTGTGGAGATTTATTATGGTTATTTTTGTTAACATCATTAGCATTGTTGTTATTACGTTGTCCTCTCTTTTTGCCGTTTGCTGAGAATTTCTTTTTCTTTTTGGTGTTACGTTTACGTTGTAGATATTCGTCTAAATCTAAAGCTGGCAATTCCTTAATTCTTTCCTCTAAATCGAAACCGTTTAAGTCATATGACAAAATATTGTCTGACTCAGATACTGAGCGTTTTTGGCAGATATTATTGTTTGCAAAATTATTATCGTTATTATTTAAATTTGTGAAGTTTTGTTTTAAATTCATTTCACTATTAGCAGCAGCAACGTCATTAGCGCCCGATAGACGAGTGGAGGATTTGGACTTTTTTATGGCTGTAACTATTTGTCCAGAATTTATTAATTCTTGATATCTTTTACCCTTACAAGAGCGTGCGCTTTTCTTTTTTGGCTCCATATTATCTTCTTCGCTACTGTTGCTCGAAAAACTATTCTCATTGTAAAAACGTCTTTTAAGACTATTCTCCTCCAATGTCTCAGCAGTACCGGTAATATGAGCACTCATAAACTGTGATGTTTCGCCTAAAGCTTGCTGCAGGTCAGCACATTGTTTTGTGGTTTTCGATTTGTCTTCCATTAATTGACTTAAATCACCCATTTGTGCTTCATCGGCTAATTTAAAGTAATTGCTATTGCTGTTATGGCTAATACTACGTGTATTATTGCTTATGGTTTCACGTACATTGACATCTTTCTCTTCCTGATATTCTTGGCCAAAGCCATTAGCTGGCCGAGTTGTTAGGGTACGTAATGGTGGTGCTGGTAATTTGTACCATTTAAAGTTGGGATTAGCTGAAAAGAAAGCATCTTTGTTCTAAAAACAAAGAAATCGATGGAAATTATTGAACCACCATTGTTGCAACTAATAAAATGATGCCAAAAATTAATTTACCTGTTGAGCTAAATTCGTAAAACATTTTTTGTCATTATCGTCCAAAGAGGCCCACCAGTCTCCCAAAATTTTGGTAATGGCCCTGAAAGATGATTAATGGTACAGAAAATAAATTAAAATTTGTCAATTTGTTGTTGTTGTGTCATAAAAATATAGATGGAATGATAGATAAATAGACAGAGAATAGACGCGACTATGTGAAAATATTTAAAAAATATTAAAGTTATGTACCTGTTTTCCAAGTTCTTATAACGTTCTTTAACTATAGCACGATGACGTTTACAGAATATTAAAAACGCATTCATGGGACGACGGGCATGATGATCTGGTTTAATTGCCACATTAGAGTGATCAGCAATATGATGAGCGACATTTAATAAGTTTGGCATTGCCACAGGAATGATAGCCGAATGTGTTTCTATAGTTTCAACATCAACGTCAATGTGGGCCTCCTCATCCTCGTTGATATTTTTAATCATTTTATTACTATTGGCCACATTTGTATGTTGCATAAACTGCGTAGGTTTTTGAGCACATGCTTCAACTCTGCTACTATTATGGATTCTTGTAAAAACGGCACCGTCGGACGAAGTCGAAAGTTTTTGTAATCTTTTTTTTTGTCGCCGATTGATTATATCTTCATAGTCGGCATATAAAACGTCAGGGTATTCGTCGTTGCTCAACTCTAAACGTTCATCATAGTCACCATTATCGTATTCCTTATCGACCTCATCATTATCTTCTTCATCGTCCTCCTCCTCATCGTCTTCCTCATCATCCAAGTAACTGCTATGACGACTACCGTGTGGTGACTGATTGTCATTATCATCGTCTTCATATGATTTTAATTTTGCATAATTATGAACGCTTTCAATGTGACGATATGCATTGTTCTGATCTTCAGTACGTTGAGGTGCGGTTGCTACTCTTCGTTCTACTATGACTTTTGCAGTGTCAGGAGTTTGTTGTTTCCTTTTAATATCACAATTATTCTGATGATATTGTTTTAAATAAAACTGGTCATTATTATTATCATTCATTTCAGTCCTTATTAAACCATTATTATTGTTATTAATATAAATACTATTATTGTGATATTTGATTTTATTTAAATCTAAAGTAAAGGCACTTTTTGTTTGTATATTTGTAATAGGGGTTTCTGCTTTTTCAATTCCTGAATGTTCCATATTTACAACATCTATTACATCATCATGATGCTTTGTAAGATGTTCTTTATCGTTATCATTTTGTATACCTGATGAGGCACTTAGATTGTTGCATAAGGTACGAAAATTATTCCAGCAATTATTGTTTTGCAATTTGGTATGATTTTCCACATGTTGTACTTTAACCCGTTCTTCCTGCTGTTGTTTTTGTTGTTTGTTTAAATCAATAGTAGTTTTACTGTGATTAACAATATGACTACCAAATGTTACGAAGGATCTTGTTGGTGAAGGTGATGGAAGAAGCTTAGTTGTGGTTGTTGTTGAGCTAAATTTATCCATGGTTATTAGCTTTGGTTTTAGAAATTCCAAAGTATTTACACTATTGATCATTTTTATAGTTGTATATTCGTCTAAACGATCTTCTTAAAAAGCATTACAAACTGAAATCAAAGAAAAAACGCTCTATATTTTAAAAACATGTAATATAGGAAGAAATAAATATTCAAACTTAAAAAAGAATATGTAATCATTCCGGCACTAACTTTAAGGTGAATTCTGTTTTGTGAAGTTACAAAAATATCTATTGACTTCGAATATTTTACTTTAAACCAGGTTTGTCATTTATAAAAAACTATAAAGGCACGAAAAAGCCTTGCTTATTCAAATAGTTATTACAACCCTTAATCAGGATTGCATTCTGATTAGCTTCTTACACGAGTTATGTTGTGTGAATTAATTTTTTCACGACTTAAGGAACGTACGGTTTAATTTCGACTCCGAACTATAAATTTGAGAAATTTTTCATGGCAATTTCATTTCACTTCGAGTTTTTGCCCGCTGAGAGAAAGTCGCCTTAAGAATATTCTTTTTTAATATCTCGTTTTATTCAATATGCTTGAACCACGAGCTTTCGTCTAATAAGCCAACACATTATCTACTAGACAAGATTATTGTGTAATAAACGACCTACGGTCCGTTTGTTGACCCATAGAGATTTTGGATCAATTACAAAGTTACAGTGTCATACAAGCAAAAAAGACTTTGGTATATTGGTTCGTAATGAATAATATCTACCAATTTTTTTTTTTTCATTAAATAAATTATAATAAATAATGTTTAGGAACAATGGGTCAACAGGTGTTCTAGTTGATTAAATAGATTTGCATTTAAAAATTTCTATCAGTGTAATAGAAAAATGTTCTGGCAACTTTAAAAATGAGGAAAGCTTTACGAGTTAGAAAAAAACTGTTTACAAAACAAAGTATTGTTGTATCAACAAACTGTTTACAACTACATTCTAAAATTAACCGCGAATAAAACTCACACACACACTAGGCCATTGAGTAAAACTCAAATAAGCAAAATTTGCAGGTGGAAGAAGAAATGATAAAATTAAAAAAAAAACAATAAAATTGCATAGAAAAATTAAATGGGATCACTCTCTCTTTCACAAAAGGAATTTTGGTTATCATTTTCAGATTTATGTACTACATATACAAAAATGCAATACTTTTTATTTATTGTCTTTTAAAATTCATTTTTTGGTTTAATATGTATTTCATACATTTATTTTTATTAAAAAAAAATAAGAAACAACTTTAACTCACTATATTTTTATTTTCAAGTTATGTACACCTATATGTACTGTGTTTAAAAACAATTTTTCTATTTAGAAATATGTTTGCGTAGATGTACCAAAATTTTAACTGATTTTGATTTTTTACTGCACTTTTCTGTTTTTTTGGTTTTTGATGTTTTTCTAAATTTACTGTTTGTATATTTTATAAATGCGCTACGTGTACACCGACCGATACGCAACTCAATTAGCCAGAATGGAAAAAATTAATAAATAATAACAAGACTACTGCAGGAGCGTTTAAAAAACGAACAACAAAACAATACGAAAAACCACTAGTGAACAACAACGAGCATAGCGTTACGTCTCACACACCCCGCCAAAACAAAGAATAACAACAGTTGAGTACATATTCACTCACTCACACTCACTCATAATCAATTCACTGGTTGATGTTTTCTGCTTTTTTCTTCTTGAACTTGATTATTTTTCTTCAATGAGAAATAATAGTTTTTGTTATTCCTTTCACAAAAATTATTTTATAATGAAATTTAAATTCAATTTTATTAATATTTTATTTGATTTTATAACAATTTAATTTATAAAAACTTAAAATTTTAGGTGAAAATTTCACTTTTTACCTAAAAAAATCAGACAAAATGACTCAATTAAACTCACTCACCCCAGTGCAGTTTCTTGCGCTTTCATACTTTTTTCAATTGTTGCTTTGTGTTCTTTTCTTTCTTTTTCTGTTTCATTTTTTCTTTCTGCAAACAGCTGATGTATGTTTTTTTTTTCTTTACATAAAAACTGTTTTGTTTGTAAATAATAACATAGATTTGTTATCATCAATTACATATTTACTATTTGTTGGCATATAATATTTATTTATAGTATAATTATTTAAGAAATATACTTTTACTTACAGTTGCACTGATATGTTGATGATGTCAAATTTGGTTTGACTCTAATGAAGAAAAAAAATTTGCGAAGCAATTCATTTCACAAATTCATTCAACGCACTCGAACAGTTTCTATCTCTCTTTTACACTTGAAATAATGACAAATGGGTTGCCAAGTTTACAACTAATCTTATGTGGGGTTTGGTAATGTTTTCCATATTGAATACACAAATATTCAGCCTTCTCTTTGTATGAGAAGTAGATAAAACGGTGCAAGGAATAGGTCCTTTAAAAAATTGTATGAAAACTAATCACTAGATTTTAAACGATATTTTTATGAAACTAATTCCTTCAAAATATGTGAGTTTGTTAGGTTCTAATAAAAATCGCTGATAACTTGTAGATCTTTAACTTAGCAGATATTTTGTTTTCTATATCAGTTATAAATACATATATACATATATTTAAAAGTCCCATTAACATAACACAAAAATGATAAATTTGCATAGTTTATGGCAATCCTTTGCCATGAACTGACATTCTATTTGCTTAACAAGAGAGAAAGAAATAAATACTGTATTAAACTTGAATGCAATATTTGTCCGATTTATTTTTTATTTTGTTTTGCTTTTCTTCTTCTTTATATTATGTACATATATTGTATGCATATATGTTTGTAGTTTTTTATTTTTTTCTTCATCAAACAATATTTAATGTTTGTTGTAATATTAACTATTACGCTATGGATTGTTACAAAGGGGTAAAATATTCAAAAGGAAAAACAACAATAACGAACAGATTAGCAAATAAATATGTAGGTGTGAGTTTGTTGCTCGTCGTGAGTGCGTTTAATATTCGAGTGCATTTTTGTGTGTATGAATTCAAGAAGAATACACACAGTTGTTGTCGTTGTTGCTATTTAGCTTTGTTTTCATTTTAACTGTATAAAACGTTCAAAAATTTTCAAGGTCACAAGGCACGTCAAGAACACAAATTCATAATACCAATACATAGACACACAAAAAAAAATAGTACTTGCAAAATACATACATTTACCCCCCCTAACTATTATTGTTGGTATTTCTTATATTCCTGTTGTCGTCTAGTCGTCTCCCTTCCACCACCCATAACAAATTAACAGATAGTCAATGTTTATGTTATGCTTGCCATTATAATTTCTATATGTATGTTATACCTATTTGAATGTCGGTTTGTCGGTCACTTAACATCATTATAGTCATCATCATCGTATCTTTTGTTTGGTATTATACTGTTTGCAGTAGCAGAGCAGTCGCCGCATATTCGTTTTCAGGGTCATGAAAATTCGATTTTTTTTCTTGCTTCTGTCCCTTTTTTCAACAAAATGAAAAGCAAAGAAAAAGAATTTTGAAAATAAAAACAAAGATTTTTTTTTCAGAATTTTGTGAAAAGCGTGTTATCTCTCATCTTTTTTAAGTGATTGTTGTGTATTGTGCTTTTTGTTATTGTTTTTCAGGTGATTTGTTTTTAATGATTTTTTTTGTTTCATACAGCAACCAAATTGTATGGTGTTTATAAGGGGGGGGCAGACAGACAAAAGTGACACGTTCAATGCAAAATATTCGTATTGTTGTATATAAAAGACGGAAATAAACTGCGGTCAAAGACATTTCATGATACATTTTATATTTTATTGTGTTGCATTGTATTAAATGAATATACTAAGTACGTGCATACATAGTATAAACACTTACTATGTACATACATACATAGTACAAATTTTTACTTATAAATGTTCTTAATTTTTGTAAACAATATTAAATAACTTGTTTTCAAAAGTTATAAAAGTAAGTTTTTTTAATTTTATTTATAAAATGTGAATGTTTTAGTTTTCTCATATTGTACAATACACATGCATATGTATGTAGTGCACATATATGTGTATATTAGATAAAAAATCTAATGCATTGATTAGAGTACAACAACCTTTTTAAGAAAATAAAACTCACTCACGCACATACCAACAATTAGTAATACAGTAATAATAGACAAATACAGACGCAATCTATATGCAAATAAATATTTCATAATAGATTGAAAGTCAAGATAAATAATACTCGTACACTAATGCGCAGTTAATAATTAATGCTATTCCCATTTTAGAACACATACAAATATTTATCTACATATTTACAATACAATATTTTGCACATAGCAACAAACAGTTTTATTTACTTTTATTTTTTTTAATTGTATACTCCAATACCATATAGCGTTTCGATCGTTTGACCATAACCTTAAACGAAGGAAAATAATTGGGTTTTTGAGACGTTTAATTAATGGGAGAGTGTTTGTAATGCATAGAGCGAATTGATTAAGAAAGATAATACGAAAAAAATATTAAAATAAGGGTTCTATGAAAACTTTCAAGTTTCGTATAAAAACGAAAAAGGTTTCTTTCTGGTATTCCAACAAAATGTACTGCATTCATTCGGGTCATCTTCGAAGATGAAAACCCTCCCTTAAGCCTAATTTATGTAAATAATGGAACATAGTTTTTGAAAATTAACTTTTTAAGAAAATATCTTTAAAATTTAAACAAATTTTTCTAACACTATGCTCTACCTTCTTAAATATATGTACATATTGTCACTGGGAGAATGTCTAGTACAATTACAAATACAGTCTAAAGTCAAATCCGAATAACGGGTTTGAAATGCTCTCAGAAATATTTGTGTTTATTTGCCCTTAACAAATAATTTATTGTTTATAACCCATATAGATATATAGTATGCATTTATGTACCTATATTGAGACTATGTTTTTTCTAAGTCATTCGAATTGACAGGGTTCACCGCAAAAACCATTTTTTGCTGGGGAGCTAGAGTATTATCTCAAATAATATTTATCATACTTGTATATCGCTGTATGCTATATAATTATTAAACTAAGTATAACAAGTGACCTGCTAAGTTCAAGAGTAGCGGAACACAATTGTTTCTCTCTTTGTTTCCTTTCTGCATACACAAAGTTTACTTTGACTAGTTTATGTTGTTTTATTCCTGTCTATACATGCTTATTGTGTAATCCTTAAACCCCCCCCCCCCCCCTCCGTTTTTCTCTTTTTTTCTATAAACTCAAGACTGCAAAGTAAACTTTGATTATGCAAAAGGCTTGATAGCTATCTCAGTTGGAGCAATATTTGTCATGTTTTAAACAGTACCTATCAACCACACAAAGAGCTTGAAAATACGCTGGGGTGTAGCATACCGTGTACTGTTTCTGGGTCTGATTTCTTCATTATAATTTAAAATGCATGTAAAAAAAACCACAAAGCTAAAAATATAAAGATTATAATTTATATATCGTATCGTATCATTGTGAATGCGGGTAATTAGACAAAGAGTACACTTTGATGTGATAAGAAAGAAATGTCCATTTAACCAAATGAATAATCTATTATATAAATAATATATATAAATAAAATATATATAAATAAATAAAAAAAAAACTTTTGTAATACGTACAGGATTTTAAATATACATATTTTTTTACCATCTAATGAATAATTATATTGTAAATAAATAATTTTAGTATGCAGCAATTATTTAGAATTCGATCCATACAGGAATTTCAATAAATTAAACTTTTGAAAATTCAAAACTTTTGCTCTAGAAATTCTTAGCAGATATTTTTTTTAATATCTTAGCAAAGCTTTAATATATAAAATATATAAAGAAACAGAAAATTTAATAATGAAATAAAGGAATAATAAAGATTGCAGACGAGAGCCAAGTAATATGAAAAGTGTAAAATGTTTTATTTTTTAATAAATTATAAATTTTTAATGACATGAAATCGATTGTCTAATGGTAACAGGTTATTAATAATTCTCACAATGGGACTTTTTCTTTCATTGAGTTTTAACTAAATTCGAAATATATTAATAAAAAGCAAAAAACATACAGATAAAAACAATTTCAAGATGTAGTAAATAAAAATGTCTTATTGAACATACGCCTTTAGAAATTTAGGTCGCATTAGAATTTCTTTTACGTGAAATTTTATTATGAACCTAATGAAAAGTGAATTTGACGAGTAATTAATATTAAGCAGTGTAGTGCATAGGGTGTTTGGTTTGGACTCTGACATTCATCTATGCAGTCTTGAGAAAAGCTCTGCGTGAAAATCGCCATGTAAAAATTTTTGAAATCGTACTGGTTTGACGATAAACTTGAGACCTTGCCACTCATGGATATAAATAACGAACACAACATGGGTGGTGTCAGAAGCCTGGCTCTAATCTTGATTAAAGGCTTTTAATTTCTAATAATGTGTGTTATATAATTACATTAAAAAAAATTAATACAATTTTAAATAAATTTCACATAATATTCATAAACAATTTTAAAAAGACCACTGCATGAGTAGGTATTTAATATTCTTAACTTGGTTTGATTTATAATAATTGTAATCGTAATTATTTATTGTATTATGTAAGTCACACCCCCTTGAATGCTGATATTAAAAAAAATAAAGAATATTAATATGAGAGATACATATTTATAAAAATAAATTGTTGGTTAAAAATCATTTTTATTTTACTTTTTTATTCAGGGAAATAACCGACATACAAAATTTTACACATACTAGTATAGAAATTTTAAAAATGGCGTTTTATTACGAAATTAATCGGTAACTGTATGTGCATATCTATGCATGTATGTATGTATATGTATAAACGAAATTACGGTGCACTCAAATAATTTCAATTTTAAATTAAATAGTTAGTAAATAAAAATTCACTTTAAGAACTCCAAAAGTATTATGAAATATAATTGATATTGGGAAGTACTTTTAAGACATATTATTTACATACAAATTACACTATTTTTTCATTAAAGAAAATAAAAAAAAAAATTAGTTTTTGAGATTTCTTTTTTAAAATTTTAATGATATTAACGCATTGTATGGTATGTATGTACATGCATACATACATGTGGGTACGTATGTATGCTTTATTATACATTTATTGGGAGATAACAAACAAATGGTGGACTTAAAAGAAACAAACAAAAAAATCTACTCAATGAATATGTTTGCCCATATCAATGTTTTTAAATAGAGAATAAAACTTAGATTTGTTTGTATGTATTTTCTTTCTATAAAATAATAAAAAAAAGGAACAAATAAACAATGCACGTATAATAATGTATTATAGTAGATATAATAAAAATGCAATAATCAAAATTTGTTGTTTTTTCATTTATTTTATAATACAATATAGGTATGATAACAATTCATATACTATATGCAAAATTTTATATAGTATATGTATATGTATGTATGTATTTGCCAAAAAACATATATTTCTTTACTGCAGGTGTAGTTGTTTATATTGTTGCTTTTTTCTTTTAGATTTTAATTTTGCACAAAAAAAGATTTAAATTTTCTTTTATTAAAACCTTAATATTTTTGCATAAATTTTATGACTTACTTTTGTTTTATAAACTGATTTTAATTTGTTGAATAGCAAACTTCATTAATTTATAATTTAATTTAATCTGAGAATTAAAATTGTTTTTAATAAAAAAAATCTGAACGCAAAATAAAAAACACTGTGACAAGTAGAAAATATACAAACGAATTAAAAATATAACGAAAAATAGCAAACATCTGTAAACAGGCAACGTCAACAAAATTTTCAGGGTTGGGCATGTTCAATTAAAACTCTTATAAAGGAATACTTTCACATAACATGAGAGAGTACTACAAAATCAACAAACAAAATGTTAATGTTTTTATTTTTATCGGAAATTGTGTTATTAACAATTAAATAAAAGGTGTATTTATAAATATTTTTTCATGGCAGTGAAAAACTTGACATTAAGTTCAACGGATACAAAAAACTTTTCTTATTTTCATTACAGTAGTTAAATAATAATAGTTAAATTCTTTTTTGTAAGAAATTAACTATATTCTGGAAAATCTATTGAATCGTGCGGTAAAATAAAAGTGTTTTTACCTCAAAATGTTCTCAAATTTATTTCATAAAACAATTAAAAATTATGTTATAATCATTTAATCGTACTTACAGAAGTTAATTTGTTGAATCTATTAGTTATTATTAGTGTTAGGAAAACTGTTCTGATCCGTTTAGTTAGAGGAACAGTAGGTTTACGTCTAAAAGTAGGATGGTGTTAAGAAAACAACAACGATTTAAGGAAAATAGGAGTATTTTCTAGGATTGCACACAAAGTAAAGCAGTTTTTGTTTAAAACATAAAGTGGAAGCTATTACAAAAGAGCTTTTATGACTTATTAGATTTACATCTATTAATCGGAATATAAGGTCACGTGTTCGATGTAATAAATAAGCATTTTTCAGCACATCTTTAATTATTTAAAAAGAAGATTCTAAATTTTTAAAATAAGTTATCAAACAAATCTTTTGAAATTGTAAGTTCCCATCCCTGTAAAAATAATAAAGCAAACTTAAAGATAAATAAAAAAGCAAGCGAAACGACCAGCTGTTTATTGTAAGTGTGTTAGTTTATACAATAACAACAACATTGTATAATGGGAAAAACGTAAACAAACTTAATCAAAACGAAAATTAAAGAAATAAAAACGAAAAAATCATAAAAATTATTAAAAACAAAAATTTCTATATTATGTTTTTAGGTAATAATAAACCTAAAGAAGAAATTTCCCTTAAAAATCTATATTTAATTTAATACAATCTTATAAAAGTTTAAATTAAAAACAATGCTAATGCGTATGCATGTGTATGTAAATAATAAACGTAGATATACAACCAGTGTTGCCATTACTTTAAAATTTGGAGTAAGCTTTCTTTTAAGCAGACTTAAATTGTTGGAGAAGGGCAAAATATAATCTTTCATTGTAGACAATAAATTTAATTTTATTAATAAATAAAGAACTATGTATATAAAATTGAAATAAAATTTCATCAAAGGAACGATCGAATTATATTAATTGTTTAAATGTAGTCTGGTAAACTTTAATTCATACAAAGTACATGAATTTAGTATTTTAAAAGAAAAATTTGTTGTAATATACAATCTATATTTAATTTTGTATTCGTATATTTTAACCAAAAATAATCAAAATTCTAAAAAAGTACAAATATATACGCCCAAATAAAAGAATTACAGAATGACAACACTGTTTGCAGCACAAAAGGAATAAACAAAGAGAGAACATACATATAGAAAATAATGTATGTGCAGTAAATTAAAGAATAATGAAAAGGTTTTTCAAAATAAAAAAATTATTATTTGAATATATTTCTTCTATGAAATTATAATAAATAAAAATACAATCATTTGAATTGCTTTCATAATTCTTTAGAACACTTTCTACTGTTATTAGTATTTCAAGTATTTCAATTAAAAATCGCTACTAAATTTTAAACTCAGTATTATTGTTTCTCTCCATTGTCACTGAGAGTATATAATTGATCAGCTGTGGTAATACATATATTCACATATTTTCTTACATATGCGTATGTGTTGGTTTGTTTTCGTTTTTAATTTTGTTTTCGTTCTTTGAAGTTCATATTATGATTGTGTTAAATTTGTCCATTCATGCATGTTTTTGTTATTTTTTTTTATTTATTTACGTTTAAAAATAACTTTTATTGTTTTTGTGCGCTACTAATTAAGACCGAAAATATTAAAAAAATATGTTTTCTTATGATAAGTGACTATCAAGCGTTGTTTGACAAGTTCTCTTGATCTTCATCACAATGATTGCATGATTAATTGCAACGAACGATTAGAATAATTTAAATTCTACTCGAAACTTATTAAATTTTCAAAGTAGAACCTAAAAGCCTAAAATGTTAAATGCATGAGCTACAGTTTAAATTTCCTTATAATAGCACAGCAATAGGATCATTTCTTCTTTTAAATTTCACCCACTAGAAGTCTATAGGAGTCAATGGAAAAGAAAGAATAAATAAGTTTATTTGATGCTGAAAACTAGGGTTCAATTATAGGTAGCGCCTGAAACTCAATTGCATTGTCAGTTGCCCAAAAATGGTATTAAAGATGACAATTGGAAACTAAAATTGAAAACTTGCACTTCTTAATAAGATTTTGTCCTGCAACTGCAAATGTTTAGTTGTCTAAAAGCAACGTAACTGGAATTCAGTTGCTGTTCAAAATAGACTAATTAATTAATACCAACATTAGAAACATGAAAATGCCACAACGATGCACATTAACCATCTGCTGACAACTCATAAAGCCGCAGGACAAAGGCAAGCAAGACAGGTTTATCTCATTTCTTTTGGGACAAATTAAAAAAAAAAAATAAAGAAGGCTACAGACAAATATAATGACCTCATTTTAAATACCACCAAAGTTCAAAGCTTTACGATTAACAACTTTTTTTGTCGTAGTTAAAATAAATAAATCTTAAAAAGTAAAAAAATCGACTATAAGCGACAACAAATATATCTTTAAATACGCATAATATATCTTTCAATATGCATGTTTTCACTTACAATACAAAAGATCAATTTTATTAAAAACAAAAATAAATAAAAAACGAAAAACAAAAACTCACGGCATTGTCTTAAATCTAGTTCAAACATCTGTTCTGGAATTATTTCCCCACGCCAGGATTAACAGTACATTCTTAACGTTTCAGCACATTAATGAAGGTTTCATGTGGTACACGAATATTGGCAAATTGACGCATTTTCTTTTTGCCTTCTGCCTGTTGTTTAAGCAGTTTCATACGTCTTGTTACATCGCCACCATACTTTTGTTGTGTTTATAAAAAAGAAAAATTAATAAAATTGCTTATTTTTAAAATAAATAAAACATTGCTTACCAGTTTCGCAGTGACATCCTTGCGATAAGCTTTTATTGTTTCTCTAGCCAAGACTTTACTGCCAACACAGGCTTGTATAGCAATTTGTACCATTTGTTTGGGTATCATTTCCTTTAGTTTGGCAGTCATATCACGACCAACATCTTTTGCCTTCGTAACATGCACAATGCGGCACAATTCTTCAACAGGTTTACCATTTAAATGAATATCTAAACGTACTAGGTTGGTTAAATGATAGCCATAATCTTCGTAATTGAAACTAGCATAACCAGAGCTTAAAGATTTCAGATGATCATTGAAATCTAGAATTATTTCACTTAATGGCAATATATAGTTCATTAGCATACGGTCATTATCTATATTTACAGAGCTCTCTTGTACGCCTCTACGATCAACACATAAGCTAATGATTTGTCCTACAAACTCATTAGGTGTTATTACAGTACCTTTAACTAAAGGTTCGTAATATTCCTTGATATTTATAGGCTCGGGAAATAATGCAGCATTTGATATTTCCATAGTATCAGTACCCATTTGTTTTATCATTTTCGGATTTTTCAACACCACACGATATGTAACAGAAGGTGCGGTTATTATAGGCTCGGCACCAAATTCTTGCTCTAAACGTTGGCAAAAAACCTCCATATGCAAAAGACCCAAAAAACCTAAACGCCAGCCTTGGCCAAGAGCAGGACTTGAATCAACTTTCATTGTTACTGCTGAATCATTTAGTATTAGCTTGTCGATGGCACTGCGTAAAGCTACATGTTTCGACTGATCGGCGGGAAATATTCCAGCATAAACCATGGGCTGTTGTGGTTTAAAAGTGCCTACCTTTTCGCACTTTTCATTTTTTAAATGCAAAGTATCACCAATAATGGATTCTTTGCTGTTTCTCATATTACAGGAAATAAGGCCAATTTGACCAGCAGCTCTGAAAGCAATTTGAAATAATTTTGTTGAAATAAAATTAACAAATTTTATTTAATTTACTTACACACATTCAATTTCAGTTTCAGCAGGTCTCAACACGGAAATACTCTTAACCGGATACACTTTTCGGGTGTTTAACGATTGAATCTCCTGACCCACTGAGAGTTTGCCATTTAAAACGTAAATCAAATTTAGGGCACCACGATAACGATCAAACCAACTATCGAATAATAGTGCTCGAAAATTTGAATTACGATCTACTTTGGGTGGAGGAATATCTTCGATAACCCTATCCAAAACGGCAGGAACTCCAGTACCCAATTTGGCAGACACCTGCAATTTTTGAAATTATTTTAAGGAGTTTATTTAACTTTCCTTAAAGCATACCTTTAGTATACGATCACTCTCAATGTTAAATAAATTTTTCAGATCTTTGCACACTACTTCAGGATTCGCATGTTTAATATCGATTTTATTGAGCACAGGCACCACGCAAAGATTACGGGCTGTCGCTAAATGATAATTGGCCACCGTCTGTGCTTGAACACCATGACAAGCATCTACAAGTAAAATAACACCATCACAGGCCGCTAGAGAACGCGACACTTCATTCGAAAAATCAACATGGCCAGGGGTATCAATTAAATTCAACAAATAGGTAACATTTTTGTATGTATGAAAGATGGAAACAGATTGAGCCTTAACGGTTATACCACGCTCTCGTTCAACTTGCAAGCTATCCAGCACTTGGTTGCCGGAATCACGTGATTTGGCGCCAGTTAATTCCAACAAACGGTCGGCCAGCGTACTTTTGCCATGATCAACATGTGCAATTATACTAAAATTTCGTATACGCTCTATGGGTATATTAGCAAAATCCTTTAATTTTTCATTATTGCTATCCTTCAGAGACTCGCTGGCGTCAGAACTCAACGAACGTGTTACGGCAATCGACTTGTGTAGTCTAAACTTGAAAATAGATCGTTACGTGATAGAACACTCAAAAAAACTTGTTTATTTTTAACTTACGTAAACCGATTGTGTCCATTTTTAATATTCCAAAAGCTTATTCGTATAATTTTTAACATTTCAATTTATATTTTTTGCTATTTTCTAAAAAAAGAAAGAAAATATTAAAATAACTAAAGTTTTTTCCAATGCATGCCGGTATTTTGACAGCTGATAGGCAGTGATGCCAATTGTATGGCATTGTGAAAATCCATGCCATGCCGTGGCCTGTTTAAATTTCTGTAAGTAATATAAAATATGTACAAAAGCTTGAGTGTAATAATATTGCTTAGGTAAATATGCATTTTAATTTTTATCGCATTAATTTTGTAGCTTTAAATTTTTAAACATTACATGTATTTTATAGAACTGTTAAAGTTTAACCTTATGAAGAGTAACTGACACCATTGGTTTTCTTCTTCTTTTGTACAAAAAGAGTTGTTAACATAATAAGACACAACCCAACAAGCAGTTTTACCGCTTTTTCTCGAATAAGTGTACGATACAGAAAACTAAATATTTTATAAATATGTTTTATTGTGTTTATTTTAGAAAAAAGATTTTAAAGCTTAAATAATTAATACAGTGCTTTTGTAGTCTAGGTGGTAGTGCCCTTTTCTCCTTTAATCTGAGTCGACATTTAACTATAGTCGCGTCATTCATAGATAAAATGAAAAAAAAAAAAATACATTGTAAATGCAACCAAGTATAAGACGCCTAGTGAAGGTTCTAAAATTTGTGAACATTCATACACACTAACTGAATCTAACCATTATCGTCCAAGTATGTTTTCTGTAAATTTGTTAGGAACTCTACAATCTCAAAAATTACGAATTTTGAAAGTATGAATGTGTTATATAAAGAGAAAACATTTATACTGAAAACAGTCTTACAATTGGACAACTGATATTTTCTAAAGCCTTCTAGTTTGGTAAGTAGACGCCCAATGAGTCGATTCTTATTTCATTAAGGAATTATAATAATCTCAATAAGTAACGTAGTATAAATTCTGGGGCCATTGAAAGAAGTTCTCATTTTTAAACACTCAGACACAATTTAAAACTTAAAGCATTTAATTTCTATGACCATTTCGAAATAATCATTTCTTCGGCTTCTTTTAAAAAAAATTACATCGCATTATTACAGTTTTATAATTTTTATTTTATAACATTTTGCACCGTTTAATCCCAGGCTTCTTTAACTTTCAAATGATTTAAACGATCTTCCAGTGTTACATGTGGTTTTAATTTTTTCATTGTCTTTGCATCGTTCCACATGTTAATCTTTGCTTCAGACTTCTTTAAATCTGAAACATGGCCAGTGGATTCCTCCTAAAAGTTAATGCATCGTTTTAATTGTACTTTTATTTATTTTTATTATAGTTTCAGTGTCTTCTAACTTACCACTGTTAGATAGGGATGTCTCAGAAGTAACATTATTTTTTCCTGGCGGTCATATTCACGTCGCAGAGTTTCCATGGCTTTAAGGCTAACAGGTTTAACTAGACGTCTCTTGCCACGAAAGATGTGACCAGGAACGGTCTTTTTAAATAGGTTTATCAATGTCAAATGCATTTTATTTCAATTTTAATTGAAAATCTTAACAATTTATGTAAACAAATTGCTGATTCTTAGAAATTGTGAGAATTTTATAATCGAAATGCAGCCCTATTTGACAGCTGACTAAAAATACGGGGATATTTTTACAGCTGTATTTTTAAGGAGTATGTTCAGCCAAAGCAAATTTTTAAGGTTGCCATGTTGATTATAAAACGCGACAATTTTTAAATGGCTAGTACAACCTATTTGATTAAATATAATTTCTTCTAAATCAGAGGTTATATTTGCACATGGCCATTAACATTAGATGTTGCTTTTAATAAATTCCCCTCAGAGTACAAAAAACAAACTTAACAATATAACTCCATTTCGCGCACACACTCAATTTTCTTGTATTCCATTTTCCTACAACATGTTTTACGAATTCCAATACAATACACTATGCGAGTAATGGCAAATGATAAAATGCTAACTTATGAGAAAAGTCGCTCTATTATTTTATTCGATATTTTCCTTAACAAAAATAATATTGATATTGACAAATATCGTCTGAAAGCAAGTTTTTTTTTTTATCAACTATGTCTTTCAGTTTTAAATATTTTATAAGTTCATAAACTTAGTAGGCTTATATACATAACTTTATTTTAATATATATATATATATCTTTTGCTTTAAGAACTTTTTTATTGTATATAATCCGCGATTTTACATTGTATTTGCTAAATTTGACAACACTAAACAATGCTGGGATATTTGTAAGAAAATCCCAACCAGCTGATCGTTTGTATTGTATAAAGTAGTTTTTCTTCTCTCTCTGTATGTTTATATTATATTTTTTTGTGTAGTTTATAAAGAAGGTCAAACAAAGCGATTTAGAATTCTGTATAAAAGAAATCAAGAGTAAAGTTAATAAAAATTCTTCTCATGGCCAGTGGTTCAAAGAATATTAATTATAAGACATTAAACGACGAAGAAAATAAAATTATAATAAACGAACATCATAATACGCAGCAACATCAACAGCAGCTGTATCACGATAACGAAACAACGAACAATGATGAGGAGACTCCTCGGAATAGTGGTCTTATTTTGCACACAGTACCCGAAATAAATCGATCACGATGGAATCACATCGAAGATTTGGATTCATTTTTCACACGCATGTATCACTACCATCAGAAGCATGGATTTATGATAATCGTACTGGACGAAGTATTCCAGCTCATTGAGTTTGCTTTCGTCATTTGGCTGATCACATTTACGGTGCATTGCATTAATCATGATATACTCTTCGGCAATGAGTTGCCAGCTAACAATCATACGAAAATTTCAATATCTGATGTAATAATACCCATGGATAAGTGCGTAGATAATTTTGGAGGTCTAACAGTGTTGGTACTGATTATTGCGTCGCTTTATTTACTAATACGCAGCATAAAGGTACTGTATCATTTGTGTCAATATTGGGATATTAAGAAATTCTATAATACTGCTTTGAATATCGACGATGCCAATTTGGACAATATTACTTGGCACGAGATCAAAAAGAAGGTACGCGAAGTACAGGCCGAGCAGCATATGTGCATTGATAAAGATCACCTCACTGATTTGGATATATATCATCGCATATTGAGATTTAAGAATTACTTGGTGGCTTTAATGAATAAAAATTTACTTCCGGTACGTTTTACAATACCTGTGTGTGGAGAGGTGGTTATGCTATCGAGAGGTTTGCTGTTCAATATTGATTTGATTTTGTTCCGCAGTCCGGGTTCGCCTTTCCAAAATAACTGGCAGCTAAGAGATGACTATTCGATAAGAGGCAATCAAGTTGAGCTGGCAAAACGTTTATCGAAATTGATTTTTTGGATAGCTATTGCAAACTTTCTGTTGGCTCCCCTAATATTTGTGTGGCAGTTGATTTACTTTTCCTTTACCTATGCGAATATATTAAAGAAAGAGCCTGGCGCTTTGGGTATGCGTACTTGGTCAAATTATGGCCGTTTGTATTTAAGACACTTCAATGAGCTGGATCATGAACTGGAGGCACGTCTTAATCGTGCTTATGATTATGCCAACAGATACTTAAATTCGTTTTCATCGCCATTAATGGCTGTTATAGCCAAAAATGTTTTATTTATTTCCGGAGGTCTGTTGCTGCTTATCTTAGCCTTGGGTATTTACGATGAGTACGTATTCCAAGTGGAGCATATGCTAACAATAATCACTGTGCTTTCGGCTATTGGGCTCATATGCCGTAATATGATACCGGATGAGAATATGATTTGGTGCCCGGAACAATTAATGACTGTCATTTTAGCTCATGTTCATTACCTGCCTAGTAATTGGAAAAATCAAGCGCACACTTCATTGGTCCAAAAAGAATTTGGCAACTTTTTCCAATTTAAAGCCTCTTATTTTCTCAATGAAATTATAAGTCCTCTCATAACGCCGTTCCAGCTGATGTTTGTTTTTCGCCCGAAAGCTTTGGAAATCGTCAAGTTCTTTAGAAGTTTTACGGTCTCAGTAAGGGGAGTGGGTAATGTTTGCTCATTTGCCCAAATGGATGTTCGAAAACATGGCAATCCAGAGTGGCAAACTAATATATCTGCCGCCTCGGTACATCAATCCGTAGAGAATGTAGCTGCAGCTACCAATAACGGTAAAACTGAATTATCTTTGCTACATTTTACCTTAACTAATCCAGAATGGCAAATGCCTCCAGAGGCTCTCGACTTTGTAAATGCGGTTAGACAGACAGCATTAACTGATTTAAATAAAGCTGCCGCTGCTGGTGTAACAGTTAATAAACAAAAAAGGGATTTTGCTAATCTTAATCCTTTAACCGAAAGTCTTCTATCTTTTGGCACTATACAAGATGAATACTCTTCTGTAGCCAAGTCTTTGCTTTTTAGAAATAATGCTCAAATTTCCAAACACCCCGAAGGAGCCGATCATTTGGCAGCTGGCCAGCAGCGTCAGTGCTATTTTGAACAAATGCTTCAACAGAGTCTAGGAGCTGATCATTCGCATTTAGCCGATAATCTACCAGGTCCCTCAAAGAAAATGAAAAAACTCAGAGTATCTAAACTCGAAGGTAGCTTGGATGGTCCTTCACAACAGCAATCCCTAATCTATAGTCTTTATGGGCCTGATTCGGTGTGGGAGAATAAACCGAACGATTTGACAGTAGCTGATATGTGCTTGAGTGCATTGTATATGCATGAAATCCATCATAAGGTTAAAAAATCACCAAGCGGAGACTGTACAGAAATTGTAGAAGAAGGAGAAAGCGATAGGCCACGCAATGTTGTTTTCGCCGATACGATTGTAACATCCAGCTCGGCTGTAGAGACCACGCCATTGTTGGGACTTCACTCATAGCATCAGCCCAAGTGGTTATAAAATTTCTTATAAAATATAATACTTAGTACTGTTGCAAAGAAGCATACAACAAACAAAATGGTTGTATGAGAGACAGAGGAAGTATGCGAGTTTGAAAAATTGACAATTATGTAAAAATCCAATCAAAATCTTATAATAAAACGAAAAGTGTTTGAAAAAAAAATACAAAAGAGAAATTGTTCTTCAAATCAACCATTCTTTTCCACAAACTGATAAGAAGGGTAAGTACAGAAAATGTACACTAGTATACATGTGTGTATGACTGTACATGAAGTTTCTTTTTATACGAAATTAAATATTTGTAATCTTTACAACACAGCCATTTTGTGATAATTTCTAAATCCAAAAAAAAAAATTTTAAACCACCTTTACGTAGTGTGTCATGGTAGAGAATTTAATTCGAAAGTAGAAATATCTAGTTTGTTATGAAAATCGTTGAATTTAGAAATGGTGTGATCAATTTCGCAGTGTTTTCGAGTCAAAAACAAACTGCAGATGTAAAAATAGTGAGACAATAGGGGAAAGAATTTCCAAAAACGAACAATCCTATTGTAAAACAACCCATCTACCTGAAAATGTTTGGGATATACATACATATACATCCATATGTAGGTATACATAAATATATGTTTATTTTTGTAATATACCTACAATTTCATATTTTTACAGAAAAGATCCCTTTTCATCGACTACCTGATAGTTCGTTTGTCTGGCATACACATAACCAACTATTAGTTTACATGGACACGAGTTAGCGTCTATCGACAACTGCTGTTAAATACAAGAGTTCTTACTACCCACATGGATGACGCTTAAATTTTTTTCTTTTATTTTTTTATTCATTTTCAAAATTCACTTCCACCACCTATATGAATGATCCTTTATGTCGCTTTTCTAAGAATTGAAAAATGCATTTCCTCTAAACAATTCTTAATTTCAGAGCCTGTTTAATTTTAAATAAAAAGAAACATTTTCTAATAAAGTTAGATTAAGAACGACTGCTGGAATGAGGGTATTAACATTACTTACTATTATATTATATTATATTATATTACTATTTAGAAGCTTTTACGAACACCTTTAAATTGACAACCTCATAGCAAAAATTTTAGCTAGAAATCTCTCTGTATTCCCGAGCAACGCCGGACAATGGCAGAGGAATTGTATAAAAGTCTTATTGCTCTTTAAGTCCTTGCAACTTCATCTTTTGTTTAACCAGGCAAGCGTCAAGGTAGCATGTCTTTCAAGCTGCTTAAAAGTATGTGTACACTAGAATGTTTGATCATCAGTTTCAATTTGTCCTTGTGGAGAGCTCAGTTGTCTATATAACTATTGTATCGATCTCACACAATCAACAATTTTTTAAAGAAATATTTGTGTGTTATGGCTCATAGCCTTTGTTTTATCTGTACTTTCGTTTGTTAGCGACCAACCCATTCAATTTTAAAATGAAAAGGGACGCAAGATTGGTGCATAGATTGGTAAAAGAATGAAAAAGGAACTGAAATTGTAATACAAAAAGTTTACGTAACTAAATATGTAGTATAGTTGGTCCAATTTTAATTAAATACTTTTCAATTATTGAAATATTGGACCTTCCTTCTTTCATAAAATTAATAAAAATGAATTAATTTATACATTCTTAATCAATGCTTACAAAATTTTACTTCTAATCACAATGAATCTTTAAATATTTTCCTAAAATCTTATCAAATTTTCTTTGTGATTTTAATAATACAAACAATACTCCTCCATGAGACGATGAAATCGTTTTAAAAGTATTAAGTAATCATGATTGTTTACAAAATCTCCATCATATTTATACTTTTCTGATAACAAAAATTGATTCTTTAAAGTTTTTGTAAAGAAAACCAAGTTATTTCTATTCAATTTGTTTTTCTAAAACAAAAACATTGCTTTTTATTTAAAATTTCTTTGAAATTTTCAATTTTAAATGCAAATAAAATAACAATACAAACGAATTATTGACCTAATTGTACAGTAGAATTACTTAATGTTCCTTGTGCTTTGGACTTATGATGATCATCATCCTCGTTGCCATAGTAACGATCAATATAGTGGATAATTTCGAAACCCACTTCAATCATAATCAATATTATGATCATCCATTCCAAACGCGTGTTGTGAGCCTCATTTAAGTTATGCGATATCAATTCGGCCAATTCAACACAATGATTAATTTTCTCATTCATTACTTTCGTACGTCTCGATATAGAAAAATAGTTGCACACTTGTAGATATAAAGCTTCTAAATCCTCACGATCCCAATAAAAGTCGGGTGTATCCAATAGATCGGAAGACAAATTGATGACATGTCTTAAGGCCAATAGTTCGCCAGTTTTTCGTAACACTTCTTCTCGTGAAATACGTATCCGTCTGCCTTTTTTCATGTCATCGGTTAAGAAGGCCATTGAGTCTATATAACGATCCAAAGTGGCTTCCCAAATGCCCAATTTAATTGACGTGGACAATGCATTGGAAAATGTATATTTATTGTAAAAGTTATCCTCTCCAGAGGTTAAAAAGAATTTACCATTTTGAAAGAACGCTTTAGCCGGTTCTATATCTGACGATGCAACCAGATCACCTTCTATATCTAACGTAGATGGTGGTATATAAGTATAGGGCATAACTTCGCTTTCACTACGTACTAAAGGCTTCAAATAGGAATCTTTTTCGAAAGGCTTTAGAAATGATATCACATTATTTGTTTCCATTTCATTGAAATTCCACATTACCACAGAACCTTCTCGAAAAAAGAAAATATCTCGTACTTCTTCGCCCACTTGATATTTGGCAGTAACGTATAAAACATCCTGTTCTAGACCTAAATTGTCGGTAGAAAAAAACTTTTTAGCTTCATACAGTTTCTGTTCTCTTAAAGCTATTAACAAATGTTCTAAATCGTATTCTTCGGCTGTGGAAAAGGCCGTAACATTAAAGTAACCCAAGGTGGATAAATCTGGTCGCTCCATTCTTTTTTTACGTTTCTTATTACTTTGACCTAAAATACTATTGGCTGTTGCTGCAGACGCTGGTTGAGCCATTGCATTTTTGTGTACTGAACGAAAAACATTAGGCGTGGATAAAGCTCTTGCTTCCGTGTTTTGTAATTTCGTTTCCAAATTAAAGTTGATGAGGTTCAATTTATTTTTTTTAGTCACATAATTTCTATGAGCCACGGGTTGACATCTTCCAACACAAACGGCAGTAATGCCTCTTTTCACTGCTATACGTACAAAATTCATTATTTTAATTTGTTTTTATATTTAATAAACTTTTAGCATTTTATTATAAAACTGAATGCTGTAATATGTGATAAATTCTCTAAAACAGCAATTCTTATTTACCGGACTCATTTGAAAAGTCCAGCTGTTTGCAAATCATGTTTTGCACATGTCAGTTGTTCAGTGTTATCGCTAAGGTATGTTCAGTGCCAAAGTGTTGGACGTAAACAATGTACAAAGACATGTGGGTAAAGTAAAACGTAAAGACATTGTGTAAACATTTAATACGACAATATCATACATTAAATAAACCAAATTAATAATTTCTTTATGTTTAACGATTGATTACGTTAATTTTATGCAGGTAATTCTATTTGTGTATCTATAACTGCGTAAACAATGCACGTATCTAAAAATACTGCTTATTTATTGCGAATCAGTTATTACATTCGCCGAAATAGCTTTTATGTCCTACTGAGACCTTCTTGTCCAGCCTGCAGTTCATTTTCAAGGCTCTGGTTTCACTTTGTTCCATTACCCATTTTTGTAATAAGTTTCCAAAATTCCAGTACGCAAATTTCAGAGTTGCTATTTGAAAAAAATTGCATAAAATTTGCTGATACATTCTTTATTTTTACGGTAGTTAATGGACAAAATTTTTCATTGATTCGATTGATTAGCTATAATTTCCTACTACTTTTTTTACATTATTTGCCTGCAAATTTTTGTAGTTGTTGATCATAATTTTATATAAAAAATTAAATTACTACTAATAAATACTTTTAAAATCAATGAAAAACTTTGTTGGTGCATAAAAAAACGATATTTTTAAAATTTAACGTCTCAATTCAATTTTCCACCACTGTATAACGATTGTACTATACATACAGTTAAATAATTGACGTCACAAACTCTCACTAAAGAGCTTTTCATTCATAAATTATTAACAACCCAACCATACAATGGATGGGAATGAGTATGTGTTTGTTTATATGCACAAAACAGCTGACCACTGTTGTACTGACTGTGCATATGTAAACAAAGGGAGGCTTGTAAATAAGTCAAAAGCTTGACCGTGAAAATATTTCAAATTTTTTTTTTAAGTTGTAAAAAAAGAAAAAATATAAAAGGAAAAAGAAATAAATTTTTGGCGCCCATTATGAACAGACTTGTGTGAGAAAATAATGTTTATTACGGTTATTTACCTGAAATGGACATACGACATGAACGTCTGTATTAAAAGTAGCCACTGCGCTGCTACAGTTTCAGCTGCAGCCACTAATTTTTCTTATATGTATTGGGCTTTTATTTTATTTTTGCGCTTTAAGTTTTAATGTTTTTTGTTGGTGTTCCTCTATACACTGTTTGCTTCTTGTGTGTAGTCAAACGTCGTCAACGCCACTATTAGGCCAAGTCCAAGTTTATCACAATGTTTTAATACTCAAGAATCAAGTTCAGTCTTACCGCAACCGTCTTGACACAAGCTAGTGTATTACGCTGAAATGTTATAACGGAAGAATTATATAAAAAAGTATTTAATTTGAAATTGAGAATATCTAGCTTCGAGAATTCCTGTTATTTTATAGTAAATTATTTTATGAAAATTTAAAATATAAAAAGAGAAAAAAAAAAAATAAATTTAAAATTAAAAGGAAGTGAAAAGAGAAATACATCAAATTTTCTAAATAACAAAAATAATTAAAAGTAATACGAATTAAAAAAATAAGAAAAATAAATAAAATTAAAAATAAAAAGTGTCCATGTGGAAATCTTAAATAATTAAAATTTTGTTTAATTAATTTTATTAATAACTTTAATTAAAGAAGAACAAAGTAAGTAAAGTGTGTTTGAATTTTAAATTTTTGTTTGGTTAAACAAAAAATATAGTTCAAGTGTAAGTAATTGTGGAGAAGTTTTTCATGTCTGCCCTTTTAAAAGGCGAATATTTTTTAAATTACAATTAGTACGACTGACAACAGGCGACACTTTTAAGGGTTGTTAAAAAGTGAAATTAGCTGATTTATGATTGTCGCATAGAATCACGTATAATTATTGATAAAAATATATTTTTAATATAGTAAAGGGTGCCCTGGTAGTCTAGGGTATACACCGAGTAAATGGTCAAGTTACTCCGGTCGTATATACATAATTAGAATATAATTTGTAATTGTATTGTAATTAGTAAATAAATTAACAGGTGTAGTCGCCGTAGTCTAGTAGGTGGTGTGTGGGCTTATTGTATCCCAGGTCAGACATCAAAACGAAATATGAAAAAAAACAATTTCTTCGGCGACTTCCTCTCAGCAGATTTCTGGCAAAAATTCTGAGAGTAAATAAACCTGCCATGAAAAAGTTTCTCAAAAGAAATCTGTCGTTTGGAGTCGACTTTAAACTGTAACTCTCGTGGTGTGAGAAGCTAGGTGTGAGAAGCTTAGTCGTAATCCTGACTGAAGTGTTGTGATGGCCAAACAGGTGACAACTGACCACTTGCTAACAAATATGGATTATAAGGTGGATGCATAAGAACCTCAAACAATCTCATATATTGGCCAATACTGTTGGTCCTTTACTTACTTCACCTTATCGTATGTTGTACTTCATCGTTGCATCCATTTTATCACGATTCAATAGCGATTTGCAAAAATTTGGATGTAAATTTTGTCCATAATGTTTTTCTTGTTTGAGCGAGTAAAAAACCCATAAACGGAACTTCCAATCAGCCTTATTTAAGTGGATTCAAATGATTCTTTGTGCTAAGATTCTGCGTAATCTATGTTTCCATTGTTTTAATTGTTTTCTCTCTTTTTAAGGAACATAGAAGAAAACATCTCTCTTATATTCTAGCTTTTCTAGGACGATAGAAGATACATCTGCTTTTGCTTAGAAACTAAGTCCTTTAAATGTTCTTAAGTATAGAAGTGAGCTTGAGTCCTGTTCTTTATCGATAGAGGGCACTGCCTAACATTCCAACGATGAATGAAATTTAATTGCTTAGGCAACTCATTATTGTTCTCAATTGTTCTTCCAATGCGTGGTACAATTTGACGTCCTAATGAATGAAAATACAAGACGCCTATTCTGAGTTTTAGTTGTCATTACCGAAAATCTTTTACGCACTGTATATCTTTAAATATTGTAATAATCAGTCAGGCCAAGCACTATTTTCAATATAAAACTTTATTATTCTTTTCAATCTAGAACATTCCAATGGCATCTATATAACACAAGATACAGATTAATGAAAACATTCAGATTTTCTCAATACACACTCCTTACAATACATTCGCTTTAAATTTTTATTATGATTATTAAGATTTAAATGGAAGTTAGGTTTAAAAAACGCATACAATTTGAAGTATCGCTATAGCGTTATCGCTGTCATTGTAGTTTTTAATTTCGGTGTTTGCAAAAAAAAAAATTAAAAAACAGGAGTTAATTTTGAAGGTCATGTTTATGTATTTATGTATACACATACACAAAAAAACGTGTGTACATGGAAATTTCTGTATACTTTCATGTAAATTATATAATATGAGTATGTAAGTATGTATGCACGTACATATATTCATAGGTATGTGTTATGGTATTTAATGAAAAAAAAAAATCAAATTTAAATAAAAGCTGTACAATTTTTGATAGAATCTTTTTAAAGCGTGCGAGAAAATCAATATTTCCCTTTTTTCCCTCATTTTATGTCAGTGTAATACCGTTATAAATATGACATTAACATTGGTGGACAAATTATTCAAACTATTTATTTATCTATTATTATACATATGTACATACATAATTGGCCATTACAACCCCTTTATTATTATATAGCTACTTAAATATATTGTAATTATTACAGAGGGAGTAACTTAAATAAGACCTTAAGTGCGGTGTGAAAGAGTTTCTGATGATAATCTAACCACAACTGGTAGGCCATCATACTACTCACTAGACTATGCTAATTGGGCACACGATTATTGAAATTAATTTAAAGTTTACTAATTAAAAACGCTGGGTTATCGGTTCCATACCATTAGACATACATACAACATACATAATTGGCCATCACAACCCTTCAGTCAGGATTACGGCCTAGCTTCTCACACCACTCATGTTGTGTGCCTTAATTTTATACTTGAGTGGCGGGACTTTCAGTTTAACGTCGACTCCGAACGACAGATTTTTTTGAGAACCTTTTCATGGCAGGTTTATTTACTCTCAGAGTTTTTGTCAGAAATCTGCCGAGAGGAAGTCGTCGAAGAAATATTTTTTTTTTTTCATTTCGTTTTGATGTCTGGCCTGGCACTCGCGCTTTACGTCTAATAAGCGAACACACTACCCACTACACTACGGCGACTTCAACACTATTAATTTAAGATTTACTGAATAAAAACAATGGGTTATCTGTTCCATACCATTAGAAATGATTTAAAATTAAAAGTAGTCGTTATTAAGACCTTAAAAATTAATTTTTAATAACAAAACTCAAAATATTAATAATTTTAATCATTATTGGTTCAGAGCGACATATTAAAAGCTGATTTCCTGAATCCTATGTACAGGAAAAATTATCTTGAGCTACATACTACCTTCCTTACCACAGGTATACAGATACGATACTTTTGTCGTTTAAAAAACGGTCAAAGCAGCAGCTTAACTTTCCTCTTAGACGGAGAAAAAAATGTTATAATGTTTTGTGAATCAAATGTGTTAGAAGCAACAGATATACAGAGTGAACACTGGCGGATAAAGTAGAAACACTAAATGTAAATAAACATTTATTTTGTGTTAAAAAAGGGAAACTTTGGTATATTTTTTAATTTCTTCAATGAACATTTTAAAGATTCTTAAATATTTAAATATTAATCGAAATGTGGGTGATTTTCGGTTACAATGAATATAGTTTCTTGTGCAAGAGGTAATTAAGAAGCTAAATATTACAAGATCAAAATAAGACGTACTGCTCATAAAAAATTTTTCTTGCCAATATTTTGTAATTTCTTGAAAGGAAAAGTTAAAAATTGTTATTGTTATTAGTTGTTTTTATTATTTGTTAATAGTTTTAGACAAAAATTACATGTTTTATTAACTCTCGCCAATATAAAAAACTAAAAAAAAAAAATAAACAAAACAGAGTTACAATCAGAGAGCGACAGAAATACTTTTTTGGTAATATTTGCTGTCCCTTTCTCAATGCGAGGTTAACTGTCAAAATCTCGTTTCGCCTCTGGTTAACCTGTGTTCATTACCGTCAATAAATGAATCGAATTTCATCTGCTTTGCATGAAATTTTGAAATATTCTGGCAATTTTCTTTGGTAATAAATTTTGTTTAATTAAAAAATAGTTTCCAAATACTCAAAAATATCATCTTTATTTGGCCTAGCCTCTTCTATTAATTTGCATCATATGTATGTACATATATGTGGTATTTATTTAATAAATTTACACAATCTTTTTTTTGCTAGTACATACACTTATTTAGATACTTGTAGTAGCATTCAATAATATCAATAGTTTTTCTTTCTTGGAGTTTTTATTTTATTTTTAATTTTATTGACTTAAAGTGTTCTTGGATTAGTTAACAATGCTGTATCAGTTGAATGATCGATCGAATGATTCTGATTATTTAAGTCGGTGGCGAAGTCTGCTAATGAGCGATTTTAACAAGACATACCCGCCCTGTGATTTGTTAATTAAAGTGTGTTAATAGGTGAATAAATAAAAAAAGTTTTACTATGTATTTAATTAGTTATTGCCACGTATTGTACAATATCTGTTTAGAATAACTAAAGGTTATTTGTGTGTAACAAATAAGTGTTTAGTAATTAAATGTTAAGTGAATAGAAAAGATCAAGAGATCAATATTGTTTTTATTGAAAATATTATTTTTTATTAATAAATATACAAATAGCTACCAAAATGGGCCTAATGACCTCCTGGTAAGCCATCGTACAGTGGTTAAAGTGCTTGACTACAAATGTGTAGAATCCCGATTATCATCAGGTAGTAGGGAGAATAAATTTTTAGTACAGTTTTCGAATTTCATAAAGTTTAACGGCTTCAGTATACTTTCCAATAATTCATCTTCCA
Source organism: Sarcophaga rosellei (assembly GCA_930367235.1). Taxonomy (NCBI): domain Eukaryota; kingdom Metazoa; phylum Arthropoda; class Insecta; order Diptera; family Sarcophagidae; genus Sarcophaga; species Sarcophaga rosellei. The sequence goes on along the minus strand of OV884018.1, from coordinate 73,543,374 downwards.
ATCTTCGTGACCTCCCTGAGAGGAAAAGATCACCAATGAACATAATAAAAAAGATCAAATGCTGCCATTTCTTGAAAAAGAGTAGAAATAAACAATAAGCAAAGTTCCTCTCATACAACCATCCAGTACATCGTCACAGAAAGCATTGTATCAGGGCAGCGATAGAAGTCGAACCTATTTTTTAGGATCTAATATGGTTTACATATCATCTGATTAGCTGAAAAAAGACTTTGGAGAGACTTAGATCCAACATCAAAGTCGTGGTGGTATTAACCTTACTTTACGGATTTCAAGTTTGGTGTATGGTGTGCGATTATCAGTGCCACTGCCTACTGATAATATAGACACATACAACCATCCAGTACATTTTCACAGAAAGCATTGTATTAGGGCAGCGATAGAAGTCGAACCTATTTTCTAGGATCTAATACGGTTTATATATCATGAAAAAAGACTTTGGAGTCTTACATCCAACATCAAAGTCGTGGTGGCATTAACCTTACTTTACAGATTTGAAGTTTGGTGTATGGTGTGCCGTAGTCTAGTAGGTAGTGTGTTGGCTTATTAGACGTGAGGCCACGGCGTAAATCCCCGGTCAGACAACAAAACGAAATATGAAAAAATAATTCTTCGGCGACTTCCTCTCAGCAGATTTCTGGCAAAAACTCTGAGAGTAAATAAAAAATTGCCATGAAAAGTTTCTCAAAAAAATCTGTCGTTCGGAGTCGACTTTAAACTGTAGGTCCCGCCAATTATATATAAAATTAGCCCACACAACATAAGTGGTGTTGAGAAGCAAGGCCGTAATCCTGACTGAAGAATTGTAATGTCCAATTATGTATTATGTATGTATGGTGTGCCATTATCAATGCCACTGCCGACTGATGGATAGATACATCCAAGCCGATAGTATAGTTCTTTATAATTCAAACTGGGAACATCCTCGAAGCTTATACATGCTGCTTGAAATGCTATTATTCGGATCATTTAAAGGTAACTCTCAAATGGGTACCTAGAGACAGGAAAACCGTCGGAAATTGCATTGCTGATGACTACCCAGGGCTTTAGTTAGACTAAGTGTTTCCTTGCTCGTTTTATAGGGAGGCTTAAATTTGTTGGCAGCAAGAAGGTATGTATGTACGAAAAACATTGCTAAAGTCTGCTCGAGTTGTATGGACAAGAGGACCGAATCACTTCTGGTTTCTTAAATCGCAGGGCCATCCATCACAAAATTTTGATTCTCATAGCCCACTGTCTTATTGTAGGGCATTCCGAGCTGTTGACCTCTGGAAGAGGAAGAAACTATATTTTACTTCATGTGTCAGTGCACTACTTCTGCCATGAAGGGGCGGAGTTTTTTCATATTCTATCATCCTTGATTGAACTCTCCAATATGGGTGTCTTTTAGGGCATGCTTGATTCCAGGGTTTGATAATTAATTATGGTATCATAGTGGGCCTAAATGCACGTTTTTAGAATTACATTTTCATGTTTTAAAAAATTACATCGTGGTTTTTCTTTATCTCCTTCCTAAAACCCGTTTTAATTTCATTTCTTTTGTTCTTTTATGGTTTTATTTTTAAAATCTATTTAAGGAAATAAAATTGCTTTCCTTCTTCATTATATTCTGCTGTAATAGAATAAGTACAAGTAAAATAAATAAAAATGTTTATTTATTTGTTATTTTTTATTCACGGTGTATTTATTGTCATGTCATGTACGGCAGGCCGGCGAAATTATTGTAAAAATAAATTGCAATTCCTCGTCTTCTTCCATATGTGGTGGGGAATTTAAATGAGCCGCTTAAAAATAAAAACACGTGCTCTAAGGTGATAAGTAGACGTCTGTGTATGTATATTGTATGTGAGTGATTGACTAACTACCTAACTGCCCATTTAATATTTATAGATGGACATGATTTTACGGACAATAAATATTTCATTTAATTGATATTAATTCACGTATTTTGTGAATTTTTTATTTTTATGATTACGGTAATAAAAACTGAAAATTTATTATACGGTTTGTAGGCATAAATTTTAAATAATTGTGATAAAAAAGATTTTGTTTTAATAAAAATTCTTTTGAAATTAAATCATATTTCCTCAAATAGATTTTAAATTGATTCTGATTCTGGTACAAAACTCTTTTAGTTATTGATGGGTTAAAGTAGATTTTTGCATAATATTTCTTTCAATATAAGGTTTTCAGAAACATTTTTATGTATATTTTACACTTTAATTGTTTAGATTATGGGCTATTACAGCATTTTAGCCTTGCTACACACACCACCCATGTTGTCACGTTGTATCTATGAGTGGCGGTACCAACAATTTAACATCGACTTAGACAGACTTGCCTAGTAGTCGTAGTCTAGTAGGTAGTATGTTCGTTTATTAGACGAAAAACCCGGGTTCGAGCCCCAGGCGAGACACCAAAACGAAATATGAAAACAAAAATATTTCTTCGGCGACTTCCTCTCAGCAGATTTCTGGCAAAAACTCTGAGAGTAAATAAACCTGCCATGAAAAAGTTTCTTAAAAATAAAAATCTGTGGTTTGGAGTCGACGTTAAACTGTAGGGTTTGAGTGTTGAAGTCGCCGTGGTCTAGTAGGTAGTGTGTTGGCTTATTAGACGAAAAGCCCGAGTTCAAATTCCAGGTCAGACATCAAAACGAAAATATGAAAAGATTTCTTCGGCGATTTCCTCTCAGCAGATTTCTGGCAAAAACTCTGTGAGTAAAAATTGCCATGAAAAGCTTCTCAAAAATCTGTCGTTCGGAGTCGACTTTAAACTGTAGGTCCCGCTACTCATGTATAAAATTAACGCACACAACACGAGTGGTGTGTAGGACGTTGTACAATGGGCCAATTCGACCTCCTGGTACTGTACTTGTCACAGTTGACAAGTACACGTCCTCTAACCTAACCTAACCTAACCTAACATGAGTGGCCTGAGAAGCTAGGCCGTAATCCTAACTGAAGGGTTGTAATGACCGATTATGTATGTATGTATGTATGTACTTATTTCACTTTTCTTTCCATAATTTTTGCGGGTCAGAATCCAAATTTGCACAGTATGAGGCCCATGAACACTATTCAGATTTTCAAACTCTTGACTTGTGTTTCTGTTTATAACATAGAAAAATTATAAACTATGACGTATTTTCAACTGCGGGTATTTCTATTTATTTTTGCAAACCTCCTAGCTTTAGCCAGTAGGCCTAAAATTTCAAACCATAATTTAAGGTGACTTAAAGAAGAAAACCAATTTCATTTGTTTTTTTATTAATATAAATAAAATTAATCGGCACTTTTTAAGTAATGGATTCTAATTCTTAGAAATATTAATCACGTTTGAGATTAAAATTATGAGTTTAATTGCTCGTAAGTACTTGCAGTCAAGGTTTATATTTCAATCGTTTTACGTTTCAATTATAATAATGCCTGAAGCAGTATTCAAAATAAAGGATTCTATCTTCTTTTTTTATTGTGGTAGCAGTTTAAAACCGTTTAATTTTGTTTTTGGCCACAAGGTCTTTAAAAGCAAAAAAAAAAAAACAAAAAATAAGCATTAAAACTATTGTTTAAAATTGTTGACGTCGTGGTTTTATAGTATATTGAAATCTTTTATTAGCACATTGGTAGTAGAGCTTAGTTATTGGTACAAGTAATAGAAGTAGGTAAACAAATCAGTTTAAATATGATCATATAATCAGTTTCGAATACCAAAAAGTTAATGAACTTTGTTTAACGATGAAAACAATAAAATGTGCGGGCTGATTTTTTTTTCATTAATGGCCAACATTTGTGAAAGAGAAAAACAATTATTTTTATTAATTAATATTGAAAAAAAAAAAAAAATAAAAGTGTTAATTGATTATTATTATGATAGTCATAATCAGGGCTATTAAATAGGTGAAGCTAGTAATATTTCCTATACAACGTTCATAATGCTGCTTGCTTCAGAAAGGTTCAAAGTGTAAGTAGTTAGATAATGAATTATGCCAATTGGGCTTTGAATTTTGCTTCCGCATCGACTGTATTCTCCAGATCTGAACAAATTCATCTAAGTTTACCATCATTCTCATTTATTAATGACACGGTATTCTAACTAACATGTACATGTATCTTTTGCAGGCTAGGTTTAACTAAGAATCATGTGGATTTAATACTAGCAGCACTATCTGTATGATATCCTATGAGCTTTTCAGTCAAACTGTTAGATAGAAAATGAGAAGAGCTACAATTGTGTTAACGAAGTGTGATTTGTAAGCAGACGAATAAACTTATTCAGTTTTTCCTTGACTTTCAGCGATGTGTGGTGCACTATGGCGTTGTCGTGACAGAATACAATCCTTATTTTACAGATAGACAGTCCAATTGTTAATAGGAAAGACCAAATTAAACATACATACATACATAATTGGCCATTACAACCCTTCAGTCAGGATTACGGCCTAGCTTCTTACACCACTTATGTTGTGTGCCTTAATTTTATACTTGAGTGGCGGGACCTACAGTTTAACGTCGACTCCGAACGACGGATTTTGAGAAACTTTTTCATGGCAGGTTTATTTACTCTCAGAGCTTTTGCCAGAAATCTGCTGAGAGGAAGTCGCCGAAGAAATATTTTTTTTCATATTTCGTTTTGATGCCTGGCCTGTGGCTCGAATCCGGGCTTTACATCTAATAAGCGAACACACTATCTACTAGACTACGGCGATTAAAATTAAAAGCTTTGCTAAATTACAGTTAAGCTTTCCTTAGTATTAACACTGGCCTGGTCACCTGTTTGTGATTATGATCGTTTCCATATGAAAATGATGTAAATGGTACACTTTCTATCAGTAGTCAACCCATGCTGCAGATATATCGATTTTGTTGCGATTTATCAATTCTATTGTCGGCATATTGTCACTTTACACAACATTAGATCTATTAGTAGTTTGCATACAAGGGAGGGTCAACAAGACCGTGCCTTTCGAATAAGTGGTTGATAAGTTACTCTTCTCGGAGCTGTATATAGTCTGTTAAACGTTTCTCCATTTTTCTATTCGTAACCTAATGTATGGATTTTCACAATAGAAAGTGCACATGTGATGGTGCAAAAGACCTTTTTTCTTGACCAAATGCGGTGACTAAAACGATTTTACCATAAGGATGGCTCATGTGGATTATACCGTGTGCATCCTAACAAATAATTGTCATCTTTTTTTTTTGGCACATCTATTTTGGCCTCCTTAGGCACAGATTTGCCTCGAGAAGCTCACAGTTTTTCCTGATGTTTGATCTTTAATGTGCTGTGGTTGATTCATGTTTCGTTCACGGTTACAGAACTGCTGTGCCTTAGGGTTAGGGGTGAGGAATAAAAAAATTCACTTACTTATTAGCCCACCCTCGTATTTAATAAATTAGTTCCATATTGTATTGATATTGTTTTTGTGTATGGATATTAATAACGCATTAGTGCTGAGAGGTATGAAAATTTCAAAGTCAATTTGCTTGTGATACGATTTGGGAGCGTTAAATCTTACAAAGTAGTTGTATTTAAGGTCATATAATGTGTAAATTTAATTTTAATTGAATATATGTTCATACATATTTTTAATTCTTAAATAATGACTTCAATAGCATATCCACCCAAAAATTAAAAAAAAAATAATTTGTACTTAAAAAAACTGTTATTTCGCTGTTAAACTATTTACAAATTTACAGAAAATGAATATAAAAACAAAACTTAAATCAAAACTAAATACATAATGAAATATTAAATTCAATTTATAAAAACAAAACAAAAACTGGTTTATTTTATATACGATGTTTGGGTTAAGATCAAATCTAAAATAAAATAAAATCAAAAAAAAAAAAATATAAAAATAAAAACATTTAAAAATTCGACTTTTAGAAGGTGGTTGATTTTTCAATGTCACAATGTCAAGCCTGCAATCTAAAATCGCAGACCCGCTTGTAATATGAAAAACAACGTTTTTTTTTGTTTTTGTTTTAAACTAATTAAGCTATAACATGTCTGCCTGCCTACTTTTTTTCTGCCTATCTCTATCCACTTATGTTTATAGTTGAATATGAATATTCTGTTAAAGAATAATTACAATAAAAAAAAAGTTAAAAAGAAAACGCATAAATAAACTTAATACTACCATTATACCGGTTTTTCTTTGACAAGGACTTTACTTTTTTTTCAAGTTTAAAGATTCTGTAACACTTAAATCGAAATAAAAAAAAAGAAATAAATAAAATAATAATAATGAAACATATTTTTTAAGGTCAACCTGCTGGAGTATCAGTGGAGTTCTGCTGGTACTCTGTATTGCAAACTTAAGATGATTATTTGCTTATCTGTTACCTCAATCAAGTATGAGAGTGTTATTTTGCATCTTAAAGAAAACAGTGTTGTTGAAATGTAGTATTGTTGAAATTTTCGCTTATTACACGTAAAGCCCGACTTCGAGCCCCAGGCCAGACATCAAAACGAAATATGAAAAAAAAATATTTCTTCGACGACTTCCTCTCAGCAATTATGTATGTATGTATGTATGTATGGACTTATGAATCTTATTATCTTAGGTCTCGATATTGAGGGAGCCAATCTTGCGTTCTGATGTATTGGTTTCCACACATTGGTTAGTACGAGAACTTTAAAAGGTTATACTACCTGTAGTAAGTCGAGACTAAAGTTGACAATTGACTGTGCGTATAGACGTACGTGATTCACTTAATCACTGATTATAATCAGTTAAAATACTTCTGAGCAATGATCATAAAACGATTCTTCAGTTCAAAAAATAGTACTTTTAAAGCAAATTTCTCTGACAGGAAATTCTAAAATAAATTTCAATTAAGCTACCGATCTTATGTTTAATGGAGACTCTATGATTGCCTATATAAATTTTCTTCAAACCTTTAACGTTTTGGGCATATTAAAACTCCTCGGTATTTTTGAAAGCCTCTAGCCTTTGGACACATTTAATTTAATTTTTTAAACAAGTATGTACTTTGATTCTGGACTATAAATCTAAGCTTCCAACCATTTATTATTAATCGAATTTTAAAAAATGGACACCCTTTGTTTTCTCGCCAAAAGAAGCCCCTTTGATCTACTAGAGAGGATAAAATTAATAATGAATTATAAATAACATGGCAGCTTCCCTCTCGGGAAAGAGTAGGTCTCAATAGGCGGGGTCCATCACCTTTATATATCCAATACATCAACCAAATATATTTAGCAGAGGAGATTTCTTCTAGGCAACTGTAGATGGTAAATCTGCTATAGTGGAAATGCTTAGCTAGCAAAGTTTCATTAATGAATGAAATTTTTCATAAATAATACGAAAGCCTCAATGATAGTCCCATGCCTTTTAAATCAATTAAAGCAATAATAAAAACAATAATATTGATGAGATAATCATTTGAAAGAAATCAGCCAATAATTTATTATCTCCGTTGACGACGTGTATAAGTATGATACATGTACTCTCGATTTCATAAAAAAGCCTATTTATTATTTGTAATGTTTGGAATGTTTGGAAAGTTCATTTTTTTGCAGTTTTGCTTGTATGTCATGAAATCCTTTAAGGCAATAAAAATTCAGTTGTTCTTACTTTCGATTGCTTCCGTTCAGGGTTGTAAGCCTTAAAACATCTATTGAGTACCTATTTAGCTTTTCTTTTACCCTAAAGGACAAAATAATTACAAACGTATCTACATATCTATGTATGTATTGTAATTACCACATCAAAAATATTTGAAAAAATTGTCAACCTGGTATCACCTGCATTCGTACATCAATTTTTAACCTTTAATTTAAGCTTCAATGAATATACTGTACGTTTTATTGTTGTCATTATTATTTTAATTTTTGTCAAATTAACATTTTTTCTCATCTTTTTTTTTTTTGATAACTGGAAGTAACTTTAACGTCACAATAAAAACAAAATAAAAACTGACCTTTACCTCTAAAGTGCTTCAAAATACATTTTTATAAGACTTCCTCACACATCACTTCTTGCTTAACTAGTAGTGTGAAGTCACACATACACTGAACCGTAAACGAAAATGTAAACATAACAAAACCAGGCTCTGACCACACTAAAACTCAAAACAGAATCAAGAAGCATATCGTATAACAAGTCCGTAATAACTGAAACAACCAGTCAACGAAGACAATAACATATTTGACCTACAACAACACTGTGTAACAACGGAAGCACTCTTTAGCATACTCCCAGACATTATACCCACATACATATGTATGTACGGATGCATATGTGCTTAAATTGTTGTTGAAAAAAAAAGATAAAAACAATTAACAATAGGTTTTCTTTCTTTTTTAATTTATTTATTATTGTTTACAAATGAAAGCAACAACAATAAAAGAATGATTAATTGTGTATTGTCTTGAGATTGTTGTTGTAAATTAGTGAATTGCAGAAATACAACAAAAGAAGAGCAAAACAAAAACATTATTTAGTACAATAACCTTAAAATTTTAATTATAAGGTGGCCAGATGTTCCCTTTTAAACTACTTTATATAGTATCAAAGTTGAATCAAAGATCAGTAATGAGTATTCAAAAAGATGAGTAGAATCGAATCATACTCATAATTTCTGATACCAATACGCATTCATTCTTGTCTTAAAATCATACTCATATTACTCATATTCAAAGTTTGAAGTACTCATCGTAGTCATACTTAACAATACGCATGATGTAGTTGATTTCGACTCTCCTTTACTCAATATTTACCAGAATCACGAAATAAGTATGATTCGCATATGAACACTACAGTACTCACTTGAAGGTTGTGTGTTTTCTTTGCTTGCTTTCTTTCACTTTTTCTTTTTTTTTTTTTTTTTTTTTTTTTAAATACAACACTCGAATCATTTATGAGTATTATAAGTATTTTTCTAAATTTATGAATCTGAATGAGTAGGCGTATGAAAACCCGGGCTTTACGTCTAATAAGTGAACACACTACCTACTAGACTATCATATCAACTGCTAGGTAACATTTGATGTTATACGTCACAAACCATCAAAAGGCTTACGTTCTCTTCATTATTGATCTGGATACTACGCAATGAAGATGAAAGACTTCAGTAAAATACTAAGCCTATTGGTTGTCATGTCACTTATGTGGCAGTTAGGGACCCTAACCTGCGTAACCACTTGCTGTTTATGTTTATTGTAAGCAAACCACGTACATCTGACCACCTTAACACATTATTTTTTTCACATTTATTTCCTTGGTCTAATATGTATTGTCTTCAAAGAATGTAATTAATGTTCCCTGCCAGCTTAAGCTCAGTTAAATCACAGCGTGGGATCGTTTAATATGGTTGTTTAACAAATTTGCACCACAATTTTTTATTTGTCTTTGTAACCTTAAATTTATGGTTTTTGCGGGTGAATTGAAAAACAATTTGAATTCAAACCAAAAAGTATTAGACATGGTTTTCATTAAAGTTGTATACAGTAGTATGATCATGGCCATAACTGGCTGGCAAAATTTTATACTCTGGCTATTTGATTGTGTTTACCTCCTGTCTAGCGTGAAACCTATTTTTTTGTAAAAAGGCAATGAAATGTCAGTGGTACCTTTAAAAAAGTACCGTTGCTTTAGTCTTATATTAGAAGTTTGTGAACATAAACTTGATTTACGGCTTCATTCGGTTCTCGGCAGTTATTCTAAGCAAACTCTTGTAAGTATCGTTTATAGAAAGTCACTTCAATTTGAGATTGTATTTAATAATTAAAAACAATTTGAATTCCATTTTTTACTGTTTTTTTTACTACTATTTCTAATATCACTGCCAAGGTTTGTAATTAAAAAAAATCGAAAAACATTGCTTAGAAAATGACATTCAAATGAATTTTACCTGCCATTAAAATGTTTCAAAAACATTAAAGTTAAATACAAAAATAAGTTAAATTACTCGCACAATGATAAATAAAACAATAAGGAAAGGAATTTAAAAAATAAACAAAAAAATTTATTTTTGTTAACTGATATTGAAATTGATAGATCAATATCCTAAAAACATAAGTAAACGATTTGCAAGTGAGTTTTGCGTACTAAATAAAGCCTTACCAACCACCACCGTATGCTACTTAAAGTAAACACAGTGCAACAAATTCAAAAAAAATGTAAATAAAGTAAAAACCACTGTAAATAAAAACAAAACAATCTACAGCAGCGGGGGAAATAATAGGTAGAAAGTAATCTGTGTAATCCACTTAAAGGCAACTACAGAGAATAGAGGATGAAAGTGTGGAACACGTGATAAAAATCTTTTAATTCGGGCTTCAAATATTGATACCTTCCTAAATACGTGCACTGAGTTGCATTAAGACACACAATAGGAAAATAATTTGAAAATAACCTGGATATTCTACAGAGGTTTCCGTTTCCAAGAAAGGAATTCTAAGCAGGACGATGATTTTCTTCTGGAATAATAATAATCGTGGATTCAGGAAACTCAAGTAGCCGATATAGAGTGCACCAAAACCCCATAGAGTATCTCAGGAGAAAGATTAAAAAGTGCAGAGACTACAAAAGATTATGAAGAAGTATTTACACATCAGCTGACGTAGTTTTTCGCCTTCAACAGTTTCTAAGCAGGGCAATGTTTTCCTCTGGAACAGTAATAATCGTGGATTAAGGAAAGTCAAGTACTCGCTATAGAGTGGATCAAAAACCTATCGAGCATCTCGGGAGAAAATTCAAAAAGTCTAGAGACCACAAGAAATTATGAACAAGTATTTATACATCAACTGACGTACATTTTCGCCTCCTACAATTTCTAAGAAGGACAATGATTTTCTTCTGGAACAGTAATAATCCTGGATTTAGGAAACTCAAGTAGCCGTTATAAAGTGCACCAAAACCCTATCGAGCACATTGATAGAAAATTCAAAAAGTCTAGACGCTATAAAAAATTATGAACAAGTATTTATACATAATCTGACGTAAATTTTCGCCTCCTACAATTTCTTAGCAGAACACTGATAATCCTCTGGAACAGTAATAATCGTGGATTTAGTAAACTCACCCGTTATACCCGTTATAGAGTGGATTAGACTCCCATTGAATATCTCGGGAGAAAATTTAAAAAGTGCAGAGATTACAACAAATTTTGAACAAGTATTTATACCTCATCTGACGTGCTTTTACGCCTCACACAATTTCCAACCTAAGGCTCTGGGATATAATAAATGAGGAGACTATAAAGCACTAAATAACTAGAAAATAAATGACAATGGATAGATCATATTGAGCTAAAAAGGGCCTGATAGAATTGCCAAAATTAAACTAATTTAGATGATTAAGCGTCCCTATTATATTTTTTAGGCAGATCAGGAGTGTAATTCGTAATTGCTTATGCTAACAATTTGAACATATTTAAGTTAAAATGAATTTTATTTTAATACATATGTATGTGATGGTAAATAAATATTTTAGAGATCTTTGTGATTTTGATGTGTAGTAATCGCCGTAGTCTAGTCGGTAGTGTGTTAGCTTATTAGACGCGAAGCCACGGTTCTAATCCCCGGTCAGACATCAAAACGAAATATGAGAAAATATTTCTTCTGCGACTTCCTCTCAGCAGATTTCTGGCAAAAACTCTGAGAGTAAATAAAATTGCAATGAAAAGTTTCTCAAAAATCTGTCGTTCGGAGTCGACGTTAAACTGTAGGTCCCGCCACTCATGTATAAAATTAACACACACAACATGAGTGGTGTTGAGAAGCTACCCGGAATCCTGACTGAAGGGTTGTAATGGCCAATTATTTACGAGTATGTATGTATTATTTTTTCTAGGCAAATCAGGAGTGTATTTCGTTTATAATTGCTTATGCTAATAATTTGAACATACATATTTAAGTTAAAATGAATTTTATTTTAATACATATGTGGTGGTAAATAAATATTTTAGAAAACTTTGTGTGTCGTTACTTTTTTCCACCACTTTACATACTCACATTTGTTTATATTTTAAACTTTAAAACTTAAATTAGATACGATCTGGAATTAGTAAAAATCTAATAACGGGTTTGAAGTAGAGAGAGATTTTCTTTTTTAACTTAAAACTATTTAAACGGTCAATGGACTGGATATGATGACGTCTTTTGAAAATGGGAACAATAATATAAAAATTTCAAATCAAATGAAGTAAAATTTAAATAAAGTTTTTATAAATATTTATGTTTTGTCATTGATATGGCGTCGTCTATATAAACAATTTATAATAAAACCATGCGGAACCATACAATTATAAGACCTTTGATGAACCATTTAACCCAAAAGTGCATAAATATTTATCGTAATAATTATAATAAAAAACCAGTTCAACGTTTAAACAAATAAAAAAAAATTAAAAAAAAAACACAAATTAACGGCAAATAATTTGACAGTTAAGCTAAAACATTATTAGTATAACAAAGGAATTACAAGTTCATGTTTGCAGTGCCTACTATAGTATAAAACGTAAACAAACATTTTTTAATTGTCGTATACAATGGCATTTGTTTTCAAAAAATCATTTCAGGCGGCTAATTTGACATTTACAAGCAATGCTATGTTAAAATGCTTACAATTATTATTGTTTTAATTGTCATAATGATTGATAATAATGTATTTACACTGTAGGTTGGTTTCTTTGTAGTTATTTTGTTAAAACTACTCTGGTCAATGTTCTCAATCAACGCTTTATTTAGTTTTAAAATATTTTTGTTAATGTTTTTTTGTTTTTAATCTTTAAAGAAACAAGTTAATTTTCGTTTAAGTCTATTGACATTGAACGTCACTTGTATTTCATATTGTTAAATTATTACTGTGAGTGACGATGTCTAATGATAAATGTATGTTGATTGTTGGATTTCATTAAATTGAATTTGAATTGATTGTTTTTGTTGTGTTTGCAATTTTTGACATTTCAATGTTTGGTCATTAGACAGATATGTTCATAGATAGATAGGTAGATAGATGGATTATTAATTATGATTTATATAATATAATTAATAGGATTGCTTTTGATATTGCTGCCGTGTCTTATTAGAAATAAAAATATTAGGGATTAAAATCAGAAAATATTTTTCTTTTGCATACGTTTTTAGGGGTTCAGTGTTAACATAGCATTGAGCTGAGTTAAGTGGATCGCATTGTGATCAAATTGTGCTTTAATAATGTGTATTAAAAGTAGATTCCGGTCTGTTTATGTCCCTTTCAAAACATCTTCTTTGTATTACATCCATCCTCTCCCTATAATCTGAAATTCTAATGTAAAACGTTTTGCTAGAAGAGCTAGTGATATACAAACAGTGGTGGAAAAAATAAAACGAACACATTACAAGAATAAAACAAAGTACGAGCGAGTATACACTTTGACTGTATAAATCACTTTAAAAACCAAACAACCTTTGGAAATAATGTCTGGAAGAAATAAAGGCGACAGAATGTTTCAAAATTTGAAATATTTTAATACTTGGCTGAGAACCTCTTCATTTTGTAATCTCTTGTAGTCTCCAGTTCATTGAATTTACTAGCTTAGGTTGAATTGATAGCAGTCTCAAACAGTGTAGCTGGCCTGTTGTAATAGCGATTGTACTCATTCCGTCACTCGACTGTAACTCCTAGCTGGCATTCTCAACCGTCCCAATAGGTTTATGACGGTGGGAATTCTACTAAATCAGTCTTGAGTAGACACGTTCTGTTAATAAAATCTCATTGCCCAAGAATAATGAGATAATGTTCTATGGGCCATTCCTCGTCCTCATCAGTTCAGTTTCTGCAGAACTCATTATGAGATATCCCTAGCCTCTGAGCGTATACAGCCAGAGGACAATGTCCCATTATTACTTCTATGAAATTCGGAGTCAAGTTTTTTTTTTGGTTTCGGTGCAAGTAAGTAAAGTTTGTGTGAGATGATTTGTTTGCTTCTCTGCAGGAGAATACCAATCTGTTATAACGGCCTATGCATGTGCGTCACCTTTGTTGTTCAATCTTCCCATGTCCATGATCCTACATGAGGGTAACCGTCAGGTGGCTCGCTATCTTCTACAGAGACAACCGGAATTCTTAAACGGTCTCAGATGTGATGTACACACTTTCTAGGGCAATATTTGTTGTTTTAATATCAATAAATTGGCGTAGTCTAGTAGGTAGTGTATTAGTTTATTAGACATAAAGCCCGGGTTCGAGCCCCAGGCCAGACATCAAAACGAAATATGAAAAAAAAAAATATTTCTTCGGCGACTTCCTCTTAGCAGTTTTCTGGCAAAAACTCTGAGATTAAATAAACCTGCCATGAAAAAGTTTCTCAAAATCTGTCATTCGGAGTCGACTTTAAACTGTAGGTTCCGTCACTCAAGTATAAAATTTACACACACAACATAAGTGGTGTTAAGAAGCTATGTCGTAATCCTGACTGAAGAGTTGTAATGGCCAATTATGTATTATGTGTGTATGGTGTGCGATCATCAATGCCACTGCCGACTGATGGATAGACACATCCAAGCCGATAGCATAGTTCTTTGTAATTCAAACTGGGAACATCTGGAGGAATCCTCGACGCTTATACATACTGCCCGAAATGCTATTATTCGGATCATTCAAAGGTAACTCTCTAATGGGTTCCTAGAGACAGGAAAACGTCGGAAATCGCATTGGTGATGACTACCCAGGGGTTTAGTTAGACTAGGTGTTTCCTTCCTCGTTTTATAGGGAGGCTTAAATACTTCAAACCCAGCTCAGTTATACCGAACAAAAAGAAATATGAAAATGAAAAAATATTTCCTCAGCAGACTTCTGGCAAAAACTCTGAGAGTATATAAATTGCCATCATTCGGTGTCGTCTTTAAACTGTAGGCCCCGTCACTCTTGGATAAAATTAACACACGCACAACATAGGCGGTGTGAGAAAGTAGGTCGTAGTCCTGACTAATCAATGATTCTCAAAAAATCTGACTTTGTTGATTGATTTGGATTTGATTTGACGGATCAAATACATTCTGTGGAAGATGAAAGAGGATTCAGGCGGTATTTTCGTTGTAGCCAGGATAAAAGCAGATTTAGGTACTGCGCAGTCAATAGGGGTATTCAGATAAATACATACTAATGCTCAAAAATGCGGTTTTGGATAAAATTTAAAATGTTTCCAAATAAAATAGTTTAACAAATTTACAGAATGTCTCTAATTTAAGTACAAATATTTCCGTATTTAATCTTAAATTTTTTTTTAGAATCTCTGTGTGATATTTAAAAATAAATATTTTCTTTCTGAAATCATTTCAGCATGTCCCTGAAACTATTTATACTGGTGCTGACGGTGGCATTATTTGTAACGATGCCCATAAAATCAGTGAACAGCTCAGCGGTTTTAATATCGGATATAACCATGACCGTAATGGTGGAGTTATCATCACGTTATCCATTCTGTAAAATGCATACGGATCGGTAAATAATCTTCTTTTTAAATTCTGTGGAATAGTTAAAATCATAATATTTCTTTGCTATTAACCAGGGGCGACATACAACGCATGTTGCTGCAATCTGATCCCAGACGTATACGACAGGTACCTAGAGAGTCTGTAATGGAATTGGAAGAAGTTTGCTTGAATGCCGGCTCTCATGGCACTGAATTTCGTGGAGGTTTAGGTTTTATTTATCCAGGCACAAAATGGTGTGGACCGGGTAAGTTTGTAGAGCTATGGGAGTTCTAAATAATTTTTAATTTAAATTTTTTTTTAATAGGTACTGCAGCTACGGATTACAATGACTTGGGCTACCATGCTGATGAAGATCGTTGCTGTCGTGAACATGATCATTGTCCGAATGTCTTAAATGTGGGAGAGTGCAGACGTGGCCTATGCAATACCGGCACTTTTACCCGTTCCCATTGCGATTGTGATGCACGTCTTAGGCGTTGTTTACAGTCTCTTAATACCGGTAATTACAAGGAATTCTTGATAAAAAAATGGAATAATTTCTGTTTTTCTTTAATTTCAGAAACCGCCAATACATTGGGCGCCATATTTTACAATGTGGTCCAGGTTACCTGCTTCCAGGAGAGAAGTCCATGTTCGGCCCATCAAAGGTTTGAGAATTTCTTTTATAGAGCCAATCAATGTGAGATTGAATATCGGGCAGCCGATTTATATGTGCCACCTAATGCTGGCAATATTATACAAAAAATTCTATCTCATCCCTATGGCTATGCTAGTCCCTATTCCAATCCCAATAACTATATTTCTGGCCGCTCCTTAGAAAACTCAAATGCTTTCGCAAATGTTAAACGTCGTGTGGGCGTTACATTGGCCTCGGTGGGTTTGGCCGCTAGAAATCTGTTTCGAGAAATTGTGCAAAGTCCTCGAAGCGTATGGGATAGTTTAAAATCTCCAGTAAGCCGGGAGTTACCACCAAATTCCAATTATTATAACAGACCACCACCCCGGTCCTATGGCTATCAATATAGGCGACCAGTAACACCAAATAATTTTTGGAATTTTTAAGAAGATTTTCTCTCTCACTCTCTCTCTCTCCTTTTATTCAAAAGCATTAAAAAAAGACTGATTGTCAAATTTTTCGTTTGTAAAAAGTAGTTTTTAAGCTCATCTTCATCTCGTATACTAATGAATATGCTTAATTAGAGCTGCCAACCTTAATAAATATTTTTAAGGCTTGGCAGGCATCACCATTTGTTTATGTTATAAAACCTTGTATTCATGTTTTATTTTAGTTAATAATGCCATATTATTTTATCCTCTTTTAGTTTTATTCCTATCATTATTTCCTTGACAGTATTTTAGTTTTAAATTTTTAAAAATAAATTAAAAAGAATTATTTGTTTATACATACATGTAACTTGTTTTATTTCCTTTTAACCTTCTTTTGTTATTTTTTTGTTTATTTTTTAATCATTATCATTCATTTTACCATTCCATCAGCGAATCATATCAATACACTGTGTTACAAAAGTCAAAGGTTCTATCTATCCTGCGCACAAATTAGGCTCATCGCATCCTTCTCAGGTATTTATCTTGCCTCCATTTTAAAATTAACCACTTTACCCATGTCTCTTACGTAGAAACTCTCTTATGCTACAATAGATTTTTGCATGCCTTTACAATTGAGGCAAATACATGATCATGATAATTGCTCGCCCTAGATAGCTACCGGTGGTGTCATCTGAATGTGACAACATTCACATGATAATTCGAACATGTGGTCTGGTATTGCATTGTTTAAAAACTATTTCTTTCCTATTAACCAGATGGGGGTGGCCATTTCCTTCGTACGATCCGTGCCACTAAACACACAATAACATCTCCCTGACAATCAATTTCTACTTGATTGCCGTTTTTACAAGCCGACCATGTTCCACTGTGACTATTATATTTACCGGGGTTTCTTCCATAAAAATAGTTAGTAGTCACTATTATCCAATATATCTTATCCAATGGCACCTAAGGTAAATCAAACGCTCTTATACCATCCTAAGATACTACTAGTAAAGGTATGTGTTAAGCTATTAATGTGAAGAATGTCTGATGGGGGAATGGCATTACAGAGCCAAGAACAGAGGGCGAAATAATTCATTATCGCCCAAAATAAACAAACAATCTGCTAAATGGGGTTTATAGTTTCGTTATACACTTTGAAACACCCATAGTGAACTTGAATTATAATCTTTTTTGGAGTACATAGAATGATTAAACTAATGATTACATCACGCACAAGGAGTTTTAATTTTTTGCTCATCTGTGAGAAATGACGTCACGCAATGTATTTTAATTCGGGCCTAATTATGGGCCTAAATATTATAAACACGCAAACTAACGTGCTAGAATTTACTTGGATTTGACAATTGCAACTTTTACTCTTCTATGCGTTTCCGAGAAATGTAACGTTACCACTCGCAACGAGCTCTTTATAGCTATAAATACAGTTAACAGTAATACTTCGATTTACGTCGCCTCGATTAAGGTTGTTTCGATTTATGTCGTCAAATTTTTTGTTCCCCCTAACTTGAATTTGCATCGTCATTTGATTTACGTCGCCTTTTTTTGGAACCAACTGCGACGTTAATCGAGGGATTACTGTAACTTTTTCAAGTTCCTTATTAAAAATATACTACTTTGTAGTATGAGCAATATAAAATTCGATTTAAGTAGTTTCGATTTAAGTCACCTTTTTTTTGGAATCAACTGCGACGTAAATCGAGGGAATACTGTATTTACATTCTCTTATCTGTCGAAATTATTTTTAATATTCCTTTAGATTCTTTAAGGAGCATAAAACAATCCGAAAACATTTCCATCTTCTTATTCCGATTCAGTTTTCTTTCTTTAATTTAGTCTAATTAAGATTTCCCTAATTAAGCAGGTGATTGGCTTAGTACATACAGCAAGTTCTAGAATGAAAGGGTTGCTATTAATCGTTGCCTAAACAGAATGCAGCGTGTAATATATAAATATTGTTACATTATTGAATTGCGTGTAGTGCACTAAGAAGTAAGTTGCTTTACATTTCTATGATGTTGGATCCTTGATGTTATCCTCCTCTTTGGAGATATTCGAACCTGAGATGCTTGGGTTTGTAGCCAAGCACTGTAATCACTACACTACAATAAGAAAACGCAAAGGACACTGTAGCTATACTTCCGGGTAGCTGCAGGGACTACCAAGCTTGCCATAGAGTAATACATGTCAAAAAACCAATGAAGAGATATGTTTTCCCCCTCAATACATGGGGAAAACTGAACATTTCTTTAATGTTTTTTATTTTGTTTGTTTGGAAAATAAATTATTTAATAAATATTCTTTATGCCATAATTTTACGCATATTTCCAGAGCCGGCTATAATCAAACCGAACAGGAAGCCATTTGTGCTCAATGGCAGTATCAACCTTCGGAAAAGTATGTACCCAGTGCACCAGGACGTACTTAAACGTTGGAAATTAAAAACAACGACAAACAACAACAATTACGAAAAAACTTATCAACAATGAAACTTTTAAAACACCGATAAAAAAACAACAAAACAAAAAACAACGAAACTATTTTCAAAATCAAAATAATAAAATTATTTTTTAAATTAAATTTTATTGGACCATTTAAAGATTAGTAAGTAGTAGTACCAACGAATGAAACCAAAACGAAAGAAACCGAAAACCATATCACGTACATACATACATACGTATATGTAATAATGTTTAGAGAGATAAGTATAGTGTGCTAGTCTCTAAATAATGTAATATGTACATTGAATAAAATTTAGAAATAAACGTTTAAAATAAAAATATATATGTGTACACACACGATTAATATTGTTTTTTAAAAATATTTACGGCTTTGAATTTCTACAATTTCATTCAACACATACAAGGGAAAGAAAGGACATGAAAGGAAAAAAGTGGAGTTTTTAGGTCTCTGTACTAGAATGGGGGTTTGAAAAGCAATATGTCACAGGAAAATAAGTTCTTTACTTGTTGAAACCACTTAAAACGCTTTATTTTTGAGTTCCAATAAAGTAAATGCTATTCACCGGCAGACACTATAAATCCAATTTAATTTAAACATACTATTTTCAAAACCTATATCCACCTCTTCACCTCAACCGTGCGACTCTGTGTTTTTTCAGACTTTGTTTTCCTCCTATCCCACCACAATATTTTTTTTATTAATAACGATAATTTCCCAACAAATGATGTGTTTCTAAAGTGAAATGAGTGTGCTGAGATGGTGAATTTGTAACACATTTCCTACTACAAAAATGCACACTATTACCATTGTGACAGTGCTACCACACGTTCATGCAATTCCAATGGTGAAATTATAAGGATTATGTCTGGAATAAACAGATTTCAACTTGATTAGAGTATTTGATTTGTTTGGTGAATAAAATATGTTCAGGTGAAGGTAGAAAAAAGCCCCGGTTAGCGAAATGTCCACGCAACGTACGTTCGTTTTTAGCATATGAAGAGCAATGTAAATGCTTACCGAAATAACATTACGGTTCGGTAATCGCTCTTATTGCTTTTCGTATGCTAAAATCGAACATACATTCCATTACGTTCTGTGGACGTTTGGCTAACCGGGACTTAGTAATAATGAAAAAAATCATTTGAGGATATTTTTTTTTGGCTTGGAAGACAAAGGAAGAAAAAATAAACGATTAGAAAAGGTTTAGAAATTTCTAAGTATCAGGCTTCATTTCTCGGTACAGGGAGCATCTAAGGACAGCGATATAGTACTTTTCTGGAGGAAACCGTGCACGGGCCTTGTGAAAGAAAATCATGCAATAAGGAGTCTTTTAAAAAAGCCATGCAGTAATTTCCTGAAAAACGATATAAGTTTCATCGGCAGGAAACTTTACACAAATCTTGTGAAGACAGCAGCATAGAAGTCTTCAAAAGAAACAATGCAGTAGATTTCCATGGAAAGCGAAACACAGATGTAGAGATCAAAACGGTAAAAGAATTTTCCGGTGAAAGCATTACAAAAGTTTGCAGATCTTGCGCTGACCGACCTCTCCTTCCTGGATTCGGGGGAACTTGGTCAGTACAGGAACTGAGTTCAACCGTGGCGTCACAACGGGCCGCTATGCATGCTCAAGTGAGCTTCTGGTATGAAGCTACCACACTAACCTAACTTAACCTATTACAAAAGTTTTCTGAAAAATGCGGTAAGCAAGTCGATCATTTCTTTAATCTCACGCTCTCCTTCTCTCTCTATATTTCTCTTTCTTTCTAATGCTCGCTTTAACTGCCTTTCTTTCAGGCCCCCTATCTTCTTCTTGGCCATACGAGAATGGTTTAATAAGTCCGCGACTTCTTAGAGTTTTATAATGCATTCGAGTGCTTGTATATTTTGCGGAAAATACCGTCAATAGTATGCCATAGGCACTCTGCATCACCAATTTTAATGATGAAAAAATGTTGTTTACTGTATTCCGTTCTGGCCATACAAACCCGTAGCTTGTGCAGAGTTGGTCAAAACCCAATACCAATTTTGATAACCTCGACAAATTTTAACTTATGGAATTAATACAAAAATTAGACAAACTTGTGATAACGTCCATAGAAGAACTCATAGGAGATTACATAAATACTTGAGCATTACAACACTTCAGTCAGTATTACGGCCTAGCTTCTTACACCAGCCATGATGTGTGCCTTAATTTATACTTGAGTGGCGGGACCTACAGTTTAACGTCAACTCCGAATGACAAATTTTTGAGAAACTTTTTCATGGCAATTTTATTTATTCTCCGAGTTTTTGCCAGAAATCTGCTGAGAGGAAGTCGTCGAAAAAATATTTTTTTTCATATTCCGTTTTGATGTCTGGCCAGTGGCTCGAACCCGGGCTGTACGTCTAATAAGCGAACACAGTGTCCATAGGAGATTATAATGTTCAAAAATAAACAGTTTGTGTTATATACGAAATTGTGTATTTACGTTAAAAAGTCATGGACTTTTGTAACGCCCTCATATGTCACACCAGATGATGCATTTAAAAGTAGAATATTTTTCTTATTTTTTTTTCATTAAGACGCTTTTATGATGATTTGGTGCTTATGGAATATAGTGTGTACTTTTTGTTTTATGAACAACATTATAATTCCTTACTCAGAATACAGTTGACTCATAATTGAACATAAACAGAGTATACCTTCGATTAGCAAAAACTATTTACTAGGCGTACAGTTCTCATAAAGCAGTTGCTGTATACGAAACTATTTATTTCTCAATATAATTTGCGTTAATGTCAATATGTATATACATACATACAATACATCCTCGTACTTATACTGACTGTACCATAGGAACATAATGATAGGTACCCAGACAAACGCATTCAGCCGTTCCACTTTTCCCCTCCCGCAGTGCCTTCAATGGTTACAATGATGTGGTTGGTGTCTAAAGTTTTCACAATGTTTGGCAGCGAACAATTTCCAGCATTAGAAACACCAGGAGGAACTTAACATGTGTGTGCATGTAAGAAAACACTTTCAAATGTACATATGGTTGGATAGAGAAGTATGTATATGTACATAGATACAGAAACTTGGCATTCTTAACATCCTTTTTGCGTAGATAGATACAACAACGGCAACGACAACGACAACGACAGCGACAACAATAATGCCAATAACAAAATGCAAATGTTTGGTCAGTTAAGGAAAACATGGCAACAGAAAATCACTGTTTTATGTTCTATTCCTGCATGTATACCACCACACTTCATTCCATACATACATGTTTATATGTCTGTCTGAATGTGTGTGTGTATGTCCTTAAGAGTAGTAAAGGCCAAGAGAGTATTATACAGACAAAAAAAAAGTAGAATCATACCAGCATGAGTGTTGGAAGTAGCAGTAGAGTTTGTAACATTATGGATATAGAAAAAGGACCTTTCCATACATAATTTATTAATATTTTGTAACCATATATGTATGAATATATGTACTCGTATGTACATATGTATGTATGTATATAACAGCATTTGATTGCGTCTTTTATTCCGATACGATTTTATAAAAATTCACAATTTGTTTGTGTTATTTTTTTATTAACTTACATTATGCGTGTGCCTACTAAGGCAGAAGTGTAACGAATATCAAGATTTTTCTTAGGTATTGAGTAAGGGAAACTGATTATAAAGAAGTTCCCTTAGTCTACATATGCTATCTTCCATCTTATTTCAATTCATTGTCTATTTTGAATTTTATTAATCAAACCTTTTGATTTCTTTCCACCAAAGAAAGGTTAATCCTTCCTACTGTGTGAAATGGTAATTAAATTCTTTGGCTTAGCATGAGATGCTTTCGATCCAAACGATCGCCTTAGAAAGATAAGGCAGCGCAACTTCTTGAGAAAGAGTTGGATTCAATCCGGAATTCCTCACTACTACAACAAAGCAATACATTTTTACATGCTATTGTTTCTAGTAAACGGAAGTTGGCAACTCTCTTATTCTAGAAATTGTCATAGTAAACCAATCTTATGTTCGGGAAAAAACTTTTTCGATAAAACTACAGCCAAGAAAAGGAATCATGGGAATTAGGGGCGATGATTTGCGGTGTCACTATGCTCATTAAAGATATGAAAAAAAACACATTTGAAATCTAATGATAATGG
This sequence comes from Sarcophaga rosellei, assembly GCA_930367235.1. Lineage (NCBI taxonomy): Eukaryota > Metazoa > Arthropoda > Insecta > Diptera > Sarcophagidae > Sarcophaga > Sarcophaga rosellei. Next base: position 73,520,215 of record OV884018.1, on the reverse strand, counting down.
TGTTTACATCTATTTTTGCCTAGAAACAACGGCCTCTGTAAAAATTTTGTTGGGTTTTTGTATTTGACGTAGTGGTGATGACTTTCTCTCGTTAGATATTTGATATTTTCGATGCCTTTCTTCGCTATTACACGTTGATTTATCATTTCTGGCGTTCTCTGGATGGATAATTTAAAGGAAAATTAAGCCGCCTAACGTGGGTTCACAGGGAGAAGATACATTCAAAGTTTTTGATGAAGTAAACGTCAGAGTCTGACGGTAAGACAAGGGCTCATAGTAGGCGCAAAAGTTCTTTATTGACGATTTTCATTTGGCATTTTTCTTAATAATTCAATCATCACTTTTGTTCACTACTAACATCAGAAATGGGTGAATATTATTGAGATTTAGGTCCTTGTGGTTTACTACGTTTAAATACTGAGGGAAACCCTGAAAGGACTTTGTTATATTCACACACACTATAGTCTATAGATGATTTTCTGCTAATCTAACAGAAAAACACAGCAAAACTTTTTGGCGACTAATTCCAATTGTAGTTTTCATAAGTGACCCGTTTCTTATCACCGGTTACCCGGTTCAAAAATCAGCCGATTTTTTTGTGTTTATTTTGTGATTCAAAAGTTCTTTCTGTGTTTAATCTGCGACACCCATAGACAGATTGATTGGACCACATTCGCTAGAAATCGATTCATATTTGACCCCAGATAAGTCAGAACATGGTATTTAAAGTTCTGCTAACCTCAAGTAAATTCCCAGTAGGGCTTAGTTAATTTGGAAGGATATTTAAATCATAATGAGAAAAAAAAACATTTCTTTCGGAGATTACCTTTTAGCAGCTTTCTTATCAAAAATTTGTTGTTTGCAGTCGACTTTAAACTGTAGGTGCCGCTACCCTTGGATAAAATTAACACACACAATATGGCTGGTGTGAAAAGCTAAGATGTAATCCAGACTAATGGGTTGGTATGGCCAATCAAGTAAGTAGGATTGGTAAGTAATTAATTTTACATTTTTTTAACAGTTCATTGGGAACTAACATCACGTGATTTAACGTCACTAGGCCATTTTTGAGCCAATACGTAGAGTTGCTCGTCTACAAGAGTAATATGGTCGTAGGGGTCGTTGGGGAGATATTAATCGAAAAGCTGGAAGAAGAATGCTGAAATTGGAAGTCGTGGATGTTCCATATTTAGTGTAGTTGCGGGTAATTTTTATATGTAAAAATCTTTAAAACACATAAGGCAAGCATTCAAAGAAATATTTCATTCACTTCTGCAAATATTCTGCGCAATTTTTCAATATTCGTGTTGCCAACGCAATCATTTGCTGCATCGCGAGATTCAGTCTTTTATTATAAAACTACATACATATGTATATAATGGATCATTACAATCCATCACTCAGGATTACGAACCTAGTTTCCCACACCACTTATGTTGTGTGTGTGTGTTCATTTTATCCATGAGCGGGGGGAACTAAAATTTAAAGTCGACTGCGAACGACAGTTTTTAGAGAAACTTTTCATGGCAATTTTATTTGCTCTCAGAGTTTTTGCCAGAAATGTTGTGAGAGAAATTCACCGAAGAAATATTTTTTTATATTTTAGTTTTGATGTCTGACCTGGGGCTTGAACTGTGGCCTTACGTCTAATAAGCCAACACACTACCTACTAGACTACGGCGACTTTTATATACATATATTATTATTATATTTATTTACTTATTTAATAATTACAATACAATTACTATTTATAATTTAATTATTTTAGGAGCTAAGTAATTTCGACCATCTGCTTGGTGTAGTGTAACAGCTCTGGTGAGAATCGAACCCCCAACCTTTACGCTAATAGTCTAGCACACTACCCAATAGACTACTAGTGAACCCACTTAACGTATGACTATGTATGTCGAAAATATTAATTCTAGGGTAATTTTTTATTTTTCTTCTTTAAAGAAATTATTTTTTCACTCATCTAACATGGTTATTAAAGAGAAAAAAATGTGGCAGAGCAATCATAAGCAAAACAGTTAGAGACTTAATCGTTACTGTTATATTTCAAGTGTTTGTGGCAAATAATATTTTATTTTTGTTGTTGTTGTTGTAATTTGGTATCTGTGCCAATAATACATTTACAACAATAGCTAACATTAAGTCATGTTTTATGGCAGTTATAATGTTTATTAAACACCAGAAAAAAAAGAGAAGAAAACAACAACTTAAAATGCATTTTTCGGAATAAATAAACTACCGATAGGTCCTTAAGAGTTGAATGTTTTTTTTAAAAAGGATAATAAAAATAAACTATAGGATATTTATATAGGATATATATGGACTTTTAATATATGTTAGGTACCTACATGTGTATGTATACTTACATTTAAATTATACTTTTGGCAAATACTCTATAAAATTAAAAGAGTTTCTTTTGTAGATAATCAGTAAATTTTCATAAAATTCATTGCATTGCCTTACATTGCAATTTAATTTATTTGTTTTAGTTTTGTACTTGTATTTTATATTTAATTTACATTTTATTTTGTATTTACATATACACATCCATACATAGTTTTATTATTGCAATAGAAAAGAAAGAAACAAATGAATATCTTTGTATTGCCATTCTAGTTGAACTTGTTATTCTGCCAAGCAAATGTTTCTAGTATGTGTACCCGTACATAGTTGAAGTTGAAATTGTATTATAAATTTAATTTGCCACACAAAACAAATGCTGTTTGTTTAATTAAGATCTTTGTAAAATTTCTTAAGGGTTAGTAATGAATTATAGAAACAAGAAATTTCATCATCATCCTATAAAAGTTAAGAAAATGAATGGAAGATGACTTAAGAAAATAAATACTGGGTGCATAGAAAGATTTCTATATGCTTTGAATAGATTCATACAACATCTTCTATGGATTTCTCACAGACGTATGAGTAATGTAAATACGTATACAATCGCATACTGTTTATAGGCTCATCTGTCACAAGCAACATTTAGCTGAAACCGCCAGATGTTGTGGTCGTCATAGTCTCTAGTTATTATCTTAGTGAAGAGGTGACCATATCATCTATTGTACTCCCCTCAAACTTCATACGGTATCCTTATAATAACTCTTCCAAGCATATTTCCTGTGGTCGTCATATTTCCTAATTATTATCGTCGTGAAAAGGTGCTTTAGTACTGCGGCCAGACGATCTTATTGTATCCTTATCCTTATAATGTCTCCTTCAAGCATAGTTGCCTGATTAATTTTAGGATGCTGCTTGCTGTCAACAGTGACAATTCTCTGCTTTGCACTTGATGTGCACCCAAACATTTCTCTCTGGTATACATTAATTGGAACCTGTAACAAGAATGTGTTCCAATGTTTCATTCTCATTGCGACAGAATCTGATTTTGGGCTCGAGATAACCTCCCTTTTGAATAAGTGTACTCTGAGTTTACAGTGTCCTGTCTCAAGACCGGGTACCAATCCCAGGATAGTCCTGGATAGTCCATAAGTATGACCCATGTTTGCCCTTATTGTTGTTTCCCAACAAAAGCTTCGATTGCCTTAAAACCACCAGGTTTCAGAAGAGCGTCTAGTGAATATTGTGGTAGTTTACTATAGAAGTGTTCCGGGTTTAAAACTCAGCTCTGCTATCTTGAAGAGACAAAAATTAAAAAAAATATGTCCCAGGGACATTTTTGATAAGTATGTTGTTGCTGAAGTCGCTGTAGTCTAGTAGGTAGTGTGTGAGGCCACGGTTCAAACCCCAGGTCAGGCATCAAAACAAAATTTGAAAAAATATTTTTTCGGCGACTTCCTCTCAGCAGATTTCTGGCAAAAACTCTGAGGTTAAATAAAATTGCCAAGTTTCCCAAAAATTTGCCGTTCGGAATCGATTTTAAACTGTAGGTCCCGCCACTCATGTATGAAAATAATGCACACAACATAAGTGGTGTGAGAAGCTAGTGCGCAATCCTGACTGAAGGGTTGTAAGACCAAATATGTACGTTCTATCGAATATCTTCTCACTTATGAAAATAATTCTTCGTTAAATTCACCTTAAAGGAAATACTCTCACGCGTCACTGAGCCTTGACTAAGCATGGGGAGAGTCTTCGCTTCCTTACTTGTAGAGGACGTAGAGGTTGTAGATCGGTTGAGGAGAAAGAGAGTATTGTCCACTTCATTTCCCTATGTCCGCCTTTGGTTTCCCTCATTCGGCTCACTCTTTTACGGTGGCATAAAGGATCTATAGTATCTCGACATAAGATCCGACCACTAGATTTAATAAACTTACAGGCTAGTTTTCGGTTTGATTCTGAGGGAATCATGCATGAATGCGAGGCTCAGAAACAGACTGTTAAGCTCAATCTATTAGCACATGGCAGTCTGTTCTGGAGCGTTACCTCAGTACGATGACAGCTATCTTAACTGCAGTATTGTTTACTAAACCACTTTTTTCATTTAAAAAACTATTTTATCGAGTTTTATTTTTTCAATACACCCCGTATAAAAAAATATCTTCTATGTATTCTTTGTATTGTAATTTAATTATCCCTTAAGTACTTCTATATATGTATGCATGCATTTGTTAAATCAAAGGTGAGATAAAATCTTTCTTATTGCTTTGTTTCTCATCTTTGGTTTTATACCTTGGTTTTATTCTTCAGGTGCCAGGTAAGTCATTGTAGAGTGGGCTGTATGGCGTGTGGTAGTGTAAATAACTCAACCTATGTGAGTATTGATTGCTTTTAATTCATGTTAATCGGATTTGCTACAGAACTTCCTTCAATAAATTAAATTATACGATAATACTTGTATTTATTCAAATGAAGAGCAAAATCGTAATGATTTTCTAAAATCCCTACGTTTTAAGAGCGACAAAATGTTTATTTGCTGGAATTATGCTGTTGCATGATATAAATTAAAGTTATTTTAAGTGCTCAATTAAAATTAAGCCTTTCTAATGCTCTCTAAGAAAATGCATTTTATATGGATGAAGATACGTTTACCAATAACTTAGACAAGGTGATGCAAAAGTTATGTTTGAATGAGACTTTGTTATCATTTTGGTGTGGAAAAAACTTTCTATATTCATGTGGTCAACTCACGGGTTAATGCGTATTTATTAATTTTTGATTCGCCAAGCTGTAACGGAAGTTCAAATGTCTCGAACAAGTTATCATCTTGTTTGGTGCTTAAAAATTTCCAATTTTGTCCACCTTCAGTTGTCCCACCCTAGTGGAACCAACAAAGTTTGGAACTATTTTTAGCAATAAGCCTAAAATCTGCGCCTAGTACTACTTGCAATTCAATTCCACAAAGGAATAACTGCCAATTACCTTTTTACGGCATATACAGCCCTTAAAACTTCAATTTAGCCAATACAATAGCTCTTCTTGCCCAATAATAGTAATTATTTATGTGTTACTACGTTTTTCGACATTAAATTATTTCAGACACCGCTCCTCTTGGATAACATTAACACACACTAGAAACGAGGTTTTAATCCTGACTGTAGTAGCCAATAATGTATGTACATAAGTGCGTGTCTATTCAAACTTACCCTATAAAAAACCTTGTTTCATTTCTTGTTCTTAGCTACAGTATTCCTCGGATATTAGGGAGGAGTACAGTACAGCGGGGAATTCTTATATCGAAATCCCTCACCTGAGAACAAAGAGTCGCGTGTAATTCAAGCCGGTAGAATTTTATTTGTGTCAGTGACAGCAATGGATTTGGAATGCCAGCTGGTGGGAGAATACTTTGATCATTTTTTTAAAACGTGTAAAATATGAGTTCGTAGATTGCAAATAAAATAAAAATAAATTTGTGTTTCTTTATTATTTGCACAATTCTGTGTGCCGCTGTTTACAACTTTAAGTAATGGACAACAATTGCTTTGTTTGTTATTCCTCTATTTACACCCTTTGCATAAACAATAACAATCACTAAACAATTGTTCGAAAGATCTTTGTAACGGAGATCTTCATATCACAATTACTCTTTTTAAACACAAAAGACTGACTGAACTTCACTAACTCCGTTGCCGAATTTGCCTTGCCTTTTATATGGCAAAGTAAACAGTCTGAGGAATCTTCTTGAAGGCGAATATTCGTGGCTTCGCCTTCTCAAGATCTCTGTAACTGTAAACATCGCTGTTTCATTGCGGTTGTTTATGTACAATTTTGTTTACATTTATTCTTGTAATGCTTGTTGTTGTATTTTTGTTTACTTGTTTACCATTTATTTATGCTGGTGTTTGTTGGTATATTTTTGTTTACTTGTTTACCACCAATTTTTTTTTCTGGTTTTTTGTTGTTATATTAGTGTTATATTGTCCGATAATTTGTAAACAAGTTCATTGCTTTGTTTTTGTAGCTTTTGTTTAATAATTTTAATGTTACACTATGATAAAAGCAAAACACCAGTATTTAGATTTTTCCTTTTCGTAACAGTCTTAAAACACAATAATGTTGTACGACTCTTAAGAAAAACTAGTTACCTTTACATTATGGCATTACTTATGTGTTACCCTTTGTGAAATATTTTATTAATAAATGTTTATTATGACGATATTTCATGGCATTGAATTAAAAGTATTTGAATTTATTAATGCTTTTAAATGGCACTTAAATTATTTATTCATTAATACGATTTTATTCCAGGAACACTCTTAAAGTTCTTGACTTAATACTAAAAATTTATAAATAAACATAAAAAATTCATATTTTAGAAAATACTCTTCAATTTGACATATTTTTTGTTTTGGTTTAACTTTGTTATGCAGTGTAACTAGATTTTACATTTTGTTTGTTTTTTCCTTTTTGGCCAAAACTTTTCCAATCAATAATAGAATTTTCAAAATAACAACACTTTTCCATCATTTAATACTTTGTGTTCTATTGTGTTTGGCCCCCCCCCCCCCCCCCCCCCTTTTCATAATTTGATCTTAAATTGTTTTTAAACTGACCGGTTTTTGTGTTCACATTTCTTTAGAAATTTCATTACATTTCTTAAGAAATTCATTTTTATTATTCATAAAGTGTTTAGAAAAGTCAAAAAGAACACACAAAGAATGAGTGAATGAATAGGAAAAGTAAGAAACGAAGCATTAATACTTTCAGAAACTGAGATTTTTTCTCCAACAAAAAAAAAAAGAAAAAAAAAAAACAAATTTATGCAAATTAATTCAATTGAATTTTAATAACGAGCGAGCCACAATAGAAATTCAAGAGCCGCTTAGCAGCAAGAAGGAAATAAGCAAAAAAGTAGGAGAGGAAATAAGAAAACTTTCCAATGTGAGGCGTTTTACTGTTAATTAAACTATTGGTGAGTCATATAGTTCGGCTAGAAGTATTTGGAAGAGGCATAAACATAGTTTGTATTCGCTTCTCTTGTTAGTATTCATGAACTAGGCTAAGAAAGCAATGCATTTTGTATGCCCTAAGTTAGGAATGAAGCCACCGTAGTCTACTAAATAAAGAGTTGACCTCTTAAAAGCGATATCGTGGTTCATCCTCTGACTCAGCCATCTTAAATAGAACAAAACGCAGCAGTCTCCTGGCAAAAATTCTGAGAGTATTCGTACTGAAACACTCTTTATATTCGGGGTAAATGTACCATTAAAAGATATAAACGTAAAGTCTTCTTTAGACACCCTACAAACTACAAACATTTATTGCCTTATACTTACCTCGCATACCTCCAATAGGAAGAAAAACAATGGTTTGCCCAACAAGTACTAGGCAGGGATTTGTCCTGACCCGGAAGAGCATTCTAAGGTTCGTAAGGGCAACAGAATTAAAGATAGTGTAATGTAGCAGGTAGTGTGTTAGCTTATTAGACTGGAGCCCCCTCCCCTCAAAACCTGGCTCAGACATCTTATACAGAACGAAATATGATAAAAAAAATTCTCGGCCACTTCCTCTCAGCAGTCTTCTGACAAAAACTCAGAGAGTAAATTAAATTGTCATGAAAAGTTTCTCACAAATATGTCGTTCGGAAATGACCTTAAACTGTAGGTCCCGTGACCGTGTTGTGTGAAAAGTTAGGTTGTAATCCTGACTAAACGGTTGTATTGATCACTAAACAAAATTAAAAAATCAATTTGGTTGGCCTACATTTCTTTGAAAATGAAGACGGCGCAATCATTACGGTCAATCGAGGCACGTATCGCACCATGATAACCGATTTTTTGTACCCTCTCTTCATGGTATTGATGTGAAAAATGTTTGGTTGCAACAGGATGGTGCAACTTGCCCTATATCTCATGCCACAATCGGATTGATTGCGTCAAGCGTTTGATGGCCGTTTAATTAGTGGAAATGCTGCAATTGGACGCCATTGGACTATTTTCTGTGGGGCACCTTTAAAGAAAAGTGTTATACCGACAAACCAGAGACCAGACAGCATTTGAAGGCAAATATTGGTGATGCCATCGCCGAGATGCGACTCCATACGCTTGAAAAAGTGCACGAAAACTTGTCCAATCGAATCAGGTACAGTGAATCAAGCCGCGGCAGTCATATCAATGAAAGAATATTCCATTTCTAACCGGAAGAATTGTATAATTGTATATTACTCCTTATCGTGAAAAAAATGTGAACATTTTTTTCGCCCGGATTTCTTTTATCACCCGAACAAGAATTTTCTATCGTGAATGTCACGTGAATTATTTTTCCCTTCGAATCATATGTGTTTGTTCGAAATAAAACTGGCTTTAAAAAATAAATAAATTTGTCAAAACTACAATTAAATTTTTAAAACTAACAAAAATGTTTAGAATTGGTGCAGTTTTGGTATTAGACTGGAAGAAGAAAATGAAAGAAAATTAAAAGAAAGAAGTATAAGTATAAGTAGTAAATAAACCTGTCATGAAAAAACTTCTCAAAAATCTGTCGTTCGGAGTCGACGTTAAACTGTAGGTCCCGCCACTCACGTATAAAATTAACGCACACAACATGAGTGGTGTGAGAAGCTAGGCCGTAATCCTGACTGAAGGGTTGTAATGGCCAATTATGTATGTATGTATAAGTAGAACATTAGGGGATGCTTCAAATTTTTTGGAATTGCCCCATGTACAGTTTGTGGTAGTGTAATTCTCGGGTCCAGATTTTTTAACCATTATAGAGTCAACAAAGATGCGTTAAGTTATCTTTTGAAAACTCTAACAAATGCTCTACCGGTTCCAAAGAAAAGTACAGCTGTACCTCCAGTTATTAAACTTTGTTCGTGTTTGCGGTTTTTCGCTGAAGGTGGACACCAAAAAGTTGTAGGGAGCGACTATCATCCCGCGATAACACAATCAACATTCACCGAGGTATTTACAGAATTTCTGGATGTCATGGAAATGCAAATATGTCAAACATGTTTTTGTGTGCACAGATGGCACACATGTTAACACAATAGCTCCAAAGCAAGCAAAACATCTCTACTATAATAGAAAGGGACAATTTAGTCTAAACGCTATACCTTCTTTTGATTCTTTGTTGTAACCACCAACTATGGAAGGATTTTCCCGCATTTTTTGCAACCAAATCTCAATTTGTTTTTTATTAGTTGAATTGCCCCTGAAAATTTAAATTTGTACTTAATTATTATTAAAACCAAAGATTTCCGATACAACTTACATTTTCCTTTTTTACTATTCGCCTCTAAAAATCAAAGTGAACAAATATTGAGAAAATGTCGAACAAATTCACGTGAAAAATTATTCACGATAGGAGGAATTTTTTTCGAAGTTACTATATGTTCGGGCGAAGAAAATTCATGATAAAAATTTTGTGAACAGTGAACAAAATTCGGGCGAAATTTTTTTCACGATAAGGGTGAATAATAATATAATAATAAATAATAAATTACCTATCGTGGATAAAATTTACATACACACAACATGAATCGCATTAGAAGCTAGGTTAGGTTAGGTTAGAGGACGTGTACTTGTCAACTGTAACAAGTACAGTACCCGGAGGTCGAATTGACCCATTGTACATGAGAAGCTAGGTTGTAATGATCAATTAAGTAAATAAGTTATACGGAAAGGCTATATATATTAAGGGCTGTATACTAGATCGTATGATCGCATTACTTTAGTACCTCTACACATCAACACAACAGTAAAAGCGACTGTGATAAAAACTGCATTTCAGTAAATACTGCAAAATTACCTCATGAAAAATTATGTGTAATACTATAAACACAATAAACGCAACGCAGCAACCACAACAATTTTGCAATTGTAGCCTAAGCTGCATGTACAAGCGAGACAAATAAAAAAATAACCTTTTCCTGCGTTTTTTAATGCCAGTTATTGTATGAACAGCATTAATTCTCACATTGCCAGCACAAATCCTCTCACTGTGAGCACTAGTTCCCTCATTGCTGCGAATAAAAATAGAAATTAGCTTGAAAGCAAAGCAGCAGAATCTTTGCTTGTTGTCGCATTGCCTTTAAAATAAACACTTCCATATACACCCATGTATTCTATTTTTGAGAGTTTGCTGCGTTTGCAGCGTTGCATTTGTTGTGCTGCTGACAGTGATGTTTGATGACTTTATTGATGATAATTACCAGGGAAATAATGGCAAAAAATTTCATTGAGATTAGTTATCACAAAGTGATTTAAAATCAACTCCAATTATAAACTTTTTTTATATTTTTCCATTTGCATTATTCATCATTTATTTTGGAAAACTCTTTTCCACAAACATTTAAAAATTTCTGTAGAAATTGCTGCAAAACAAATTTAGATCAACGAGTGTGTATGTGTATTTATGATTTGAAAATTCTTGTAAGTATATATTCATATATTTACTTACTTACATACGTATATAAATATGCATAAGTAAGTATATTTAAGTAATATGTATTTCAAGCATGATTCCTAATGGCCATTTCCGTTTAATGATCATTTATTGTAAATATTTTTGTTAAAACTTGAATATTGTTCTTCAAACAATTGAAGTGTAAATATTTTTTGATTTCATAAAATATTATATTTTTAAATTCTTTTGTACAATTTATTGATTTTAACATTTTGTCAATATTTAATACAGGATTAAGATGCTTGTACTTTATGAGTACATCATAATGACCAACCACAACCTCCTTTAGTCTTTAATTCATCATTGTCTTTTGAATTCTTTTGAATAATTTTTGTTTTTTTTGCCTTTCCTTTGCCATTTAAAGTAAAATACATAATGTTCTTCCCTTTCCTACGGAAATAAAGAAAATTAAGAAGTATTCGTGTAATGAAATGGTTTCTGTTCATAAGAGTTCGCATTGAGCGTTTCAGAGATTCTGTTGTTTAAACTGAATCCCCGTTGAAAGTTGAACAATTGTTTGCAGAGTGTGTTGATGGTTAAGATTTTGGTTAAACAATCGGGATTCATGTTTTTCTCTGTTTTTTCCTTTTTCATTTTCCATCAAATTTATTTGATAGAAGGGGAGGCGGTGTGTATGCGAATACTCCCACTATTAACTTTCAATAACATGACAACGTTAACGACAGCATCAGCATCAGCGATATCGAAAACATTATGGTCCTTGGCAGTAAGATTTGCTGTTCTTCTTAAAATTTTTGTTGTTATTGTTGTTGTCCATGTCCTTTGCTCTTTTCCATTCCCTATTAATGGAATAAATCTGTCTTGCATGTTGTCTATTGATTAAAACATTATTATAATGATGGTGGTGGTGGTCGTTAAAAATGTTGCCGTGAGTTCATTTTCAACTTGACAGTCAGTCAGGCATTCATTCAATAATTGTTACTCAACTTTTTAAAAGTTTAATAGGCGTACAGTATTAAATGAAAGGATATTTGTTTCAATTAAGTTACAAACATTAGAAAGAGACATTTTTTTTAAATTTAATTTAAAAAGTTCGTCTCGAACTATATGTATTATGAGAATTTTCATTACTTCTAAGAGAGGAGAGAGTGACTTTAGGTGTGGAGGGCCTTACAACAATTCTTTCGCGAGTTCAGTTAAAAATGACAGGAAGTGAGAGTTTAAAAGACTCTTTCTCCTTATGGCAAGAGTTTGGCATTGGCACTTCAGTTAAACAATAATATCCACGTAGTCTTCTCCAATTTACAGATTTTTTTCGAAGTTATTCAAGAGAATTTTGAGTCCCTCATGCCTTCCAATAAGACGCGAAGCTGTAAAAACTACAACAGTTCGTATGATGGCATTGAGGTTCAAGGAAAGTAGTGATACTCCCCACGTACTTCTCAGTTTAACCAATCTTTTAGGAGTCATGCGCCGCAATACCGAGTATATCTGTATGCCTTCTAAAAAGGCCTGAAAGAACTGCAGTAGTACGATAGATGGCATTGAGGTTCAAGGAAAGAAGCAATTAGAACTCTTTTAGATTAGTACAACAGATTAGTACAGCATAGCCTAGTAGTAATCCACTTATCTTTATGCAGTAAACGAAATTTAGGTTTCTTATATAACAACAGTAGGATGCCAGTAACAGTTTGGTAATTACGTACACGTATCCTATCTAGTCAGACATTTCCAGCATTCTTGGACAAGAGCAAATATTGAAGTGACATTCGTAAACGACTTTATCGACACATAGTGGTCAGGATAAATCAGACGATTTTCAGGAAAAATCGCATCACCCAACAAGCATTGCGCAGATTTTAGTATGGCCATAAACATCTGGAGCTAATTGCTGCAGTCTAGTTGGTAGTGTGCCGGCTTATTAGCCGTGAGGCCTTGGTTCAAACCAAAGGTCAGACATCTCGTACAAACGTAATATGAAAAAATATTTCTTTCGGTGACTTCCCCTTAGGAGATTTCTGGCAAAAATCTGTGAATAAAATTGCCATGTAAAGTTCCTCAAAAATCTTTCGTTTGGAGTAGACATTAAACTGTAGGTCTTGCCACTCATGTGTATAAAATTAACATACACGACTTAAGTGGTGTGAGAAACTAGATCGTAACCCTTGCTGAAGGATTGTAATGACCAATTATGTTATGTATGAGTACCAATACTTTAATTAAACTTTAGGGACGCCTCTGCCACTACATCTCTTCGCATAATGGTTAGGCAGGTGCAAAGACTTCGCTTACCCGCAAATGACTTTCGTAGAGGTTATATATCGATTAAGAGCATCTCGACTTTATTTGCCAAATTCGGTCTCTTTCTTTTGGGCCACTCCTTCTCGACCGTCTATTTGCGCTATCGTGAAGTGAACTGCTCTTTTTGAGCTTTTGTCGCCTAATGCATAACGAACGTTCTCTGAAGTACTAGTATCTCCAAACCAAATTTTTTCTCGAGTACATTATAAGGTTTTTAGTTTCCCAGGATTGCTGCGTTTCCCTAGTTCAGGTAAGGTCAGGAGTTGACTACACTTAACCTTAATGCCACTAGCTCAACCGTCTACTCAAGAAAGGAAGCCGAATAAAGACTTATTAGGAGTGTGTCAAAGTCCTTTAATAATCAGGACAGCTGGCCCCACAAAGAAACTGATTTCTGAGCACCGTTCATCACATACCGTGAGTACAGTAAATCAAGATAGGCTTCACTACGACGCGGTGTAGTCAGTAGCTTATAGCTGGTTGTAGTCACAAATATTGCTCACGATGCTGCAGGATCTGATGAGCGCTTTTTTATACTATTCAGTCCGCAGTACCTCCAAGAGAGTTTGAGATCAAAGCAAGATACTATGATAGGAGCCTGCTTTCTACCGTTAGATGCAAACATCTATTGGGTTGTTGTATGTGGTGGTAAGAAAACTTAATCATCAAATAGTACACTTTCTTCAGATATGGTGCTGTCTGACCTTTCTTAGGAGTTCATTGTTGATGTTATCCACGTCGTCTCAGAGTCAATCCTAACTTTTGTCTTTTTAGTATATCCTTTGAGAGTTTTAGCGATGTAGTTAGTATTTACCCTCGATCTCTATCTGTACGATATTGGAATCGGGTTAAAGCAAATACTTGATGGCTTAGTTCTCAATAGCTTCTTGGTAATCTATTCTGCGTTGTATTAGAAAGAATTCTATACCCTCCCTGCACAGTGTATAGTTTGCTTTCAAACTGTAAAATGAACAGAATTGACTTTAAAATTCCGGCAAATTCTTGTAACTCTATTAAGGACTTATTTGTTCATTTTGTTGGTACAATTATATTTTTCAATTAATTTGTTATGTTTTAAAGTTTGTTTGTCTTGTCTTGTTTTTTTTTTATTATTTTAATGTAAATATGTAAACTTTGCCTGTAGTTGTTGATGTTATTTTTGTCGTTTTTGTTGTTGTTTTTGTTAAAAAATCCCTAAAAAAGTTTTAAATCTTCCCTTTTTAAGCACTTTGTTAATGAAGCGATGAACTGTAAAAAGGGATCAAAAAACTCATTTAAAACGGCTTTAAAACAGATAAGGAAACAACAAATGCAAACAAAATATATAATTTTAAACATATACATACATACATGGTTATATACATGTGTACACATCCGCATATATGTATGTATGTATGTATGTGTAGAACATTATAAACTCTTGTCATTTTATTTTATTAGTTTAACACCATCGCCCATAGAATTTTAAATCCTTAACAAACCGAAGGCAATATTCAAAGTGAGTATGTGTGTGTGTGAGTGTGTCTCTGTGTTTTATTGTTGATTTTGTTGCTTTTGGGTGTTAAAAAGTTTTTCCTTTAATTTTGTGGCACCTAATAACAGGGGGAGGCGTTAACTATTCCACTAGCCAACTTTGCAGCACTAAATCATCATTGACAGTGTCGACATTATTTATCCTTATTATCGTATATTTGGCTTCATTAAGTATGATTTTGATTTTTCATTTCTCTTCTCCATTCTCCATTTGCACACATTTCTTCTCTCTCCATTCTGTATTTTGTTTCTTTTTTTGATTTGGCTTTCGCTTTGGCTAAATATGTGATTTGCCGAGTTGAGCTTAATAATCTGGCCTAAATTTCTGTGCCGTTAATGTTGACAAAGTGTGTGTGTGCAGGGGAGGAGTAAGAGTAACAGCACAGCGTTCGAATATTGTGCTGCGTTAAACTATCTTCTTGTCATTTTTGCCAGCTCGTTATGTGATTATAATCATCTATGGATGGATACAGAATGAAAACCTAAAATGAAAAGCAAAAAAAAAAGAAAGTAAATGAATGGCAATAACAAAAGCACCATTAACTTGAATAATCAGTGCGACATGGCATCGTTAAATATAATACAAACACACTTCATGCTAAAAGTTTATGTACAAAACGGAAAAGTACTTAAAATTTAAATTCAAATTCAAAGTGAAGCATTATGTGGTGAGTCAAAAATTAATTTTTTTTTTGGCAAAGAGGTCTTAGGCGTATATTGAGTTTAATAGCTTCTACCAAGTCATAAACACTTGCTCTGTAAAAGGTTTTTAAAGTAGAGGAATTTATTTCCCACTGTCGGTTAAGGACAGAGGGAAGGTCAGGTTTGTTAAAGCAAAAATCAGTTGACCATCCATTGCGGCATATTGTTAAACCAGAAACTAACTAAAAACTCTTTGTTAACCGATCTTGTCTCCTTTAGGAACAAACTGCAAATCAACCTAAAAGTTCAATTAAGTTAGTGATCGTTCCGATATTCAGTAATGATAGCTCAAATAGATTGTCGAGATAGGCTGGTCCAAAGGAAAAAAGTCTGCATTGAGCCAGAGACGGAGTTTGGCAAATAAAGTTGAGATTCCTTTCTTCTCAATCGATATATAACCTATACGGGAGTCATTTGCGTGTAAGCGAGGTCTTTACGCATGCCTACCCTTTATTCTATGGCCCATGAGAAGAGATGTTGTGGCAGAGGCGTCCCTACAGTTTAATTAAAGTATTGGTACTCATACATAACATATTTGATCATTTCAACCCTTCAGCCAAGGTTACGACTTAGTTTCTCACACTACTTAAGACGTGTACACAGTTTAAAGTTGACTCCGAACAACAGATTTTATGAGAAGCTCCTGAGAGGAAATCTTCTAAGAAATATTTGTTCATATGGGGTTTGGATGGTGGTCTCACGTCTAACAAGCCAACACACTGCCTACTAGAATACGGCATACTCTACGTATCCAATTTAGGACAGGTGCGTATGGTAATAATGTAAAATTTTTCCGCAGCTCAGGACTTCTCAGCTGCCTAATTAATACACAGTCCAACCTAATAGACAGTCCAGCAGAAGTACACTACAATTCTTGTGTATGTATATTGGTATTCAGTACAAGTTATCAGTACAATTACCCGAGGAATATCTGCGACTTGGAACCCATATAAGACTGATCAAAACTGCCGCGAGAGTTAATTAGGGAGTTGGGACATATGTTAACCACTTTTAGACTTGAAGGTTGTACCGGAAAGAGATCTAGTGAATCCCTGGCTGTGAGAGATGACTTAAGCAGGTCATAACTCCTGTCTGTGATACACTACAGTAGTCAAAGAGACAGAAATACATCCCAGGATTAAGCTGCACGGAAAAATCTCCACAGCCTATCTTATCCTCGAGTTTAGAACCGTTCGTGCAGGCTTTTTTCAAAATCCCCACAGCAGACAACATATAGCTTGAGATTCTTGTATGAAATCTCCATATCAAGTCTGGGTTTCTGCCAAAACTTCTGTGTAATCTTTTATTTTTTTCTTCAAAAGTCAGGGAAATCCATATTCAAACCCGTCTGAACAAGAAAAATCTTCATTGTAGATTTCCCTGATCTTCCAGAGAAAACATCAGGAACAAACATTATGGGGTGGTCAGCCTGCCACCTATTGACAGAGAGTAGAAACTCAATGAGCAAAGTGATACAGTACTATACCCAAGAAATTTTCAAAGAGTAATGAGAAATCGCTGTAGTCTAGTAGGTAGTGTGTTAGCGTTTTCCTCTCAGCAGCAAAAACTCTGAGAGTAAATAAAAAATTGCAATGAAAAGTTTCTCAAAAAATCTGTTCTTCGGAGTCGATTTTAAACTGTAGGTCTCACCACTCATGTATAAAATTAATACACACAATTTAAGTGGTGTAAGAAGCTGGCACGTAATTCCGACTGAAGGGTTATAATGACCAATTATGTTTATTGGGTTCTACTTTTTTCCAAATTGTGATCTCACCTAACTATCCTAAGATGTTCTTCTTAGGGCCATTATTACAACTTGAAGTTAAAGTTGGGTTTAGTTTAAGAAAATTTTAGCTAAAGTGGCCTTTAAAGTCACCTTTAACTTCTTGTCGTTATTACAAGCTAATGATAAAGTAAAGTTAACTTTTTGAAAAAATGTGGCAATGCTGGAGCAATGTCGATAACACTGCTCAATTAAAGAAGTTCTTTTTAAACGCAGTGCCAACGACGAGCTTCCTTTTTGTTGTTGTATTTGCTCATTTTGTTTTGTATTTAGAGTTGCCGTATTGAAAATAATATATAATATTGCATGTTCAAACATAAATTTAACTTTAAAAGTTAGAGGTAGGATGATCCTCTTACTTCTACCCTATTGTCCACTTATAATAACGAAAAAAAATTTATCTGCCCGTTAAAATCCTGCCTTTAGTTAACGGCAAGTTGTAATAATGGTCCTTATTGTTATTCTCTCTGGGCAATCAAGGCTCAAATGGGCTTAATTGGTTAGTTTCTAAAATTTGAAATTCAACTGTTCATTTAATTTTATAAGCAACTGTATTTCACGCAAAATAATGTTCTCTTTGCACACAAGCAAGCATGGCCGGCCAAACAACTTTATTAATGTTGAGGACTTTAACTTTGCTGTTGCTGTTGTTCTGGTTTAGTTGGTTGGGTTATACAAGTTGGGGCAATTGTTTCAGGGGTTGTTGTTGTTTGGTGTTGAACTGTTTGTTACTCTCTGCTGTTGTAGTTGTTGTTTAGTTAAAGTGTTTCTCATTATTGTTAGAGAGATTTGAATTGCAAATATAAATTTCCAAGTTTTCTATGGTCATTTTGTTATGGTCACCCCCTCCTTCCACTTCCGCTCCCACTCTCCAGCCTTTCTTTACACTTTTCCAACACCTACATAGTCTGTTATATTAAAAGTATAAAACAGGATGTGCCAGTTATTAGCATGTAAAACTAATAAAGGACACTTACAATTGTAATGATAATGATATGCGGGGTGGGGAGGGTGGGTGTTGGTGGGTCAGCATAAAAACATAAATGAAATTCAAGCAGACGTTTGCATTATAAAGATACTGATTTCCGTAATTTTTTTTTATTTTTTCTTTGCTTTTTAAAAATATATTTTAAAGCTGCCTGTTGTATGTACATATATTCAAGGCAATGGCCACGAAACGAGTATAATTTATTAAATATTTCAATGAAATTCCCTTGACTCCTTTTTTCCATCTTCCATACGTTTTTTCCATTGCTTTTCGTTGCGATAATTACGATTTGTGCTTAAGAAACTGTCAACATGTTTGGAATCCGTTGTTTTGGGAATACTAGTGTCATCTACATCCTGACATGACAGACGTTCAGTGACCATATCAACAATTTCATAACGATATGCATTGGCTGTGTTAAAACATTCTGTCAAGAATTTCGAATTTCGTTTCATGCAATGAGTGATACTGTTCAACATATTCTCACTGGGATTTTCCGTAATGACATGTAATTTTTCACGTGAGCTCAAGTATAATTTATTTAGTTCACCATTTAAATCGGCTTGAGACCTAGAGAGAGAGGAATTTTTCAACATTAGCAAAAGGATTATGAAATCATTAATACAGAAGAATTATTAGAATTTTTTTGCCCAACATAAACTTACAATAATTCTATGTGTTGCCTTTCCATTGGGTGTTTGAAGTTGAAGAATATTTATAAAAAAAATTTTTTCCCATTCAATTTCAATTATTGTGGCGTATTTGAAAATAAATAAAAAGAAAACGAAAAAAAATTTGACAACAACAGCGTAAAATAGAGTTTGCGACATGTGCTTACAGAGGACCATAGTATGTCTTAATCTGCTTCTTATACGGCTAAATGGCTGGACCGATTTTCTTCAAATTTTCACAGCATCTTCCTGTATGTCTGGAAGGAGTTATAGGCTACTTTTTATGTTGAAATAGGCAAACAAAATAAAATAAAATAAAATAAATAAAAAAGTAGGAGTGTTATTGTCTAACAAAATATTACGTATACGTCACCCGTTAGCTCTATGTAATCTACTACTATCTTTTTCTTCTTCTTCTTATATATAAAAATGAATGAGTGTTTATTCGTTTGAAGTCTATAGACGGCTAAACGACTGGACCGATTTTCTTGAAATTTTAACAGTATCTTCCTGTATGTCTGGAAGGAACTATAGGCTACTTTTTATTTTAAAATTTCAAGTAGGTGAGGTGCCACGCCCACATCTATCTTATATATATAAAAATGAATGTTTGTTTGTATGTAATTAATAGAATCGTAAACTTTTCATTTGATCATGTTATGATGTTCAGCAATGTTGTTGCTTATGCGCCCGGGAAGGTTTCTAAGTTGGTATGACCAATATCCGAAAATTACTAAAAATGCATTAAATCCTATACCGTTCATCTGATCATGTTATGATCTTTACAAAGTTGTTGTGCATGAGCCGACGAAAGTTTATAAGTTTGTATGACCAATATCCGACAGGTGACGCCGTTGAAAGTTACTCAAAATAAATTAATTCGTAAACTGTGCATTTGATTATGATATGAACTTTAGCAAAGTTGTTGCACATAAGACGACTAAGTCGGTTTCTAAGTTAGTGCGATTAATTTCCGATAGATAGCGCTACTGAGAATTATTCAAAATGAATTGAATCGTAAACTATGCATTTGATCATGTGTTGATCGGACAAATACCAGCAGCAGCAACGCGCGTAGGGTACAGCTAGTAATTGTAGTACAAGCCTATGAATGTAGCAAGTTGGCATACATACATACATAATTAGTCCTCACAACCTTTAAGTGCGTCACATACGACAAATATTGTGCGAAAAATCTGATGGATCAAGAGTTAAAGTTAATACTGTGTGTTAAGTAGGATTAGAAGCGAAGTGCTAATCATAAGCTTCTAATTTCGGATCGAGCGATTGACTCTGATCACTCTGTTACAATGAAACCGACTAGAATTCTTCAACAAAAGAGATGTTGTATTTTTTCTACAACTAACACAACAGGGGAATAATGGGGAATTAGGAAAAACAGATTCTAGAAAATGTGAAAATGTCTCTTTATATTGTAAGTGCCAAGAACTTTTGCAGGAGTAGTGCTTGATATACTTATGATTATTTCACTAGCGCCAATCGATCACAAACGGATATGATCTACGAAGAAGACACAAAACCATTTATTTCGCCACAGAAAAATCTATTGTTGGTTGTAGTAATACTTACTTACATAATTGGTCCTTACAACCCTACAGTTAGGATTACAAACAACCATCTCACACCACTTATGTTGTGTGTGTTAATTTCACACATGAGTGACGGGACCTACATTTTAAAATCGACTCCGATCGACAGGTTTGTAAGAAACTTTTCATTGCAATTTTTTATTTACTCTCAGAGTTTTTCCCAGAAATCTGGTGAGAGGAAGTCGCCGAAGAAATATTTGTCAAATTTTGTTTCGTTGGAGGTGTCTGACCTCGGTTTTGAATCGTCGCCTCAAGTCTAATAAGACATAATAGTAAACAACGACGAGCAATTGAACATACAAAGGAATAAAACTCATGTCTTCAGTAGAAATTAGTTTCCAATTGAAGTCAATACAAAAATTTTTTGTGAAACAAACAACAAAGCAAATAAAAAAATTTTGATTTTAAAAATTTCCTTCCTTTCAGCAAAAGCATGCTCATACCCCTGTTAAGCTACTGGTAAATAACATTTTCAATTCGAAACCGTTCTCTACTTGTATCTTGTCTTATTCGTTTCTCTAAATTTGATAATCTACTCGATAATTTTCATCCGTGCTTGTTTTTTGCACTCGTATATCGAAGTTATGGAACAAATTGTTCCCCAAACACACATGTGATAAATGATGATGGATTTTCGTAAAGTATTGCCATTCCTTACATATCGAATAGCGAAATATGTTGAAGTGTAATGTTTAAAGATATTTGCAGCTTAAAACTAAACGAAACGTACAAATAATAGTTGAATTGAAGAATTTCCCAAAGTACTCATTTATTGAATTACACAAGGAAACAAAAGGGAAAATGTAACATGCTTGCATTGTAATTGTAGTCTTTAGCAATGCAGTGTTGCAGAGATAAAAAATTGTTCCTTTAGAAAGTTAGTGTAGTTTTTTTTGGGAATAAATGAAAAATAATAGATATAACGGGTGTTTAGATTTTTCAGTATAAAAACAGTTTCATTACATGCATCAATGGCTCAGTAAGTTTTATCACTGTGATGATATGAAGAACAGCCAGAAAGAGTGCAGAATTACATACATAATTGGCCATTACAAGCCTCCAGTCAGGATTACGACCTAGCTTGTCACTCTACTTATGTTGTGTGTGTTTATTTTATACATGAATAGTGGGACCTACAGTTTAAAGTCGGCTTCGAGCGACAGATTTTTGAGAAACTTTTCATGGCAAATTTTATTTTTAACACTCAAATATCTGCTAAAGCTTTTACAGGTGGAACACATAGGAAGTGTCTAATTGTCCATTATGTTGTCTCCATTTGACCGATGATATAGATATGGTACCTGCAACCTAAAATAATCCTACAAGAAAAAGTCTAACGAGGTGGTCAGCTTACATCACCTTCACCTGAGATGACCATGCCCTTAAATCGCTTGTGCAGAATATCCAATGTGTCATAAGCTGTGTAGCACGTAACGCCGCACACCACACATTGACTTTTTCGGGATGCGTTAGATGCTTTGGATGGATGTCATCGCTGACTAATATTTTTCGGTGAAAATTAGTGTCAGCTACCGACTACTTTAGAGTCCTTTTAGCAGAAACAAGTCGTTGTTTATAGTCGTCCATGGAGATTCGGCAAACCAGACTGAATAAACAATAACTAATTTGACATATACTGTTTCAACAAGACAGCTGTAATCAACTGTCAAAGTTCAGAAGTCACTGATGAATGACATTTTATATTTCATACATACATATGTACATAATTGGGCATTACAACCCTGCAGTCAGGATTACGGCCTATCTTCTCACGACACTCATGTTGTGTGCCTTCATTTTGTACTTTAGTGGCGGAACTTACAGTTTAACGTCGATTCCGAGCGACAGATTTTGTGAAACTTTTTCATGGCAGGCTTATTTACTCTCAGACTTTTTGCCAGAAATCTACTGAGAGGAAGTCGCCGAAGAAATATTTTTTTTTTCATATTTCGTTTTGATGTCTGGCCTGGAGCTCGAACCCGGGCTTTACGTCTAATAAGCGAACACACTACCTACTAGACTAAGGCGTTATTTTATATTTCACGTACCCATTAAAACAGAAATGAGCTTTATCGCTGCAGATGATATTTCGATAAAAATTAGGTTCAGTTGCCAACTGCTTTACAGCCCATTCAGTGAACACACATAGTTATCTACGATCGTTCTTCGTGATTTGGCAAAACAGACTGTATAAACGACAACTAATTTGACAGATACTGCTTTAACAAGTTGGAAGGCAATGTTCGAAATATATATTCCGGTCAGCCCTTATCCTATCTCTTATCCTATGTCTATTGTAATCCTAACTCTGTCTATATAATCAAGACTAGAAATGTTACTGTCGATACCAGTTTGTTTAGAACCCAATTTTTGTCTTCTAATTTTTATTTATTTTATACTAGCTGTACCCTGCGCGCTTTGCTGCACTACAAACTAAAATAAATTTGAAGGAAAGACATTAGACAAATATCCAATTAAGTTTGAATCATTTTATTGATTTTGTTTCCCGTTGTCCAGATGATTCAGACGAACGGGCCTGAGTAGTACGCATTCGATCAAGTGATTCATTGTTCAAGTGATTCATGCGAAAGGATCTGTGCGGCATGTCCTCGAAGATTTTTCAGTCTCAATGCTGATTCTGAGGCTAGTAATGCTCTTTTCTTTTCTTTTCAACACAGGATCAAATGCACAGTTTACGATTTAATTAATTTCGAAGAATTTTCAGTGGCGCCACCTGTCGGAAATTGGTTATACCAACTTAGAAACCTTCGTCGGCTCATGCGCAACAAGTTTGCTAAAGATTAAATGCATAGTTTACGATTCCATAAAGTACATTCATTTTTATATATATAGATAATTTAAACTTGAAAAAAAATAAATAAAACAAAAGTCTACGAATTTAATTTTGGTTATATTTTTTCTTATTTGGTGAATTTTTTCACAAATGTTGGTTACAAAATTTTTTTCTTTCCCTTCTATCTTTCCCCCCGCGTCGTTCTTTACACTTTATTTTCTTTGGTTTTATACATCAAGAATCACAGATAGCATACTTGTAGGGGTAACTACTATGCGTATGAGTAATATATTTCAAATGCAATTAAATATTAAGTATGTAGTATGTATCATACGTGGGCATGGCCCCTCGCTCATTTGGAATATCAACATAAAAAGTAGCCTATAACTCCTTCCAGACATACAGGAAGATACTGTGAAAATTTCAAGAAAATCGGTTCAGCCGTTTAATCGTCTATAAACTTCAAACATACAAACATACAAACATACAATCAAACACACATTCATTTTTATATATAAGATCAGTAAACAATTGAACGTAATTACGGAGATACCATTTAACAACAATTCTTAATTGGCACGTGACTTCCACCAAATATTGACCACCAAAAATTTATTGTGCAACATCAAACAAATTTTTAATTTTGGTTTTTAATTTTACATCATCCCCTAACTGTTGCCAACAACTGTTTACGATATTTTGTAAATAATTTACATAAATAATGAAAATAAAATCATAAATGAACATCATTTAAAATCATTTAAACAATAATACTTATTATAATACATACATTATGCATACACATGCCAATAGAATACATTCATACATATATGATACAAATTCATTACAAATTGCATCAGTTTATAGAGAATTATACCATATTAAATATTTAAGAGGGTGGTCCTTACAGTGCTTTGAAGCAGTTAACAACTGACCATAATTTTCATTTTTAAAAATCATCTTCAGGCCCATTTCTGGATGAATGGGTACGTGAGCAAACAACAAACCAACTGCTTTTTTTTTACTATTGTCACTAACAGGCCATTTACTTTTTGTACAGCCCACGTATATGTATTACAATATTTGCAATGATAAAAAATTAAATTTTTTTGTTTTTTTAATTTTTCGTTGTCGTGTCTATTGCCTTTATTCATTTTGTGGCAATTAATTTGCACTGAGTTTATAATGAAATTTCAAAATGACAATCGAATTGTAAAACTCTCCCGTGTCTGTTTTTAATTGCAACTTTAAAATTAAATTTTATGTTCATGTACGAGTCGCTATGTTAACAATAATATGAGTATTACAGCTGATTTTAAATGAGTGTGACTTCCTGTGAATATTTGCAAATAACATACATACTGTGTTGCCATTAAAATTGCATTGCACTTCTTAGTATTGCACCATTATACACGTTTGAATAGTTTAATCTTTCGCAATGTGAACATATGTGGGGGGTAAGTACAAACTCAGGCAGTATATTCCCCAGTAAGAAAAGAAAATGCCGGCTAAGGATTGAACTTTTAATCAGAAATCGAATACGGTATCATCAAATCCGTTTCGCCAAAGTTTTTTTTATAAATGGCCATGTCGTGTGGTACTGAAATTGCTTTTAACATACATTTTAAATGCAAAGTTCTTGCTGTAATTGACATAATCGACGTAGGAATACCCAAGCTTTTGGTTAAAATTTTACATGAGTACAAAACCCCTTATGGACTGCTTGATAAGAGACGACTACAATTTTTTGCCAAATGTGACCAGAAAAGGTTTGCCTACTAATAAATTTGTATGTCAACCGAGGATGTGGTTTATACAGAGATTTGCGCAAAATTATATTCAGCGGCAAAGAGGTACTTACTTATAAAGGGAACTTGAAAATTGATAACAACCATTTTGTTGAAGCCACGTTTGTCAGTTAACATAATTGGTCATTACAAGCCTTCAGTCAGGATTACGCCCTAGCTTTTCTCACCGCTTTTGTTTTGTGTGTTAATTTTATACATTAGTGGTGTCCGAACGACAGATTTTTGAGAAGCTTTTCATGGCAATTTTATTTACTCAGAGTTTTTGCGAGAAATCTGCTGAGAGGAAGTCGCCGAAGAAATATTTTTTCACGGTTTGAACCGTGGCCTTACGTCTAATAAGCCAACACACTACCTACTAGAATACGGCGACTGTCAGATTAGTTGTCATTTATTCATATTGTTTTGCAAAAGCACCATGGGCGGCCATAGACAACAACGCGTTTTCCTTGAATGGCGTTTGAAGCAGTTGGCAGCTGACTTTAGTTTTTACCGTAAAATCATTCTCAATGATGAGGTAAATTTATGGATGAATGAGTATGTCAACAAATAAAATCGTCAAATTTGGCAAAATATCAATCCGCACAAGATCTAATTCTATTCTATATTCTGCACAAGCGATTGGCGGGTATGATCATCACACGTAGAGGTAATATGGACTGGCTACCGAGATTATGGCATTTGACCTCGTTAGACTTTTTCTTGTAGGATTTTTTAAGTCGCACGTTTGTCTGAATAGGCCACAAACCCCAACTGCACACAAAGCCCTCTATGTATGCTCCAGAGTCGTGGCAAATTAAACATTTCAGATACTCTTCACCCAATCGAATTTTCAATCGAAGAGCATTAAAGACATTTAAATTTTTTATTACTTTTTAAATAATAAAATAGTATTTAAATGTAAAAATATTCCATGATATGTTAGCCAGATTTTAATCTGTTTATATCCAACTACACTTCATTACTTATGTAGTTGTATTAAAAGTACATTTTGCATTACAAGGTAATCAACTTAAATTTAAGCTTTAATGGGTTAAATTATGCACGCATGTTCATAAAGAGTTTAAGTTTACAATTACGATTTAATGGAATTTACTAACATTTAGCAATAGGGTGGCACCTATTTTAAGAAAATAAATATTCATGAAATAAAGTTTGAAAATTATTTATTTTTTGTTTAAATTTTTATTTTCTATAATCCTTTATACGGTGTTCAGATATGCGCCTTTATTGCGTAAATCGTAATAAACGCCATTATTGAGCTCAATATTTCATATAAAGTTTCAATTAGTTATTGCGCAATAAATACGCAAATTGTTATAATACTGAGTAAAACTTAAAATGCAGCACTGTCATAAGTATGTTCAGTGCGCATATTATAATTATCCGAAGACTTTCTGTTGATATTTGACAACTCAAATGACAACAACGACAAACGAAAAATATAAAACAAAAAAACAAAATAAAAACAATATTGCTGTTTGGTTTACCAGCTGTCAAATGAATACTGAATAAGCAGCTGAACTGCTTATGTTGTTATGTCTGAACACTTAAAATATTGTACTCAATAAATCGAATATTGACACAATAAAAGTGCATATCTGAACATAGTTTTAGATTTGTTAAACATGTTCTATGTTGGTTTGTTTGTAGGTATATATTTGTTATGACCCTAATAAATAATTGTCCATGAATTTTATTGCAAATGTTGCAGACATTCCATTTCATTGCCACCTTGTGTTGCATTAAATAACTGCAAATGTTTCACATGGAATTTGAACTCGCATTCTCTTTCATAAATTCATAAATTTATTCATAATTATTATGCAAATATTTTGCAATAATTTCATTGCTACCATACTCTCGCATACTTATTTATGGAACTTTATAGAGCTACTACGCATATGTACCAACAGGCAAATAACTTCGTACGTCCTACTAAATGTATAGATATGGTGTTACCTCTAATCGATCTTTGATTAAAATACCGAAGTCCTCAATTTTAAATAAGTTCTTATGGTGCATGATGAGCCAACATATCTTGAATTAGATTAGGCTAGGAAAGGTGGTCCACCATTATTACTATATTCACTTAGAGGGTATTCGTCCCATTACAATATACTTACAGAAGTCTTTTTGTTCGTTTCACTTTCCATGTCTGATATGAAACCAGTCAGTACTTCAGAGGTAGCTATATGGCCAAGTATCTCAGTCTGCTTTCATTTACAGATAGAAAGTCTTACAGAGGATTACAGAGAGTTGCCTTTTTAAGGCAGTTACTGCAAATATATTCACTCCTTACTTACACGAACTCCAAAATACGTCCAGCCTTATAGTTGGTATGTTGGCTTATTGGGCGAGAACACATGGTTCAACCCCCATCTTAGATAACTGGAACAAAACGACAACGAAAAAATTTTTTCTTTCAGAGATTTTCTCTCAGACAAAAACTCTGATAGCAAAATAAAATTGCCATTTCAAAAATTAGTCGTTCAGAATCGGCTTTAAACTCGCCACTCGTGTGTAAAATAAACACACACAACATAAGTGGTGTGAGAAGCTAGGTTGTAATCCAGGATGAAAGGTTGTAAGGACTGATTATCTGTGTACAGGAGCTCTGTAATAAGTATATTCATGTATACGTTCCTGTAATAAGTCCTCTATGTAGTGCTGTAGTGTAGTAGGTAATGTGGGATCTTATAAGACGAAACCCCATGGTACAACCCTCGGCTCAGGCCTCGCGAACTACACGAAATAAGAATAAGTATTTATTTCAGCGACTTTCTCTCGGTAGTCTTCTGACAAAATTTCTGAGCGGAAAAACTAAATTGCCATCAAAAGTTGATCGAAAGTCAGTCGATCAGAATCGACTGTAGGTTACGCTACTCATGGTTAAAATTAACACACACAACATGAGTGGTGTGAGAAGTTAGGTTGTAACCTTGACTAAAAGGTTGTAATGACCAATTAAGCAAGAGTTGTACCAAAATACGGGTCGTTAAAACTTTGAGCTCTAGACCCACTTATCCGTCGTTGCCATTTAATCTCCTTGTCTCTAAAATCTCCAAAATAGTGACGGTTAAATGGTTTTGTGACATTGACTTCAATCACATTGCCAGCTGGGTTACACTAGTACTGACATTGCAGCCAGCCCTGCGTGCAACTCGGTGTTATTCGCATGCCAACGATGCAACAGTGAATTTACATTTATGGCATCGTTTTGTGGATGTGAGTGACAGTGAAAATATTTGAAAAATACATACATACGTCGTGCTCTAGAGAGTCTTGTTCAGTTCTGTCTCGTTCTGTTCTGTTCTGTCCTCTGCTCTTCTCTATCCTGTTCCCATGCTTGGTTTTTATTTTTTCTGTTTTTTGATTATTTGTTGCTTTCGTTTACCAAATAAAAGGATAAAAAAGAGAAAAGAGAGTGTCGAAAAAAAAAGTTTTTCATTTTTATTTTCATTTCATTTGTTTTAAAAATTTTCATTTAAAAGTTTCGTTATTGTTTCACCTGCTATTTTTGTCGAGTACCTTTCGTGCAGAAGCGGAAACTGTATGAATCTGGAATCTGTGTTGAAAGCTCATATCGATACTTGAACAAAGTCATGTGTGTTTTTGACTCAACAAATATTGGCACACGGTGAAAATGTTTATTAATAGAACAAAGAAAAGAATGAAAAAAAATTTTGTATTTTTCAAGTGGAAAGTAGGGGGAAAAATACAAGAATTGTAGTTGTTAACTTATATGTGCATACATGTACATATGTATACATAAATAGAAATGTTTATGTAAAAAAATATTGCTTAAAATGGAAAAACTTTCTCTGTAAAATAACAGCATTTCATTTGTGTTCATAAAAATCAATGTTAATTCATTAAAGTTACGGTTAGAAAACTCAGGAGGCAAATTACGATATGCAATGTTGATATTGAAATCAGGTTTTTCTTACATTGAAATTAGTTATACGGAAAATTTTTATATAAATTGCAAATCCATATACATGTGGACATACATATACATTTCTACAATATGTATGTGAGTATAGCCTACTTAAAATTTTGTCAGGAAAATTACATATAAGCCTCAAGACATGAATATTAATTATAATCTTAAAGCGTATAAAACGTTTAAAAAAATTAAATTTATTTTTATTTTAAATCATTAATAATGTCTTATAGTTAAAGGCAAAAGATCTTAGCTACTCGCTAGAAAGCTAGGTAGGAAGTTGAATAGAAATACCTTAGGTTGTTGTCTTGACTATTTCTGTTCTGTCGTTAATATAAACGCCTTCATATAAACGCGTATATTCTAAAGTTGGCAGCTTTCTGTGGACGGTCGCCTGTCGTCTATGTGTTTATAGCTTAAGGAAGCAAGATCTGTAGAGCTGTAGCATAGCATGCACGATTATTCGCTTGTCCTGTCATTTGCAACAGATAGTGGATACTTTCAAAATATACCATTTAATTTCTGTCTATCTTTTTTTTAAAAAGGACTGGAAATAGTGTACAATTTTTTCATGTTCGTATATATTTCGCATTTCAACCTCCAGTGTTAAATTTCTTGGGTACGCTGACAACATTGATATCATAGGGCGTACCAAGTGAGATGTTACAATTGCTTTTAGCACTACTGAACGAGAATCCGCTGGGAGTAAATGAGGGTCAAACGAAGTGTATATGTTGTTGACAAATAGGGACATGAGGCATATTGAATCCCAGATCGTAGCCGACAACTAAACTTTGAATTTATTTACCTTGGCGCTGCCGTTACCAGCAGAAATGATGTCAGTCTGGAGATCAAGCGTGGGAACACTCTTGCCAACAGTTGTTACTATGGTCACCGTAGGCTAGTTGGTAATGTATTGGCTTATTAGAGGGTTCAAACCTATGTCAGACATCTCTAACAAAACGAAAATAAGAAAAAAGTATTTATTCTGCGGCTTCCTCTCAGCATATTTCTATCAAAAACTCTCAGAGTAAATAAAATTGCCATGAAAAGTTTCTCAAAAATCTGTCGTTCAGAATAGACTTTAAACTATAGGTTACGCCACTCATGTATAAAATTAACATGCAGAACATCAGTGGTGCGAGAAGCCAGATTGTAATACTGACTAAAAGGTTCTTATGACTAATTATGTACGGTCTCAATAGTCAAATGAGTAGTAGAGGCCACTCTCGTACGACAAAACTCTACATTTCGCGAATCCTTCCTGTGGTGAGAAAGCATGGACACTATTAACCCCCAAGCAGCAGTTGCCTTAAGAGCATTCTGGTGAAAATTCATATATAAGATCCTTGGTTCAATGCGAGTTGGCGATGATTTCCACATCCCATCCAGTAATGAGATGTATTAGCTTCTCAATTGAGAATAATACTCTGGCGAGACGGGAAGATGACTTTGTCTGCTTTGGAAAGACCAACGTCCGCATCCAAGTTGTGCAGCGCATTAATATTTAGCGGCTGTGCTGGCTCGGCTATGTCTTTCGGTTGGAAATGGACGTTATGGTGAGACGGATCGGCTTTGTCTGCGTGAAAAGGAATTGAGGAAGCCCTGTCAACGATTGATGTGGCCAACTGGCGATGGCGCGTAAGAAGCAGCTGCATTTGGAAGGCTGTGTTAAAGCCGATCGGAATCCAATAACCAGGGTTTTAAGGGCCATTTCAGCAAGTTAGTAAGTAAAATGACCTTCACCCACTACTCCACAACCAAAAAACATTCAGACAATGGCTTCGTTGGTCCTTTTACATTAATCAACCTTTTTTTTTACCAAAGTCGTGTTGCTATTATGATGTTGTCGCGTGTGTTCTTTTGTTCACCGGACTTTGTTGACTGCAATCATGAACTCCTTGATTGCATCTTAGTTTTTCTCAGATAGAAGCATAAGTTCTACTATATTTCGATAGTTTAGATATTCCCTATACATACACGCATACGTACATACGATTCTCAGATATCCTCTGCAATATTTTTCTAATATCATGTTCTTAAATACAATATATTCCACTGTTGCGTACTAATTATTGCGAGGAAACACCTACAAAAATATATTCTAATAGTTACGAATCCTTCGTTATCACAATTTGATTTAATTTTATTTAGCAAATAATTTATATAAACATCCAAAATATTAATTTAAGCAACAATTCCATCTTGGAGATCCTGAAATGATTTTTTCCTTAAGTCAGTTCATTTACTCTTGAGGTGGGCTACAATGGCCTACTTTTACATCCTTTATTGCTGCACAAAGATACAAGAGAAATAATGAAATTATTAAAGAAATTCAATAAGATTTCATTTTCCTTACCAATATTCCCTTTACATGCTTCCAGTTCATATGTACATTTGTTAGGAAATTCCCTTTGCGTACTATCTTCTAAGGTCACACAATGTGGAATCAATTCTTTGGTACAATATTCCCGGCACAAGGCTGGTGTGTCCTTTACAACACTTGCTGAGATCATTTCGTTGCTTATAATAAACAAACATGCCAGGTAGGTAATTATTTTGAAAGAAATCATTTTTATTTTCTTAATTTTTTGAGGTGTAACCTTGACGCTAAAAGTTTGAATTGTGTTATAATTTTTGGAAATTAGCAATGCTTTTATAGGAAACATATGTATGTTGAATGCCTATCTAGCAATTGAAATCGAAAGCGAAGAAAGGCGTTGAACTATTTTTTATGTTTCTTGTTATTATTATTCGGTAATTACGTTTTTGTTTCTTTTCTTTGCTAATATTTGCTTAAGAGTGTTTAAAAAAATGTACGCCCGTAAATTATCTTGACTTACCAGCTGTATTTGGCGAGTTCACCTACTATGAGATCATATGGCTTGTAATAATAATCTTTAATTTAAAACACGTATAAACCACTCTTGATGTTCATAATAATCTTAATTACAATTAAAAATTCAAAAGAAAGATAAGAAGGTGTTTTCATATGCGTCTGCCACTAACGAAAGACAAACAGTATCACGTCGAATATTTTTTGGATTAAAAAGCTAAAGAACTGAAAAAATTTCTTATCTGAGGATTATAAATTCTGTTCTTTGGATGTTTAAAATTGTCTGTAAGATTATAGAATTTCAAATACTTTAGAATTTATTGAAATCTGTATGAGCCAAAAAATTTTTTAGCAAATTTTTTTTATATGCTGTTGATACAAAACTTTGAGAAAATTCTTAAAAAATATTGTTTAATCAGTATTTTCCCCCAAACCCCTTCGAAAATATATGAATTCCACAAGATATCTAAATTTTACTCAGCTGAGCGCTATTATTTGTGCGCCTTCCCTGGTATTATTAATACTGTCATCATGTGGAAGTGGCATGATGCTGTTAGCGTAACATCTATTGCTCCATTCTTAACCTATAAAGAATATCCTCATAATGCCTATTCAAGCCTATTGCCTTGACAAACTCCAGTATGTTGCTTTGTGTCAACAAGGATAAGTTCCTTTTCCAACAACCGATGTGTATATTACTGGGAGACATTACGGCCTCACAGTTTCCAAGTATGAGTCCTGATGATTCATTATTATCATCACCGAATCTACATGTTGGGTACTGGACGACCATTCTGAACAAATGTATTTTAACTCTACAGAGTTCTATCAAAAGATCTGTTACTAATCTGGGATTAATTTTTTCTCTGAGTATGAGCCTCCAAACATTCATACACACTTCAAAGAAATGTTTCTATGACATTATCAACGTGGAAAATTGGTCATTATAACCCTTTAGTCAGGATTGCGACCTTGATTCCCATATTGTGTGTGTGTTAATTTAATACATGAGTGTAGAGACCTACAATATACAGTTGAATCCGAATAACAAGATTTTTAGGAAACCTTTCATGGCAATTTTATTTACTCTCAGAGTTTTTGCCAGAAATCTGCTGAGAGTCGAAGAAATATTTTTTCATATTTCGTTTTGATCTCTGACTTCTGGTTTGAACCATGCCCTAACGTCTAATAAGCCAACACACTACCACCTAGTAGGTAGTAATCTGAAGCATATTGCCTTGAAAACCTCAGTATGCTGCGCTGTGTCAACACGAACAATTCCCAGTGTAGCAACTGATATGTATACTTCTGGCATGAACTAATGCCTAACTGGTTCCAAGTATATGTTCTGATGATTCAATTCTATCAAATACGAATCTACATGTTGGGTTCGGAATGTTAATTTCATTTAACAGTGACGGGTGATACAGTATAAAGTCGATTCCGAACAACACGATTTTTGAGGAACTTTTCGTGGAAATTTTTTAATCTCAGACTTTGTGCCAGAAATCTGATCATTTTCGAAAATTTACACATAACATGGACCAAACAGAGGCTCTTGTATATCATCCCATTTTAGTCCTTTTTTTTGAGCGCGGTTTCTTAAACTTTCTGAATCTAACAGCGTCTTTGATTGATGTTTAACACCCCTACATACGTCTAAAATAAACATGATTTGTTTTGCACTCATACGTACATAATTGGTCATTGCAATCCTTCAGTTAGGATTACAACAAATAATGTTGGATGTGTTAATTTTATACATTAGCAGCGGGGCCCACAGTTGTTGAGTCCGAACGATAGATTTTTTAAAAACTTTTTTGTTTCAATTTCGTTTTCTCTCAGAGTTTGTGCCAGAAACACGCTGAGAGGATGTCGCTGATGAAATAATTTTTCATATTTTGTTTTCTTACTCACATCTTATAAGTTAACACAAACAGACCTATTACAAATCTTAGATTAATTCTTCCATGAGTTTTTGTGTCCTAATCTTTCAACATCATCTGCCTGCTCATTGTCACAGGATTCTCATGTAACATGGAACCCAACAAAAGCTAAACCTATTTCCATTGCCTTCCGATGTAAATAATTCTTGTTTATTTCTTTTTTATTTGAGCTCAGTTTCTTAAAGTTCTGAATCCAACATCGTATTTCATTGGTGTTTAACCGAGACTATGTTTAGTGAAAACCATATGTGCCCCCAATAAATATGACAAAACTATTAAAAAAATCCAGTTTTATTTGATTTTTAATATTTATAATATAGAAATTAATTTAATAATTCTGAATATTTTCTTAAAAACATTCACATATTTTTTGCGCAATACGGACTAAGTTGGTGGTACACTTCATCAGTTACAATTACCGGTTCTTACATGTTTTACTTCTGCAATAACAAAAATAGGATTCAGAAAGAAAAAAAAATTATGTCTGACTACATACCAATATATCCTTTGCAAGACTCAATCTCGTATGCACATTTGCTAGGATATGTTCTTTGGGAATCGTTTCGTAAAGTTACACAATGTGGATTATATTCATCAGTACACTTTTGCGAGCATGCTGGCGTTGGCTCACTTGCGGTTCTAGCTGTAAGCATTCCTAATCCAATAAGCAGAACTACTAAGAAGATATTGAGTTTGAAGGCAAACATTTTTAATGTTTAAATTCTTTGAAGTTCTTGATGATTGTAAGAGGAATTGAAATATAATTTTTTTTATAAATTAATAACGCTTTTATAGGCAGTATTTCGTACATCTGAATAGAAGGCATTCAGCTTTTTAAAATTGTTTTTCTACGAAAAATACTTTCGGTTAAGCATACATTTTGTTTTGAAATTTGCTAAACAGAGTTTGTATCATATATGTATGTATGTATAGGCAGAGTGAATTTTATTTGATTTACTAATGCGTTAATATTTCCTTAAACATTTTATTAGACTCAATTTATTTATTTTTTTGTTAATAAAAATTATAATTCTTATAATAATATTCTTAAAGATAAAATATTTGGCTAATGTATGGCAAAACAATGTGTACCACAAAGTGGGTGACTAATAGATAAAACCAGTTGTTAAATATTTTTTTTTTGCTGAATTTTTTCAATTTAAAAAATTTTGTTTTTATAACATTTGTTTTAGAATTTGTTTTTATTTTGAAATAAAAAAATAAACACAAATATTTAGTAGGCTGTCAGAATTTCTTAACAGCGTTTTCGTATCGTATATCAGCCGTAAATTGCTGCTTGAAATTCACTCGATTGTGAAAGTTGAATCAATCTCTTCACTTAAAGTCCAAGTAAAAGTCTTCAAAAAATAAATATAAATTTCGTCAGCGTATACATATGGACGGCAAAAGTTGATTTAACAAGACAAAATCACTTTCAATATAATATTAGACAATGTTACCGCAATATTCGCCAGAAGAGCGGACAATCTCGATTCTGTTCCCAACATACATATATAGAAATGGAGGTCGAACATGTTATACAAGCACTACAAACTTAGAACTAAGAACAAACATTGCAGGATAAATTATTCTTTATGGCGGAGAAAAATGGACGTTATTAAGCACCGATGTAGCAGACTATTCGAGTATTCGAGAGAAAAGTTCTACGTACGATTTTCGACCCGGTGCGAGTTGGTGACGATGCAACAATGAGTTTTATGGGCTGCTGTGCGACGCATTGACATCCACGAATGAAGGGGATGCTCCGGAGAATCAAGCATTTAATGCGGAGATTACCTTGCCTGCGTTGGAAGGATCAAATCGAGGAAAACCTATCATCGATTGGTGTTACTTACTTGCGAAGACACGCAACGCAAGAAGCAGAGGCGCCTAAATGGATGTAAGGCAGGCCGAAATGTGGCAATATGGCGCTCTACATGCGGCTTAAAGAGAACCTTCGATAAATAAATTTTATTCCATATTTACTGAATCATGGAAGGAGATTTGAAACACCATTAACTATCACCTGGAGTTTTTAAATCATTGCCTTAAAAGAACACAGAAAGTATCTTGGCCAGTAAAAAAAAGATGCAATTAAAGACTATGGTTTTGTACTATCGCGTTTGAATTTATCACGATAGATCTTCCAAAATAACAAATTCGCTTCAGATCATACCGTCATTGGACTGATCACTCGAATAGTCTACGGTCCATTATAAATTCGGACTGCCTTTAGTTAAAATCAACTCGCCGTAGTCTAGTCTAGTAAGTAGTGTGTTGGCTTATTACACGAGAGACTGCGGTTTCAACTCGAACAAAAACGAAATAGCAATCTCTCTGCAGTCTACTCGGCAACAACTTTGAGCATATATAAAATTGGCGCATAATGATTCATTAAAATCTGTTGTTCGGGTTCAACATTATACAGTAGGTCCGCTACTTACGGTTTAATTCAATTCACTCAACATAATTTGTGAGATGAGTTAGGTTGTAGTCCTCACTAAAGGGTTATAACGAGCGATTTAGTAAGTAAGTAAGTAAGTAATAT
Organism: Sarcophaga rosellei; assembly: GCA_930367235.1. Taxonomy (NCBI): domain Eukaryota; kingdom Metazoa; phylum Arthropoda; class Insecta; order Diptera; family Sarcophagidae; genus Sarcophaga; species Sarcophaga rosellei. Next base: position 73,483,973 of record OV884018.1, on the reverse strand, counting down.
TCAAAATCATACTGGTGCCTGTTATCCTGTTAGAGGATAGAGGATGTTACGTTCTATTTCTGAATGCTGTTAATAACTAGAAACACTCTTAACTGAATGTCCGGTCATTAAGATTAAATAATCACTTTATTTATATTTTATTTTTTAAAATTTATTAGACATTTATATAATTTAATAAAATAATTATTTTAAGAATATGAAGCTTAAGAATTTTAAAGAATTTCCAGAGACAGAATTTCAGCTACAACGACCTTCTTTTGCACTCTTTATATCTGCTCCACCAAAGAAAAGTAATTAGAAAAAATATTATTATTTACACAACATTTCAAACTACATATATGTATACGTATAGAACTTACCAATATATCCTTTGCAGGCCTCGTACTCGTATGAACATCGGTTATCAAATTCTCTCTGAGTGTCATCTTGTAAAGTCACACAGTGTGGACGGTACTCAACAGTACATATTTCTGAACATACTGGTGTTGAGTTTTTTACGCTTCGTGCTGTAATCATTTGGAAGCTAATAAGAAGAATTGCCAAGTAAATAATGAATTTCAAAGAAAACATTTTTATTTTTTGTTTTTTAGAATCCGAATGTGTTCTTGACTTTGGAAAGTTTGAGTATTCTATCACTTTTTGGGAACTATCAACGCTTTTATAGGCAATGCTTCATTTTTCACGACATACTGTCTGTTTACCATCGTATTCTCTAATTTATAATCTTCTTTTAGATAACATGACATATTTTGTTTTCGTTAGTGAGTAATATTAGATCCCACCAGATGCTAAAAAAATGTTGTCGGAGGTAAAAACAAAAACAAAAAAAAAAATAAATAAATTGTTATCTTAGAATTTTTGAATGTTTGTTTTGGGATTTACTATTTATTTCTTTATATTTTCATATAAAACCAAGCAAATATTTATGGAAATATCAGTGTGTTTTAAAATTGTCACAATTTAATTGGAATTTTTCAAATATCGGTCATTCGGAAAAAAAGGTCAAAGTAACCTAAATCGCTGTTTCCATACATATATACATACATAATTGGTCAGGATTTCCACCTAGCTTCACACACCACTTATGTTGTGTGCGTTAATTTTATATATGAGTGCGGGATCTACGCTTTAAAGCCGCGTCCGAACGTTAGATTTTTGAGAAACATTTCCTGGTCATTTTTTTAAAGCCTCAGAGCTTTTATCAGAAACCTGCTGAAAGGAAGTCCTCGGAGAAATATTTTTTTTATATTTTGTTTTCTTGGAAATGTCTGTCTTGGGGTTTGAACCATGGTCTTACGTCTATTAGGATAACATACTACCTACTAGGCTACGACGACTTCACAACGTCACTTAATTTGTATGCTAGTATTGAAGTTAAGAATGGAAATTCTGTGTATTTTGTGGGGCTGGAAAGGATTGTGTATTACAAGCTGGACTAAAAATTGATTTTGATCTGTACTCTCCACAAATAGGGAATTATGATTTGAAAGAAAGAAATCAATTCAAAAGGACAGGATTGTTCAACAGAAAAGACGTTGTGTTTGATAATATGAACCCTGGACCACGCATAGATTGAACTACCTGGAAAAAATCGAAAGAGCCTGGCATCTGATACATTCATCAAATAGACAAGATTTTATGGCGTCAGATTATCAAAGATCTTGTAAAGATCCATTAAGAAAATGGTATAAATTTAAATTTTATAGTGACCTATAAAACACAATCGGATCAGACGTTCTACTCTAATTGAATAAAAGCTTTATCCCTTTACCCTTTATTTGATTTAATAAAGCTCTAATAGACAGTGCGCCTTTTTATTAGAAACGAAACAGTAGTTCAAATCCCAGCTCAGATATCTCAAATGGAACAAAAATATATCTTCGGCGACATACTCCCGGCAGTCTTCTGACTAAAAACTCTGAGAGCAAAAAAAACTGCCATTGAAAAGCTTCTGAAAAAAATGTGCCTTTCAGAGTCGCTTTTAAACTGTAGGTCCCGCCACTGAAGTATAAAATTAACGCACACAACATGAGTCTGAGCTAGACCGTAATCCTGACTTAAGGGTTGTAATGACTAATTATGTTATGTATGTATTAAGCTGCCTAAAAGTTGCTATCCTACTAGATATCTAAAGGACTACTGTGACACAGGAAAAAACCTTTATATTCAAAGAATATACGTGAGAGAGTGAGAGTCAATAAGTTCCCGTCACTGATCCTATCAACATTTGTTAGACGACTTTTGTTGAAATGAAACTCCTGATCGAGTAGACTATCGCTTGATTTGGAAAGAAAAAGGATAGAAACGAATTTAGACTACGAATTTCTTTCTGCAATTCTGCCTTATTCTTTACACTTAGTAGCGATTTTATATCTGAGGTGTAATCATCTTGCAAAGGGGATAATATTTCGATAATTTTTTGAAAGGGGGATAAAAAAATTGAAGAAACTTTGGTCAAAGCGTACATCGCTCAAAGAAGACTATGTTAAAAGAGAGAGAATTTGTTTTTATAAAAAAACATGTTCTATATCACATCCTTACATCCTTAAGTGGTGAAAGAATCTACTTACGCCACTATTTAGAGACAGTCTCTAGCTGGCCCCAAATGATGGAAGTAATTTTCAAACTTCCATAATTCGCTTTTAATCTTTCCAAATGTTACATTATCTTACTTTCATTTAAAAACGATTTTCGACGATTGTTTTTGCAACTTTAAGAAAGGATGTATATTTTTCATCACATAATTCCGAAAAACTATTTTTTCCATACTCTAAGGACTTCATACTATTCCTATGGTCTATCAATACCCTATCTATCTATGTTTAATTTCTTGCTTCAGTTATTAGAACTAAGAACAGAACGCAATTGCAAAATTATTTATGCTTGCCTTGGCGTCATATATACATTTTTTCTCCTTAACTAAAACGCAAAAATATTTATACTGCCTCCGAAATGGTATACTCTGTTCATGAATATTATTTTGTTGCCTTAGTAAGTACAATATATTCACAAAAAAAAAAGTTTTGCATAAACTCTCATTGAATTCAATTTCAAAGTCAATTTTATTGCATTCGTTCTATAACTTTCCACCCAAAAGAGGTTCATTTGTATTACAAAAAAATATTTTTTTTATTTATTTCTGTAGAGGGAATCAAAAGCATGACGGTATTCAATTGAAAGTCAGAAAAAATTAACAAAAAAAAAGGGATCCACTTGCATAACAACAAAAAACAGAAACAGAAACTAAACCAGCGTAACGACATTGGTTACGCCACAATTTAGATTTCAACTACAAATCACAACGACGTGTGTTATTGAAAGAAGAAAAACAAAAACTTTGTGAAACAGAAAAGGATCATAGTGAAGAAGGATGGGCTAACTGGCGATAAAAAAGGAGAAAATCATTTTTTTTTGTGTCGGAGCCTCCACAACAACGAAATCAAATATATTTGTTGTAAATTAAATAATTTTTAAACGAAATTATTGTGTTTATTTTTTGATTTTCAAATGAAGCGCGGTATTTTTTTGCTGCGTGTCATTTTTTACTGCCCGTAGTTTTTTGACGCGCAGCATTTTTAAAATTGTTTTAAAAACTTCTAATTATAGATTCCAAGTTTCTAATTTTCTTTATGTATGATGGCCTTGCTAATATGGACCACTAATGCCCCAGGTCAAAATTCACACTAAACAGTGACTTTTTCGGATTGCATTGGACAATTTTAGATCGCATGTGCATTAGTATCGTCCGAAATGTTTACAATTTTGTTTCCCCACGCTGAGAATGATTTCCTGATGAATATTTTTTGCGCGTCCCTTTTATGCTGCACATATTTTTTTGCTGCGCAGCATTTTAAAAACTTTTTTCATAGCTCCAAATTTTAGATTCCAATTTTCTAATTTTCTTTAGATATGGTGGCCTTACGAACGTTGCTGTCAAAGGAATATGGACCACTAATGCCCCAATTCAAAATCCACACCAACTAGGGACTTTTTCGGGTTGCATTGGATGATCTTAGATCGCATGTGGATTAGTCTCGTCCGAAATTTTTACAATTTTATTTGTTCATGCACTTATTCATCCAGAAATTAATTCCTGATTAATATTTTTGCTGCGTTTATTTTTTGCTGCATGTGTTTTTGCTGCGCAGCATTTTAAAAACTTTTTTAAAACTTCTAATTATAGATTCCAAGTTTCTAATTTTCTTTAGATATGGTGGCCTTACGAACGTTGCTGTCAAAGAAATATGGAGGAATGATGCCCCAGGTCAAAATCCACATCAACTACTGGCTTTTTCGGGCTGCATTGGACGATTTTAGATCGCATGTGGATTAGATTCATCCGAAATTCGACAATTTTCTTTCTTCACATACTCATCACGCATTCATCCCGAAATGGGCCTTTTCGCTAAAGATGATTTTTAATGAATATTTTTGCTGCGCGAGTCATTTTTTGCTGCTCGTAATTTTATTGATTTTTTGCTGCTTAGAATTATTGCTGCGCTTTATTTTTTTTTGTATCATTATTTGGCTGTGCAGCAAAAAAAAAGTGATGGGCATCAGATAAAATGATGGTGAGTTAGAAGAAAATTTTTCAAGCCAAATTTTCAAATTTCAAAATAATGTGTATATTGTGGTCTGAATACCTGCATTCTGTTCTCTTTTCCTACAATATCGTTCATCGTCCCCAGACATTGCACAAAAAATGGCACATTTCATTAGAAAAGTAATTTTAAAATTGTATTTTTGTTCACTCTTAATACGAGTCTTTCTTATACGAGTGTAAATAACATAATATTTCACGGAGAAAATTAAAGTTGAATGTAGAAAGAACAGTGAAAAGTTCGAAAAGTGAAATGAAGTTTCTTTGTGAACAACGAAAAAGAAGCGAATAATCAAATTCAACCAAATCAAGTAATAATAATAATGATAATACAAGTTCTTCTACTTCCACTTCCACTTGCATTTGACTTCTTTTTTTCCTACACTTTATACTCCTTTACTCAGTAGTTGATAGTTTTATTGTTCGTATATAGTATTGTAGGATATATTTGTATGTATATAAGCGAATATGAACAATGTCGACAACGTCAAGCATAAACAACTTAAAGAATTTTTAAATTACTTTTCACTTTTTCATTTCTCTCTCGTGTTCTTTCTGTAATAAATGATGAGTTATTATGAAGTTCATCCCTTTTTTGTCATGCTTTTGGAAACTACGAAGAGAACTACTACAGCTCTCAGGTAAATTATGGAAGAAAAATTTTATAAAATGAACAACATTAACCCATAAAGCAAAGAACAGTCAGGAGAATAATTAAAAAATAAACTAAAATTAGGTAATGAAAACTGTCAAATATTTTCAAACAACACTTTGAAAGAGCAACAAAGATAGAAGTTAACCAAATACATACATACATAATTGGCCATTACAACCCTTCGTCAGGATTACGGCCTAGCTTCTCAACACCACTCATGTTGTGTGCGTTAATTTTATACATGAGTGGCGGGACCTACAGTTTAAAGTCGACTCCGAACGACAGATTTTTTGAGAAGCTTTTCATGGCAATTTTTACTCTCAGAGTTTTTGCCAGAAGCCCTGCAGACGCCAGCAAAGGGGCAGAATGGACACCTTTAGAGGTAATACTGTGTGTCTAGAAAACGAGTTGTTCGTTATAAGTCTCCAAATTTGGATCGAATAATTGATCACTACTGTTGCAATCAAAGTCACCATAATTGCTGAACAGAAAAAGGATTTGTATTTTTTTTCTACAACTAACACTCGGGAAATGATGCAAATGACGCGTGCAGTTTATTTTGATGGAATTAGGAGAACAGGTTCTAGAAGATTTAAATGAGAGAGAGGTTTTGATCCTTTTTATATTGAAAGTTAGGTTAGGATTGGTTTGAGGACATGTACTTGCCATTGGGACAAGTACAATATACATACATACATACATAATTGGCCATTACTACCCCTCAGTCAGGATTACTGCCTAGCTTCTTACACCACTCATGTTGTGTGTCTTAATTTTTATACTTGAGTGGAGTGATCTACAGTTTAACGTCGACTCCGAACGACAGATTTTGAGAAACTTTTTCATGGCAGGTTTATTTACTCTCAGAGTAAATCTGCTGAGAGGAATCACCGAATAAATGTTTTTTTTTTCATATTTCGTTTTGATGTCTGACCTGCGATACGAACCCGGGATTTACGTCTAATACGCCAAACACACTATTTACAAGACAACGGCCATTTCATCGGGCAACGGACATCGTTAATGGCTGGAAGAAACTTAAAGAGATTGGCTGTGAAGTGCTAATGTATTCACTTTATATATGTACACCACGTCTCTTCAGATTATCATTTGTTTCGATTTATGGAGTACTTTCTTCATCCGATGTAAATTAAAGTCCTCGATCAGACCTTCTTTCAGAAATTTATCCACTACACCTCAAACAATTTTAATTTTTAATTTTAACTTATTTTGTTGTATTTTAAAGGTTAATTGCAATGTCTGTTATTCTTTCCAATTTTTTTTTTGAACAACTTTATGAGTTGTTTTCCTTTTGAAAACTTTACGCATTATTTTTCATTATTATTCTGTTGTTGTTGTTGCTGTTGTTGATGCTATCATATTGTATTGTTCTCATTTGTATCATAATGAGCAACATGATGTTAAATTTAAGTCATCAATGGCAATAATAAACAAGAAAAAAAGCACAAGAAAAAGAAGGCAAAAGCAGAGAATGAAATACGCGTTTCATATTTTAGAATTTTTTTTTGTAACACATTCAACAATAACACACTCAACACACAAATACCATTACATTGCAACTAAGAAAAGAGCAAAAAATGCATTCATAATAACTATAACACACACACACACTATGACACATTCTCTCACATGTACTCACACGTACGCACGCATTTCATCTACTACTAACATACTCATGTATGTTAAGAGTGAAAAATAATTTCAACTTCCGGTACGTTAAGAAATAATTTGAAAGCACTGAGCCTTAACAAACTTACTTTTGCTCTCCTCTCTTGCTTTCTTTTTGTTTTTAATTCTGTGTTTTCTAACTATCGTATATTGTTTCCGTTGCTATTTATGCTCTGCTATTTGTTGTAGTTGTTGTTGTTTTCTGTTTCTGCCTCTTTTGTTACAGTTATTATTTCTAGCGTGTGCTTATTTTACCAAATAATTCTTGATATTTTTACTTCTTTTATTTCTACACAAACATCATACTTTACACACATACATATGTACATGCGTACATACATGCATTTTTTTTTTTTTTTTTTTTTTTTTATTGTTTATTTATTTACATTCTTCATAAACATTAAACTACATAAACACTGGTTAACAATATTAATTTAAATTATACAATGTCTCGTACAAGAGCTCTCTAGTATAAATGATATGTATAACAATAATTACTTTTGTGGGTAAATATTAAATTGTATGTACTTCAAATGAAGAATATATTATTTTATATATTTGTAATGAAAAATTTAAAAAAACATTACATTTTTTTTTTTTTTTTAGAATTAATTTAAGTTTGTCAAAAAATAAAAGAAAGATAGTATAACAAATTATAGATTTAGCCACCAAAATTTCTTAATTTTTAGTCTTTGAATAGTACGAGATAAGTTATTACCTGTACATGTGTTAAATCTAAAATTATTTGTCGCTAAATTGCAACAAACACTTTTCACATTAGCCCGTCTATAGTTATGATAAAATATCGGGACTAAGTTTTCATTTTGTATGATATTGGATTTATCCAAATCACATACATGCATACATCATACGCCATTAATTTTTCACTAGAAATAGAAGTAAAAAAAGAAAAAAGAATTCTGTGAGAGAAAAAAACTTTAAAAACTATGTAAACAATTGCAAAAAAAAAAGAAAAGTTAAAAGTACAGAAAAAAATTACAAAAACAATAGAAAAATTACACGACGACAAAAGAATAAAAAACAACAAAAAGAAAAGAAAATCTAGAAGAAGACGAAAGTATTTTGTATGAATGAGTATAAGGCAGTAACTTTATAGAAAACAACGGCCACTATGGTTGAAAAGAAGCGACATGAAAAAATCTTTAAGAAAATGTAAGAACTGCTAGAGCCTGTAGTAGAAGTGCTGCCAAGCAGTTGTAACAGTTTCACTTTGAGTTTTTAAGAAAACATGTCCTGTAGTTTACGGCTTTGTATGCTAATGATATAGTAAAGCCTTTAAAACACCATTTCCTTTAAATAAAAATTTATCAGGTCAGGTTTCTAATCAGGCGACTATCTGAATGAATTACTTTTTGATGAAGGATGAAACCCTTATGATTTTTGAAATCCGATAACCATGACAAAAAAGTTGTTTCCTTTTGCTCGAATTCGCTGCAAAATTATGGTCAGACTGCATAGTTAGTGGTGAAGCTGCCGTTGTCTAGTAGGTATTGAGTTGACCTATTAGACGTGAGGCCGTGGTTCAAGTTCCTGCCTAGGCATCTCGAACATAGACGAAAAATGAAAAAATAATTTCTTTCGACGACTTCCACTCAGCAATCTTCTGGCAAAAACTCTCAGAGTAAATGAAATTGCCATGCAAAGTCTCTCAAAGAATCTACTGTTCGAAGTCGATTTTAAAGGTCCAGCCAATCATGGATAACATTCTTGTACACAACATACATACAGTGGTGCGAGAAGCTAGGTCGTATTCCTGACTAAAGGGTTATAGTGACCAACTAAGTAAGTAAGTAAGTGAGTATACAACCAGGTGCTCTGATCAGCTGTACACTTTGTTCCACTCCAACTAAGATATTATTATCCATAATAAGTTGGGCTTACTCGGTCTTTCTGTTGAAACAAAGGTCTGAGCTAGTGGCAGTAAGGATCACTGCAATTACATCCTGGCCCAATCCGAACTATGGATGTACAATCAATCCACTGCTGAAAAGTCTTGGATCCATTCAGCCGACTTATAAGATCTCATATATAACATAACTAGACACCGTCAGATGTTCTTGATGTGGCCTTGAAGTATATACCGATGGCTAGAAAATGCTGGAAAGAGTAGGCTGTGCTGTATGTTTTTGATGTAAGGCTTTTGTGTAGGCTGTGGAATATATATTAAGGGCTCTGACGTAAGATTTTTTAGAGGCTGCCTGACCCCTCCTGAGTATTTTAGATGGAGGTGTTGGCATTAGTGCGCTGCATGGCTTTCTGCGTGATGTGTTTTCCCCTGATAGTCTCTTAATTTATTCGGACAATCTGGCTGCGAATAACTCACTTACTAACGCTATCTCAGCGATCATCCTCGTTCATCTGCAGATGAAATAGTCAGGGCTGGTACAGAGTATTCTCAGGCCGTTTTACGGGGAGATACAACTTCGTTGGTAGCATGACCGCTCAATATTTAGTGATGTGAACAAGAAAAGGATAAGGAAATCATTGCGATTCTTACTGCCTTATTGTAAGGCATGCAGCGCGAGAGACTTGACATTCCCTCGAATGATTTATGCAAGAGCTGTGGAGCTGAAAAAGTGGAAAAGACTGTCTTTTAATCAGTGTCCGGCTCTTGCTATATAGATTCGATTGCTGTCATAATTGACTGAACTTATCTCCAACTTACACAGCTTATTGCAGTGATTTCTACAACTTTCAATGTAAAACAGTTCTATTTCAGCACCTCCATTGTGACGCTATCGGCCTTCCTTCTGCGTATATGGCCTTGATATACACTTGATTTTTCTGCATTTAATTTACTTCAGTATGCGCTCCCCAATGGCTTTTAGAAGCACATGAAAATGGTGTTAGAAATGTAACATTCAAGAGAGATAAGGAAAAAATAAAACAAAAATGTTGTTACCACAGATGTAAAGCTCGTTACGATATGTCTTCCAAGAGTCTCTTGTATGTTTTTCTTAACGAAACTTCATTGCTGTGCAGCGCAAAAAGAAACTTGTTTCCTGTTGCGGTAGACAGAGTTTTGTTTTTGTCTTTCAAGGAATAAAAGTAAAAGTGGGTCACCACCAGCTATTGATGATGTTTAAATGAAATGAATGCCTGATGGCAACAGCCACTAAAGTTTTGTGTATGGCTACCAACACACTCGAATACATATACATATTCTGGCATATAGTGTTGTATTCATAGAGGAGTTGTAAACATAGTGGAATTTAAGCAATATTATCAACACAATGTTAATATACATACATACATGCACTATATGAATGATAGTGTATGGGCGTATAAAAGAAAGTGTATATTTGTGTTATTGGTAAAGTAATAAAGTGTGGCAAGCCATAGTTTTATGGCAATTTTGTTACAACTTTAAGTAGAAATATTGTAGCATCGCCGTACAATACTCTAGGTAAAGTTCTTTATTTTATAGTTTCTTGCCAACATACTTACAAATATACTCATACTTAACAGAATAACTGTTGATAATTTGGTTAGAGTGAAGGCCTTTTTAGTTGTACACAATTTGGTAATTTGTTGCGCGATAACATCGGCTTGGAGAACAGTACTGACATCCACTAGCAAGATGTCAATTTTCCCTGTAATTTACAACACTTTTGCCAGGATTTCGTCATAGTTTCTCACACCACAGATGTTGTGTGTGTAAGTGGCGGGATATACAGTTTAAAATCGACTTCGAATGCCAGATTTTTTGAGACTTTTCTTGGCAATTTTGTTTAGTCTCAGAGTTTTTACCAGAGGACTGCCGCATTTTATTCTATTTGTCAGTGCTGGGGTTTGCTCCACGTCCTCACGTCTAATAAGCCAACATATTCAATAAAAAACACAGTATTAGCTATATTTTTGGCAGTCAAAACTCTGAGTAGCCAGTTTTTGGGTAGTTGGAAGCAATCGAGCAGCTGAACAGACTTCTTAAGAGAAGTATGGTCTAGACATTGAATAAAGAAACAATTGTGGACACCACTGCTAAATGTGTCTGCTAAATGTCTTGCCTAAAATGCCCATGAAAAACGTTCACTCCTGAGTAGATGTGAGTGAGCGCAAATGATTGGTAGGGGTCAGATCAGGAAGGTATTGCTAAGCTTTTTTTAAATTGTCTGCAAAATGCAAGTGACCATCTTATCGGTCATATTGATAGGCACTCGTCGTTCTTATAAATGAAATATCTTTGTGAGTCGAAATGTTTCAAGCGATGTCTCCAGTAATACTTGAAAATTTCTTACAAATTCAATTTGATGCTATTTATCATCTGTGCACTTCATCATTGCACCTGTTGTGGATATTACTGCTAATATAAGTGAAGGTTTCAATGTCTTTCAGTACATTAAGGATAATCTACGATAACTTGACTGTTGTTGGTCTTTCCAAAGTTCATTATTAATCTCGTTCTCAATATCATGACGTCTAAGAGGCGTAAATATCGAGACATGTCGCTGAAAGTGTACTTTGTGAGTGCTCAACAAAGTCAAGGCCTTCCAGCCGTTCGTATCAAATCAAATTACGCTAGACTTATGTGTAGCATTGTGTATTAAAACACAGTGAACCATGTGAAATAGTACCTTTGGCATAAGGCATTCAATGTGTGCGTCCAATGGCAGGATGTGATGCGATTGTATTGAGAATATTGTTAAGTTTTTACCTTTTAAAAAAGTTTAAAATACGAGCTGATACATTGCAAATAGAATAGAAATACATTTGTTTTTGTTGTTTTAATTAAATTCTTTATTGCTCGCACAATTTTGTATGCCACTCTTCACAACTTGATGTAAACAACAACAATTACTTTGTTTGTTATTCCTCTTTGCACTCTTTTGCTTAAGCAATAACAATCACTAGTCAATTTGTTGGACAGATCTTTGTAACGGAGATCTTCAAACCACGATTGCTCTCTTCAAACGCACCGCGTCTTCATACAAGACTGACTGAACTTTTACTATTCCGTTGCCTGCTTTGCCTTGCCTTTTATATGAAAACGTAAACAGCCTGATGAATGTTCTTGAAGTTGAATGTTCGTGAACTAGCCTTCTCGAGATCTCTATAAGTGTAAACATGGTTGTTTTATTATTGTTGTTTGTGCATTTTGTTTACATTTATTCTTGAAGTGTTTGTTGTTGCATTTTTGTTTACTTATTTATAATCTTTATGCTGGTGTTTGTTGGTATATTTTTGTTTTTGTAGCTTTTGTTTGTAATTCTAATGCTAAACGATGTAAAAGCAAAACACCATTTTCGAAGCAATATGTTCATTCAACATGTAATAGTCTGCCCGAGGAGATTAGAGTTTGACTTATCCACAGAGCATTCACTGTTTGACGGTGTTAATGTCATAAAATAATTTCGGTGTATATCAGTAAAGAATGGCAGCCATGCGAAAGCGAATTCTTTTACGCTGTACTTCATGTTGGGCTTAATTTATGTTCATAAATAACAATGATGGCGACAGCAGCCGAACCAACTATACATAATAACAAAATAATGCACAAATAAAAATATAAAAGAATATAAAAACAAAAAACTAAAAAAAGGGAGAAAAAATCAAAACTTATAACTAAAAACTGTTACATGTACGAGAACTATTTTTGTTTTCCTTTGGTTTTATTAATGCTTCACATCGATAATGGTATTTATTTGTATGGGAAAACAGCATGTGTGTGTATATGTCCACAAACATACATGGTAAATCATAAATATTTCATAGATATGTAAATATAAATACAATTTATGTTCATATATGTATGTATATACATACGAGTAAGTTATTTTATATACATACACAGTACATATGTATGCACGTATATATGCTTAGTGTATGTATGTATGTATATTCATGTCGCATTTTAATCTTTAAATGGTAAAAGTTTTTGAAAATTGAGTTCAATTTTCATTTGAAAAATATTTGTAATGGAATTAAATGAAAAAATCACACACATACATACACATACACATACATCATACTGTATATGTGGCCGTTTGTTGTTATCATGTATGGCAGTTTTGTAATTCTTTCGCCTCAATATCCGTTTATAAACCAACAGGAAACAAGGCCATTTCCTGTTTTGTACATCCAAAAAACTCTACCATAGAGTATTCGAACTCAGTATTCGTATGCATTTGATGTTTTTCCAATAACTGTAACTGTTTTTTATTCATTTTTTTCCTTTCTTGCGAATTAAAATAAATTGAAAATATTTCATGGTCTGCACATAATAAAAAAAGAGACAAAGAAAGTTTATAAACTTTTATTGCAATTGGTTTTGTTTTGTTTAATCGAATTAAAATGGAATAGAAAGTATTTTTTAGGTCAGAAATTACGAACGTTTTGTTTTTATTGAAAACTTTTAAGTGATAAAATACAAAATTTTACAACAAAATAAAAAAAAATTGCAAACCTGACTTCAACACATCCTTTTCCACAATAAACTATGCAAACAATTTCAATTATTGCCATACAGGCAGTGGTATGTATAATGACCGATGAGCTTACCTACGTAAGTCTTCTTTTATAGTAACCGAGTTTCTGATATGACACCGACAGACAACATGGATGGTGTGAGAAATTAGTTTGTAGTCCTAACTGAAGGATTGTAATGACCAATTAAGTAGGCAAGTAAGAAACTATAGGAAACAGTTAAGGATGAAACTGTTATCCATTCGACTTATCGAGTCATGATGCCTCTAATGTCTTTTGCATTAAACTTGTCTCTCATTAATATGAACACAGTATTTATGGTTCTTGTCCTCACTACCACCACGTGGAATGGTTATAAATCCAGGGTCTACAGCGCCGTTATACGAAAGATTCTCAAACATATCGCTGAATCTTATCTAACTCCGCCTTAGCTGTTTCCAAGAATAAATTTACCAAACATTTTATTACATTTATGGGTCGATTATGTATGGTAATTAGTGTTTGTTTAAGAATTTGTTTCAAACTTTCAAATTCGATGTAACGATTATTTTTTTGGCAACACTGGTTTAAACAGCTCACGCACGTTTCGTGTTTTGTTTCACTGTCAAACATCTTCAGTTTGGTCTATAATTTAACCATGAATCGTCTTACAAACGAACAACGCTTGCAAATCATTGAATTTTATTATCAAAATGCGTGCTCTGTTAAGAAAGTTCATCGCGCGCTTCTTCCATTTTATGGTCAGTTTAATCGACCCACTGAAGCGGCTATTCGGGCTATTGTGACTAAATTTCGCATCAAATTTACATTGTTGGACATTAAGTGGTAAACCACTAACACGCTTACGTAGAGTGCGAACTGAAGAAAATATCGCAGCTGTATCGGCCGGTGTTAATGATGACCATCAATTATTGATTCGTCACGGTTCGCAGCAATTGGGCCTCTTTTACTCAACAACGTGGAAAATTTTGAGGAAGGATTTAGGTGTGAAGCCTTTCAAAATACAGATGGTGCAAGAATTGAAGCCGAACGACCTACCGCAACGCAGAATTTTTGGTGAATGGGCTCTTGGAAAGTTGGCCGAAGATCCACTTCTTTATCGAAAAATTGTGTTCAGCGACGAAGCTCCTTTTTGGCTCAATGGATATGCAAATAAGCAGAATTGTCGATTTTGGAGTGAAGATCAGCCAGAAGCATTGCAAAAGCTACCAATGCATCCAGAAAAAGCCACAGTTTGGTGCGGTTTATGGGCTGGTGGCGTCATTGGACCGTACTTCTTCAAAGATGCTGCGAATCGTAACGTAACTGTGAATGGTGAGCGCTACCGTGAGATGATATCCAACTTTTTTTTGCCCAAAATGCAAGAGCTTGACTTGCATGACATGTGGTTTCAACAAGACGGTGCACATGCTACACAGCTCGCGTATCAATGAACTTACTGAGAGGCGAGTTCGGTGAACATTTTATTTGAAATTCTTTTCCAGAAATGGTAACAATTTCAGTGGTTAACACACTTTTTTCAGTTAAAGTCAGTCTCTGCAGTTTAACAAATTTTGTGTAGAGAATCATCAACATGTTTTATATAATTTTTGGCGATGACGAAATCAACGGCAAATGACTTAATGTAGATCCTTTTTATTGTCTGAAATACATATGTACTTATCTGTTCGAATTGAAGCAATTAACTTGAATGGAAATTTCAGTTTTTTTTCTCAATAATTAGCCTGGTTAACAAATTGTTTACATGACATGCACACTTAGTTTTTTTAATTTCCATTGTCATTATATGTGATATACATGGTATGTATGTATGTCTATGCATAATGTTTATTTATATTTACATAATATTTACCACATAAACAAACAAATATTGCATAAAATCATACTCATAGAAGAACATCAGACACCCCAATTGCAAATATTTGTTTTTCAATTTTCCATTTCAAAAATATTTTTTTTTTAATTTTCGTTTATTTCCCCGGTTTTTTTATGTCATTTTTATTACAATTTATTTGTTTTTATGGTTTCGGAAATGTTAACAAACTCTTACATTTCCGCTTTGCAACAATAACAGCAATAGCAAAAACAAAAACAACAAAAAAGAAGAAGAGACATTAGCAATTTAACTAATGGTTGTAATTATTTGATGTACTTTTGTTTGCACATTTCCGCCACACTGGCTACTCTTGTTACCATTATGACATATACCTCCTTCCCTTACCCACCACCCCCACAACCACTCTGTTACAACGGTACGTAATGGCACTGCTAACTGTGTACGCCAGCCAGCCAGCCTGTACATGTCGGGCAAAATAATTTCTTTCACAACCCTTTTCCCACGCTACACAACTGAGCAGAGCACATTTCAAACGTGAATGCCATGTTCTTTGTTGACTCTGTTGTTGCTGATATTTCATAGTTTGATAGCAATTTAAATGAAATACTAATTGAGGCAGGCAATTATTGAAAATGCTTTTCAAATAATTAGAAACAATAAAAATTACTCGTGTATACTTCACATATGACTAACAAAAATGGCAAATTTGTTGTGGCATACAACATTAACAGATCCGAACGATAATTATGTAACAGGTAATTGGCAAATAGAAACAAAATATATATGTAAGACCGCCTTTGATATGCCCTACGCAATACCATATATTATCAAAATCCTAAGTATTAATCTTAAGCATTGCATCTAAAGTTCAATATGTATCGATTACATATGTCATATGTATGTTAAGTTGAACACAATTTTATTTAAATTGCTTGCGATAACGACGGCGTACAAGAACTTATTTAAGTAGAGTTTTATGTGCCCTTTCAGCGAAGTAAGCGTGGAGTTAGAAAGTGAAAATTTAAACGAATACCGTAAATGGAAAGGAGTTACTATAAGATACATACGTACATAATTGGTCTATACAATCCTTTAGTCAGGATTACAACCTCGCTTCTCACAGCACTTACATATGTTATATTTAGTAATTTTCGCCTATCAATGGCAGGACCTACTGTTTCCTGTCGATTCCGAACGACAGATTTGACAAAGCTTTTCGTTTATTGATTATATTTTGTATTCTCACAGTTTATGCCAAAACACCGCTGAGAGGAAGCGTTTCGTTTTGCGCGAGTTGTCTGAGCTAGGCGTTGAACTACGGACTCTAGTCTAATAATCTAATACACTACCAATTAGGCTAGGACGACTTCAAGATACTGGCAGTCATAATACATGGAATACTTCAAAGCAAAGAAGAGAACAGTGTGAGCAATGAGCAGCCTAGCTTTTTGTTCAAATAAAAGCTATGTAGACAACGAGAGAAATGACTTTGCTTAATATAGGCAATGCGATCAAGTTCGTAACGAATGTCGCCTCGACATTCTTTCTCGTTGATGTATGCTTGTAATTTCATAAAAAAATTTGAATCCTAAATACTTATCGGATAGAGATCGTCTCAACATCAGCATGTAGATTATGTGATGACAAGAATGAATCATTAGAGCACATGCTTGCATTCTATTTAGAGACCTAAGCAAATAGTTGTCCCAGTAAACCTCAAGTAACACTCTGAAGTTTGTTAGGGCTTGACTTTTGTTTCTTACGAAGGCTACGGGGAGTGCAGTAGTTTTCAGTGTCCACCATCCACCATCCACTGGCCAATATTATATTTCTCTTCATTGCAGGAGTTACGCTATTGTTTTATATAATATTTCCGACTCTAACCAAATGAACTTCTTAACCACCTCAACGTTATATGGACCTACTATCGTAAATGGATATATTTCGGCGTGTTTTTTCTTCGAAAGTGAAACCATTTTCTTTTCAAACAATAAGACGATTTCGATTCTTCACAACAAAATGGAGTATGTTCGGCAACTGTTACGAAAAAGTTGGTATCTTAAAACTATATTTAGGCGTTAAGTTCAAAAACATAAATGTAATGTGTTGACTTATTAGATGTACAACCGTGGTTCAAACCTGAGCCAAAACATCTTGAATAAAATGAAATAAGAAAAACAATTTTTTCGGCGACTTCAGTCTTCATCAGTCTTCTGGCAAAAACTCTGAGCGTAAATAAAATTTGTTGTTGTTATTAATGTTACACAAAACTTATCTGTTGCAAGTATTAAGACTTATAAGGTAAAGAAGGTTTTCTTAATGAGAAATATTTTCACAATGCTGCAGATGATACCAGATAGGGTACTTTTAAGCCTTTTTATTAAATGGCTTTTATCTGATTTATAGATTTTAAAATTAAACACAAAAATACCGAAATCAAGTGCGTTGTTAATTGAAATTTTTCATTTATTTGCTTCAAATGTATTGATATTCTTACTAATTATGTATAGGTATTGTATATACTCCGTTGGTATTTCAATTTTATTAATTGCTTAACAATTCCATGTACAATGAAAGCTCGAGTACAACAAAATGCAAAATAAACACATGAAATGTTAAACAGGAATGAATGAAAAAGTATTCTTTCAATATAACTGATGTGATTGGCTAGAAGCAGCTCATGCTACAAATATACTCCAGTAATAGAGAGACAGACAGACAGACAGACAGATACACGTACATTTTTAAATGTTTATCGAAAAATTCATTCAAATATTTTGCCACTTGCCTGGATGTATATGTATATGTATATGGAGGAAATATGCAGGCCCTGCTGGCTTATGCATTCATTGAGTCCTTTATGCAGAAACATTGTTGAAGGTTATATTGCAATCAACTAACATTGCATTGTTTTAAGACTTAATTGGTTATTCTGTCTCTCTCTCTCGCTCAGTTCATAACAACTACAGGCCAAGCACTGATAACACAGTATTTTACTCGGACCAGCAGAACAGGATAGGACATGCATGAGAACATGTTTTAATTTTTCATTACAAGGGTAGCCAAGTGCAAAAATCTTTATATTCTGTGTGACCATATTTGTTGGCATATCCAGTGCGTACGTTGGCTATTAAATGATACTTTGATCCTTATCTACAACCACAACTGAACTGAACTTTATTTGTTTAGTTTGTTTTAAGTTCATTTAATAAAAAAATCTAAAGTCATGAGATTTTTAAAACTAATCTGAATGCAGATACCAATTTATATAAACAATACAACAATAACAACAACAGATAAAAATATAATGTACAATAAATGAGACAACAATACAGATACAAAATGTTTACTATGCTCCTTCAATGGTCACACCTAACAGTATTTTAAATTAGTTTTCAAAATCACAATCACATAAACGCAGAACAGAAGACTAGCCAAAGTAAAGCGCGAATGACAGGTATCTTACATCGATGTTATGTCAATTTGTCATAATCAGTCCTCTATCCTCATTGAACCAGTTTTAGATCGTATATATTGGCCTTTATTCATTCATTCATTTTCGTTCTTTACTTTGTTTCAAAAATCATATTCAAGTTTTCTACCGATAGGACTGCTGTTACAGTTTCTAAAATGATAGGGTTGCCATTTGTCGTTAGTTAAAATATATTGGAGCCAAAAATATTTTATTGTGAGTATTTATACAGCAACCCTCGTATATAATTGTCATCAAATATGGATATAAACTCTAAATGCCTTCACTATTCCAGCACATAAGAATTCATTATAATGTGTATTAAAAATTCAGTTTACAAGCATGTTTTGCCAAATATTCCTGTACAAAAATAGCATTTTAACATAGAAGTATTTAAAATGAACAGTGGGAGTAATTATAAAAAAAGAGGGGAGAAAAATTAGAACCTACACAACATTTCATGTGCAATGATAATAAAAAGAGATCATCTGTGCCTGATATTCGTCTACTAGTGATGCATGCATTAGACTGAACCTTTAATGAATCTTTATGGATTCATGAAAATCAGCACGATTTCTAGTTCTTTTAAAACTGGAAAGGTCAAGACTACACACTGTTTCTTCTTTCTACAGGAAGAGTTGGAAGAAGTTCATCTGCATGCCAACTGGATTTGAAAGATTGTAAAACCTAAGATACCTAAGTTTCTAAATGGAGTAGAGTCGGAAATTATCGCCCTTGGCGGTGATTCTTATTCGGCAGTGATTCGTGGTAATTCTACTCTTAAACAGTACGCAAAGGATTCCTGCCATAGTATGAGAACAGAAATTATTCTCATGGATATGTAGGCAGTTAGAAGTCGCCGTTGTCTTATAGGCTGAGTGTTGGCTGTTGGCTGTTGGCTTACTAGGCGTAATCTCACGAGCTTAAACTTTAACCCTGACATCTAGAAAAAAGACCTCCTTTCGACGGTCTTCCAACCATTAATAAAATTTATAAAATTAACACAAACACAACCTGTATTGTGTGAAAAATCAGGTCGTAATCGATCGATTAATAGAAGATATGAACACTGTTTTTAACGTGAAATTATTGGTTACAGGAGCTATTTATATTGAATTCGGTACGACATTGAAATTAAAGGTCACAAAAACTGATATAAAGCAGAAACAGTGGAACTTGTTTTGTTCAAACGCTCTATTTAGGATGCAAAGGACGAATTGTACTGGAGTCCATAATCGGCCAGATTTTTACGGTAAGCAAAATAACAAAGGTGATTCTACTTTTCGCGAAGTATTGGGAGGCATTCAAGAAAGTCATTAAAGTAGTCAGCAAAACACTTAAAGAAGCAGAGAAAATCCATTGGGTTGTTGTGGTAACACACCCCTTGTGACACAGAGCGACTAATGGAAAAGAAGTTTTGTGCTAGAAATAGAAGTGGTTTTATTTGCCAGGAACCTTACATAACTAATGACAATGCTAACCTATAGGTAGAGTGTGTGTTACAGTGGGATCATTTCAATACACTTGAAAAAACCTCCTTTCCCCGTTCACCATACCAGTCTGTGTATCGTAGTTAAGATGAATTTTTGAAATAAAATTTTTTTTGGAAACATTTGTGTTTAAAAATTCTTTCTCTCTCTGTCCCACTGTAGCTAAAAGTGTATCTTATGCAATTTCATGTATGAATTTCATTCATACATAGTTTTATAGTATAGAATGGAATGTATACTTCATCACAATGATGAAGCTGATGATGATGATGATGATGAATACAAAGATAATAATAATGATATTGTTGTTGTTGTTGCTGTTATTTACTATTTCATTCCATTCTCAATTCATTTTGATTTTTTTTTTATTCTTTTATTTTTAATTTTATAACTGCTGGTTAAAACTCTGCAAGCAAATGAGTCTTTCTCTTTATGTATGTACGCGTATAAGTGTGTACGTTTTGTACGTGTGTGTATGTGTTCAGGTCTTTTAATTTGCTTATAAAATTTACATACTGTACATAAAATTGACCAAGTTTTTCTGTATTCGTAGCTTTAAGCTATCTCATACACATACAATACACACATGATACAGTTAACAGTTAGTATGAGTGAGTGAGTATGTGTATTTACAAAAAAAAAGGACATGTTTTTAAAGGTAAAAACATGGCAACAGAAATGAAACTGAGGAGATGAGTAAACCATTTTTGAAATAATCCTTTGATCAATGTGGATATTTTTGCTGTTTGTTAAATAAAAATTGTTTAAATTGTTTCAAAAAACGACTACAATACACACTCACACACACGTACCCGCACACATGCACATCATACCGTATTTATACAGTTAAACCTTAAAGCCATCTGCACATAATACATGACCGTTATGTATACACAGTAACCCTCTCTTATAATTGCCCCCGTGTACAACGTATGCATGTTGTTCTCTTGTATGTTTTAAAAACAGGATTTAATTTTGTATCTCTCGCTTTTAAAATTTAAATTTCCTTTTGATTAAAAAACATCGTTTAAAATAAAATGCGTTTTTCTTTTCTTTTTCTTTTTTTTAATTGAATTAAATAAGAAGAAAAAATTGATAAAAAAAAAACGTAAAGAAAATGTCTGTTGTTGTCATGTTTAAAAATTCTCTTGAATTGAAAATTGTTTCGTTTATTTGTGATTCTCTTTCCTCTGCCAATGCCAATGCGCCAATTTCTGTGTTAAACGATGTTATGTGACGTAAAACGCTACTAGTTTTACAAAAATGGGGTAAGGCTATATGTATGTATGTATGTTTGTAGGTAAATAGTATTATTTGATATCATTTTCTGTTTCTTGTTTGTATGTTTCCGTTTCCTTTTGGTTATTTTTAT
Source organism: Sarcophaga rosellei (assembly GCA_930367235.1). Classification (NCBI taxonomy): domain Eukaryota; kingdom Metazoa; phylum Arthropoda; class Insecta; order Diptera; family Sarcophagidae; genus Sarcophaga; species Sarcophaga rosellei. The sequence continues at coordinate 73,462,414 of OV884018.1, read as the reverse complement.
GTCTGTATTTCTTTATGCTAAAAGAAAACTAAATAAATAGACAACATGCACACTACATGCAAACAAACATACATTTAATCTGTTGATGTTACGTTGACCTTAATATTGAAATACTCGTGTACACATTTATTTGCCATGCATTTGTGTCACCAAATAAACAGGGAGACAAGTACTCAACATGCAAGCCGGTACAGCAGTTGTCTACTGAATAGCAACTTCCTATTGCATGTTAACAGGTGACCATTTCAATACAAATTTTCTTGATGTACAAATTGTAAATGAATTGAATGATTTCGGTAAGAGAATCACAATGAAATTATATTTATGAAATTTTAAAATTTATACAACAAAACAAAGCGAAAAAATTGTTTGTGCCAAGGACTTGGATAGTATGTGTTTTGGTGTGTTTTTTTCGGAATCTTTTCTCTTCAATTTTAATAAAGTTTCTCAGTAAATGTAAATCAGCGACTCTACAGAGGTCCTTTCAATATCGAATTGTGGTTTCTTAATGACATTTTCTTTTTAATTCCGATCCTATCCACTCCTTTCAGATAGTGATCCTGGGCCAAGTGCTTAGGAGATTATACAGATACAGATTCAGATGAAAAACTCACATCTTAACTTATCTTCACATCGAATCATTCCAGAAGGATACGTTTGATTGTGCGGATCTTTTGAGAATCAAAGGAGGTGTACACTAAAAACAACTTATTTTTGGAATTTCACTCAATCGGTTTGGTTTAGGTTAGAGGACGTGTACCTGTCACCTGAGACAAATACAGTGCCCGGACGTCGATTTGACGAATTGTACTACATCACTCAATAACTCAATTTTAAGGTCTACCCAAGATTTAATCCCAACCTCAAACATCTCGACCAAAACGAAATATGAAAAAAGATTTAGTTTCGGCCGCTTCCTCTCAGCAGTCTTCTCAAAAATCTGTTATCCGGGCACGACTTTAAACTGTTCGTCCCGACACACATGGATAAAATTAACACACATACAACAAGGATGGTGAGAGAAACTAAGTTGAAATACTGACTAAAAGGTTATGATGACCAATTGAATAAGTATCAATTCCTATGTGGAAATCGATACCACGAAATCTATTAAGAGGTATCTTGATCATAATCATTACTGAGCGAAAGTGGTAGAAAGAGACTAATAGTGGAGCACCGTAGCAATATTGCTATGTATTCTTCTACGATATGTCGTTCATTTTCTTTTTTGTATTGTGGACGTTACTACTATATGTCGTTCTTTTTTGTATTGAACTTCGTATTATGACTGACAAAACTAACCCAGTCACCAGTGGAATTCTCTGCTGAACTACCAAATGGTGTTACTCCGCTCAATGCTTAGCCTCCTATATGCCCTTCCATTAACAGTCGCCTTTCGAATTGACAATGTTTTCATAATAACTTTAAGATTAGCAATTCACTTCATTATCTGCTTTAATGAACTTCTCCACTGTATCACTATGCCTCCAAGTATCTTCTAGAACAGTAATATCATCTGTCACTGCATCGGCTCCCAACTAGATTTAGTCTATTAGGGATTCTATTTTTACACAACATGTTCAGAAGTATTATGTTTTCTTATCAGCGAAAAAACTGTTTCCTCATGTTCCTTGCCATTTTCTTTTTCGTTTGTCATCATATTCTACATCTTCTTACTATTATGTAGACACTTCATATTAAACTTTTCGGATTTTCCTTCACCAGACGGTATAACTCTATCATTTCCTTTGTAGATATATCTATCATATCTGGTACAATATCCATTATACCTTCTTAGGAGGTTCTTTGAAACGTCCCTTTCTTAGGTGTGTATGTCACGGTTACTCCCATACTGATGAACTATACTACGGCACCGATTTAGTTACTATTGATAGTAGTCTCTTATTCTGATTACATCCCCCTACAGTTAGTATCATTCGTAACAAAGCATTTACTTTCCTATAGGCATGGTATGCGTAATTCAGTCTATTTGGCTAGATATTTGATGTACCCGTGGACATTTTAACGACTCCCATGAGCTTAAATTTTCCTCGTTTTTCTACTTCTCGCTCATGAGAACAAATTCTGTTTTATGATTTACCAGATTTATGAGCATTCGTTGATTATCTAATGGATTGCAGAAGGCATTTCGTGAAACATAAATTTTTTCGAATGTTTTACCCTCTTTTACGGCCTCTTACCTTCCTGATGCAACCTATATTTCTATTTCTGACATTATGAGTTATGTGTGTGAACACCCATAATGATCATACATGTGTACATGTAACTTTTGATATGTTTGGTTCTACTGTACCATTTACTTTATATTATTATTTTTCTATTTTTAAATAAATTGATCATGCACAAACTTGTTTTCATTTGAAGTAACCGTAATTATTTATTCTTTACATACATGTAACTTCTAACAATGCATATTTGGTACAACTGTACCATTTATTTGATATTATTCTTTCTTCTATTCTTTTTTTAAACGAACATGATTGAGCATGCACAATTTTGCTTTCTTTTGTTATGGTTTTACATAACAACCGTAAACGCATATATTGTGAATGTATGTACATACTTGTTTACTTAGCTACATGTAAAAAGAATGAAGTAAGAAGAAAAATATATAATAAACAAAGTCAAACATGATCATGCATGTACGATCATGTTTGGTTTTGTTCGTTTACATTAAGCTATAAAATCGGTTACATAGTAGGAAAAGAAGCATTATTGATCTAGCTTTCGGACGGAAAGAATTAAAATAAGAATTATTAAATTGTGTTAAAGATTAAAAATAAGAATTAACAACAAGTATTGTTGAAGTTGTATTAAATAAATATTTTTATAAATTAACTAGTTAAAAGTGTGTTAAATATTAAAATAAGTGAAATTATAACAAAATATTAAAATAAGTAATTTGTGTAAAAATTTAAAACATAAATTAAAACTATTGTTATAAAAGAATTTATTATTTCTTTAAATAAATAAAAAATATTAATAAAATAAAATAAATTCGGGTTTACTTAAAAACTAAATAACATAATTATTATGCACAATGAGTAGGGTGTCAATTTACCAAGTGTTGAGTAAGTAAATAAAAAAATAAATTTTTCTTCTGCACTTCAACTTAGCTTGCCTATCCTAAATTACAAGAGAATTGTTTTTATTTTTACTGTGAATGAACAAGCACGGCAGAACCATGTTACGCAGTCTATGAATCTCTTCTAAATTCTAATTACTAATCCACTGCTGTAGACCTATACAAACACACACATAAAAATAGAGACAACAATAACAAAACAAAACGCACTTTGATATGTAAGTGTTGAGATAGAAAACAAAATCATGCTGCTGTTTAAAATTTAAAATTTTTCTTTTCCTTTGTGTGTGTGTGTTCTTCTCTTCGTATTTTTTTTTACGTATACAAATACTTGGAATCGTTGTCAGAATACAAGAAGAGACTGTTTTTCTACTTCGGGTATATTTATTTTGTGCCACAAGGAAATGCACTTGTGTGTGTATAAACACATGCTCACACGCACACACACACACATAGTTTTTCTCAAAGGTATGTGAAAGATTTTTCAATTTAATTTTAAAAATTCCCCTTTCAACCTCTATCCGCTATTCTATATTTATATTTCCTTTGCTAAACTAAGATTTCTTTTTCTATTTCTCTCTCTCTCTCTTTCTCTCTCTGTTTGCTTTAATATTTTATATGCACGAGTACTATGTGTGTGCGGCAGATACTTGCCATACCAAATACTGTTTCAAATAGCAGAATCATTGCAATTCTAACAGAGAATTGCATTTTCAGAAGAGAAGGAAAAAAATGTGTATGAAAAGGAATAAAAGAAAGGAAAATTAGAACAAACAAGAAGGCGAATTGAATGGATGAATGAATGAGTGGATGAACGAATAAACGAATGTAAGAAAGTGAATTTGTTTTATTGATAGAATGTTAGCATACTTTTACGGTGACACTATTAAGGTAAACAGTAGAAAAATAGAGAAAAATACTCTGTTATTTCTTACCTTTTGTTCGAAATTAAACAAATAAAAGCAGGTGAATGGCCATTAGACGAGAAGATTTTTCTATTGGATTGAAATGTAAACGTCAACAGTTTTCTTTAATTTTTTTTTCTTAAAATTTATCTATTGAAAGCAAATATTTACAAGTATTTTTAGAGCGTAAAATATTAAATTTTATGGAGCATATTAAGCTCTCCTCATAGTATATGAAATTGACTAGAGTTTATTGAATAAAATTTTAAAAAAATTAGCCGTTAAAACTTCACTTAGATACACACATAAAAACGTGATAATGGAGACATAAATTTCAAGTATAGCTCACTATCATTATTACGGAAATTCTCCTATTTTGTAGCCTTACAGTGAGCATTAAATAAACTGGACTATAAGGATAAAATTCTAACAATCACAAAACTCAACTTTTACCAATTAAGGAGAGTGTCCCAAAAAATTTGACAATATTTTGAAATTTTTTGTAATTTTTTTTGTTTCAGTCTTAAAAACTGTTAATTAAATAATTTTAAAATAAAAATGACGGTAATTTATTAATGCGTATTTGGTTAAAGTATAGTTTCTTTTAACGCTCACTGTAAAATTAGCATGATGAACTCCAAGACGGTGTATAACTCTATCATATTGGTACCAGGACACAGTGACTTTCTGGGCAACTGTAGAACGGCTGAACTGGCCAGACGTGGCACAACCATCAAACTCTCTGATGAATTGTTGAGTTTTGGAAAACCTGCAAGCTTATAATTGCCAATGTGGTCGTCGATTCCGTTAACGATAGATGAGTGGCCTCGGAAACGGATAGAACAATGTTCAAAATATAGCCAAGGCCACATGACAAGTCTCTTTAAACTCCAGAGAGGGACGTTTTGTATGGTTGTGATCGACAATACCGTCGTCGATTTCGTCAACAATACTTAGGTGGCCTCGAATACAGTTAGAACGGTGTGAAAGATCTAGCCAAGGCTAGATAAAAGGCGCACAATAAGTCTGTTTAAACTCCAGAAATGTACACTAAGTATGGTTGTCGTGGTCAGTACGGAGTATTGCATTATGACTACATATGGGCCGTGAATTAGTGTTACAAACAATTAAATTGCATGACTAGTACTCATATTATCCTTACCATATGGTTTACATGGTATTGACTAAAAGCCTTATGGTAACAGTTGACACGATTTACCATATTTGAGCTTGTCTCTGATGGATATTAATGTCACTTTAGGTGAAGGTTCCAACATCTTTCAGCCCACCGAGGGTGATCTGAACTGACTTAACTGTTATTGGTATTTATCTTATTTAAAGCTTAATTTTTAATTCTGTTCTCGGGGTCACGAAGTCTAAGAGTCGTAATTATAAAAAAAAAAATGTCGTTGAACATACATTGTGTTACAGCTCAACATTTGCTAGCCATTTTCTTAATGGAATAAATGAAACCAATGAACGAAAAAATAATGCCTGGGAAAACAGCCAGTAACACGAGTTGGCTGCATAAATTTTCTGAATCTCCACAACATATACTTAAAGCTTGTATGGCGTTAATGCTTCTCAGAATGAAAGACATGGGTGTTTATCACGCATACTTCACGACGCCGAACAGCGTCTTAAAGTTTTCAGGATACCTAAAAGTGGTGACAATTGCACTCCTGAGAAAGAATGGACTTCATTGCTCTAAGCTTTTAAGCTTTATAAATGATATCAATTTCCAAAGAAAGGGAAAAGTGTACATAAAAGTCTTTTATAACTGCTGAGGATGCAAAGAAGTTTGGGGGCAAACAAACTTTCTCGATGGGGTAAGTTATCGATTAAATGCAAAAGTAGGCAAGCAACTGATAATAACGGTTTATATCCTTTTACAGAGGAATTGAAATTCTTTTCATAAAATTCTTAAAGAAATCGTTGCTTCATAACAGAAAGATGCAGTTGCTTAGGTCAATTCTTGTGGAAAAAAATTACTCTTAAAATGTTAGATGTTATATTAACAAAAGAGCATATTTTTTTCATTGCTCTGTATACAGTTTCTTTTGACATATGGAATCTTTTGTTATGTCTTATCGTCATTGTCCTTTCTTGGCATCACAGTCAATTAATTTTAGTCTCTCATAGTCTGTGATGAAGTTCTTTTTTTCCAGCGAATTATGGAATTTTGTTACGTTTAAAAGGCGTTTCCAAAAAACGTGCTGATCATCAAAAGGATACCCAACCGAAGAAAAGCATTAAAATGCGAATAATAAATACGTACTCTATACAGTGTAATAAATATGAAGAAAAATAGAAAATGAAAAGAGAGAGAGAAAATACAACAATGCGTTTAAGATTTATTACAACACAATAAACCACAGAAAAAAAGAAAAAAATCTGAGAAAGAAAGAAAAAAAGTAAGAAATCCTTGACAATATTTTTGCTTTGCTCGACAACAATTAAGGGATTTGTCAAAATCACCAAAAAGGCTTATGTATTTACTAAAATAGCTACTACAATAACATTATCAAACAAACAGACATCTGCCATGTACTACATACATACAATACACGTACAACAAAAGTTTTAACAATCTAGGCCGAAAATAAAATCTTAGAGTGGCAACAGTGAGAAAAAGCAAAAAAAAAAAAGAATCCAAAAACACAACCAAAGATGCTGACAAATAAGCATTTCACTTCGGTAGACCAAGAATACAAAAAAAAAAAAAACGAAGAAGAAAATGAAAATAAAATTGCAATAGAAAGTAACAAAAAGAAAGCTTGTAGAAGAAATGAAAAATAAACCGAAACAAATTTCTTTTTGTCGTTTTTTTTTACTTTGGAACGAAAAATATTTAAGAACTCAATAGAGAAGCATAAGAAATCACTGCTGATAGTAGAAAACGACAGGAGAAAATGCACGTTTATTGGCCAGGCATAAGCAACATTGGTAAGTGCGCTACATAATTGGTCACACCAAACCTTCAGTCAGGATTACAACCTAGCTTCTCATACCACTTCTGTTGTGTGTGCTAATTTTATCTGTGAGTGGCGGGTCGTCTCCGAACAATATGTTTTTAAGAAATTTTTTCATGGCAATTCTCAGGATTTTTACCAGAAATCTGCTGAGTGGAAGTCGCCAAAGAAATATTTTTCCATATTTTCGTTTTGTTGAAAATGTCTGACCTGAGACCTACCCGTGGCCTCACGTCTAATAAGGCAACACTCTACCTACTAGATTATGGCCACTATCGGAGTACCCAACAAAATTCTTTGGAAATGATTCTACTTACAGTGAGGGTGAAGATAAAGGTATTGGTGGCAAGGAATTTTTGAAGCGGGGTCTTCCTAGGATAAAGGAGTTTGTAAATAACAGGATTCTGAATGTTGCGATTTATTTATATGGGCCCTGTGCACTGTTCTAATTGTTTACAAGGTCAGTGTATATGGCTTCTCTTTTCCCAGACAAAGAGCAGTGGCGTAGCGTAAGTAAACTACAGGATGAACATGTGAACTTTACAGATGGTTCGAATTCTGGCAGAAAAGTCAACTTCGAGGATGGCATAGTGCTATAGGTTGCAGTCAACAAAACAGTGACACTAATCTAGGAATGAATAGCTCTAGGGATGCGGTGATAGCCAAGTTACTATCAAGGCATTGACAGTCCATTATGGATAGATTGAGATGCTCTGATCGACTTGGATTGCGAGGCGTTGTGATGGCAATGCGAATGCAAATGATCTGGAAATGATTGAAAAGGGGCGACGAAAGTCGCGAACTAGATGAAGCGGTCAGTTTGATTTTTTCTGGGATACTTCTACCGGCAGATCGATCAAGTGATTAGAGAAAGAGAGAGTGACTGCATATGATCTGTCATGGAAAGAGGGCGATGAAAGACGAGAACTTGATGAAGCGGTAGGTTTAATTTCTTCTGGAATACTTCTACGGGCAGATCGATCAAGTGGTCAGAGAGAGAGAGAGAGTGAGAGATGTTATGAACTTTCCACGGTGGATTATCGGAGACTGCAGAATTTACAGTCTTCTATGGCATAGATTCAACAGATCTGAAATGGAATTTGCCTTGAAACAGGAGAGACTCTATTCAGATTTTAATAGGCCTTTTGTCTAAACACTATGTCTACCTTCTATTTTCTGCAGAATGTAAGGTAATTTGTGGAAGTCAAAGTGGTTTTCATATTATGTGCCTCTGCTCTTACGTCCAGAGATGGAGCTCTACGATTCTTCATCGGGTTGTCTTTCACGGCCTCTGTAGGATTCCTAAAATTGAGACTTTGGTCATTAAACAGTAGGTTCTACCACTCATTGATAAAATTTACACACAGAACAAATTTGGTGGTGTGAGAAGCTAGATTGTAATCCTGCCTTAAGCAGAAGAACTATGTTTTAATATCTTCTATTATACGACATAAGGTAACCCTATCATCCTAGAACATGCTATAACTAACCTAGATAGCTAGAAAAACCTGGTAAATGAAAATAAAAATAATGCTGATACAATGATCTCATTTCTGTTCCCCTTCCTCTGTCTATGATTATTTATAAAAGCTTTTAGAAAGTAACGCAATTAATATAAAGTGGCATTATTTTTATATTTCATGCGATTTCATCGAAAACAATACAAATAATTCTGTTACAAAAATATACTCAAAACTAAAATACACCCATTCCGAGTATCTGTACATGGAGGCCATTAAGAAGGAATACAAAAGAGAAAAAAAGGCAAACTTACGCAATTACCACGCTTCGTTAGGTGTCTGAGAAGTAAAAATATTTTCGTTTGATTTTAAAGCGGTTTTCTCTTCTTTTTTTCGCTTTCGTTTTTATCCGCTTTTTCCCAGGCATCCTTGACGTGTTATAAGGTGTTATCGTTGTTGCTGCTGTTGTGTTGTGTAAAACGATTTCTCATTTTGGGGTTTTCTATGGAGAGAGAGAAAAAAATGGTAAACGAATGGAATGAAATGAATTCATGAATTACGCAATGAATGAGTGAATGAATGAATAAATGCTTCCATACAATTTATAGTTGAGTTTTATTTATACACAGAGTGACATTTAAAGTAGAACATTGAAGGTACAAAGCAACGACAGCCAGCACCATCAGCATTGATGAAGAGAAAAAAAACCGAATTTCATTGGAATTTAGTGTGAAAGAAGAAGAAACACAAGTAGCAGCACCACCAGCACCAACACCAGTCATAGCAGCAGGTGAAGGCATGCTATCCAAGTAATTGCTTACTTGGTTTCCAAGTGAGATTTTAGTTTAAGGTTGATTAAAAGCAAGACAAGAGAAAAAAATCACACACACATACACTTACACATCCACAGAATTACACAGAAATAAAGAAAGCAAGACACACCAACATGTTGCAAACAAACTCTTCCTTTTGGCTTCTCTCTACCTTTATTTACTCAGAATTTTTCATTCTCTTTCTGGTTAACATTTCTATTTTCAAGTACTTTTAAGTCAATGTTTCAAAGTGTGTGTGTGTGTGTGTGTTTGTCAGTGTCTGCTCGGTTTGATTGTGTGACACACTATTTATGTCGCATTGAGTGGTCGGGATCAAAGTTTTCATGTATTTATGTACGAATGACTGAATAGTTGTTATTTTGATTGAAAATGTTTCATAAAGAGACCTACAGTGGATGCAAATTAATTAGAATTACATGAGGAAATTATTGTTCAATTTTAATGTAAAGTAATAAATATAGTCGCCGTAGTTTAGTAGGTCGCTTGTTGGCTTATTAGACGTGATGCCAAACCTAGGTCAGACCACTCGATCAAGGTCAGACAGCCTCTCAGCCGATTTCTGGCAACAACTCTCTGAGAATAAATAAAATTTATCATGAAAAAGAAACTCAAAACTCTGTCGTTCTTTGTCGACTTTAAACTGTAGGTCCCGTATAAAATTAACACATACAACATAAGTGGTGTGAGAAACTAGATTGTAATGCTGACTGAAGAGTTGTAATATCTTATGTAGTAATCGCATCCCATTCTCCCTTTCCTACTTCTTCTCCTATTTTGTATCCCCTCTATTATCCTGCCATCTTAAGGACGTTTCGTACAATGGGTACTGTACTCGTCTCATTTGATAAGTACACGTCCTCAAACCTAAACTTCTAACCTAAACCTTATACAGTAATGCCCAACAAAATTAACGGAAACTAATGTATTGATGTTTATGAGCAGCTTAAGCTATTGTACTCGTTTTGTAACCGAAAAATCAATTTCTATTCTAATTAGCTAAGCACAGCTGCCTGGTTATGTTACCAAATTATTGCTAATCAAAAATATCCTGTCAAGTTTTGTTTTTTAAACTTTTTTCCTCTTTACAATGACTGTCATTGAAATCATGTTCGTCTTATTAAAGCAGGGGTGTACATCCCTTTAAAAGTTAATTGTGAAGAATTCAAAATTAAGTCCGGGTGTTTGAGGTTTTATGTGTTTGAAAAATCCATAGGATTTCAAGTTTCCATTACATTTAGTTGGTGATATTTTGATGTTCGTTGTAACTTGTTATTGTAATTATTTTCTTAGTTGATAGATGTTCTTTGTAATATTTTGTAAGAGTTCATTCGTTCATCTTCTTAAACGATTTTGGTTGTTTTCCTTTGAATTAATCAAGTTTTTCCAGCTAAACAGGCGATATGTCTACTGTAGCAAGTCCTGGCATGATAATGCAGAGAACTTTTGTTGTCTAAAATACAACGCACATATGATTGTTATATTGGTTATAGTAGTGTTAAGACAATTTGCTTTTTGAGTTGTATTCTTTTTCGTGTTTTTTAATGTTGATTGATTTTACTCTCTCGTGGAGAGATGAAAGTCATGATGAAAGTGTTTTGAAGAATTGATGAGTTGTTTTAATTTTTTTTTAAATTCGAAAGAAACTTGAGGAATACTACTTTTTTATTCGGCATTTTAAGTTGAGCTAAAATCGCTGTTATTCCTGTAGGAGTTTTTGAATAGCACAAGGATTTCTTTCAAAGAAACTCTTAAAGTTGTACTGTTTGTCCCCAATGCGTGTGTGTTTGCATCTTAAAATTTGCCTTCTTAGCTGAAGAGAGGAATTCTGTGGCCAAAGAGGCAATGGATGCTTAATACGCCATTATGAGTTTTGATATCATGTTATCACGTAAGTTCACTAAGCGGTTCTCAATGTCACAATGAGGAAAATGTAGGATGATATTAAAGAGGTATATATATCACACATGTCAAGAGCCAATAACTGTGATACAGTTTATGAAAAAAAGGTGAAAAATTGGAATAGGTGCTCGGAAAAAAGGTTGCTTAAAATGAAATATTCGAAACCTATGGGACAATTCTCAAGACTTGTGTAAGTGGATCTTTATGGCTTTGAAATGTGTACTGAATTTAAGTTGGACACAAGGTATAGAGGGCGGGATATCGTAATATTTGACTGTCTGGCCGCCATCCAAGCAGCTTAGAAGTTGACTTCAAGTTGGCATGGGCCTATCTGGGCAAGTTTATTGAGCTAGACAAGGGAACAAGAACAAATCATACTCTATAGCTTCCAGGCAAGGACAACTAGCTTGACAGAAGGATTGTATTTATCTCGCTGATGGAGCTAGAACTTTTCTGTGAAATCGAGAAAGGAGTTTGGAAGGGAAAAATTAAGGAGGATGCAACTCTTTTCAATCCATATAGGATTGTAGAGATTATAGTAAGAAGAGGTTTGAGACTTGAATGTGGTAGGAATAGCTTGAGGATAGTAACTGGTCTTCGGAGTGGATATTATGGACTTAAAAACATTTGTACAGAATAGAAAACACGTCATGCCCAATATAAAGATTCTGTGATGAGGAAAACGAATCACCAGAACATATACTTAGAATCTATGCGACATTAATATACATACATATGTATATACATAGGTCCCAGGCATCAAAACGAAATATAAAAAAAAAATATTTCTTTGGCGACTTAACTCTCAGCAGATTTCTGGCAAAAACTCTACGAATGAAATAAAATTGCCATGAAAAGTTTTTCAAAAATCTTTCATTCGGAATCGACTTTAAACTATAGGTCCCGCCACTCATGTATAAAAAAAATTAACACACACAACATGAGTAGTGTTGAGAAGCTAGGACGTAATCCTGACTGAAGGGTTGTAATGGCCAATTACTCGTATGTATGTATGTATATAGGTCCGAGGGCAGTACGACTGATCTTTTGGACCTGTCGACGTTTGGATAAGATTATTGGAAATGCAGAGTGGTGAAATTGATTTGACTTGTAATTTGAAAATTACACTGAGCATAGTAAATTGATGGAGATTAAAGAATTTTGTATTGGCCCTGTGATCCAAACTGGAGTCATAGGAGGAATACAATTCTTGATCTATTTATCTCCTTGCCATTGAACTGTAGACTTAAATCAGTTCAACTTTATGCTTTTTTTTCATTGTTGTACAGCGAAAATTTCATTAAATAAGAGCTTTGGTTTAAACATTATAATTAAAAGTTATTTTTCGTTTTTATAATTAACTACGGGTGCTTCATTATTTGTACAAGTGCTGCCTGTTTTTTTAGAAGTTATTTTTATTTTAAAGTGCCGAAAACTAAAAATACTTTAACATCTAATGTCTCCGTTTGTTTCTTGCTTTAGTGCAACTTTAAGAAGTCTTACCACTTTCACTAGCTGTCTCTTCTAACCCGGCTGACAGGGTGACATACAAGCTCTATTATTATTCCAAAAACAACAACAATATGCTGCTGCTTGACTTGTATTACAGTTGAGCACTGAAGAGTGCAGAGAAATAAAATGAAGTGAAATAAGAAAAAACCCGAGACTCAACCATATTTCTTTATTTCCCATTTTTCTTGTTTTGTTCTGTTCTCTTCGGTTTTATTTTGTTTTGTTTTCTTTTAATGTAATATTTTTCCTTTTGAAAGTTCTCCTTCACTAATGCTGAGTTGGAAAAGAGAAAAAAAATGAGAGAAACAGCAGCAGCTATTAAATGTATTAAGATGCTGCACATCAGCTGCTGATGTACTCATACAATAAACCTCAATCTGTCAAGAGAAAATGGCTGCTTTTTAGAAAAGAAAAGGAATTGTTTTGTTACACGTATGGTTCGGTTGTGTTGTTGTGTTGTGTTTATAGGAGGGTGTACATAAATACATATGCATGTGCCATGTGTGAGAAAGCGAGTCTATTTGTGAATGTATTGTGCATTTTACACGTGTATAGCATATGTTAAGGATTAAAATAAATAAAGGCAACAACAAAAACACAGGCAGACAGAGAAGTACGATATGAAACCAGCCAGCAGGCAAGTAGGTGAGTTAAAATAAATTGGATTCGTTTATGATCATATTTATTCGATAAAAATTTTATTCGTTATGCATGAATATAAAATGAAAGAAGGGAAACCGATTGTGTTTAAAAAATATTCTGCACCACAGTTGCTATATAAAAACGATTGCATGAGACAAATTGAACAAATGAGATCAATTTTGTTGAGGACATATGCAATCGCTTGCCTGTATAGGAGTTCAGCAAATCAGTTTGAATAGTGAAGCTTAATATTTAATGAGTCTTTTTAATTCTTTTTTATTTACTGACGTAATTAAAATGTTTATTTTTATATTTGTTGCGCCACCAACTAAAATAAATTTGAAGGAAAGACATTACACAATATCCAATTAATATTGAATCATTTTATTGATTTTGATTTTATATTGACGAACGGGCCTGAGTAGTACGCATTCGCTCAGTTTCTAATCTCACTTCTCGTTGTTCAAGTGATTCATGCGAACGGGTCTCAACGGCATGTACTCGAAGATTTTCAGGTCTCAATGATCGTTGCTCGTCTGATTCTGAGGCTCGTAATGCTCTTTTCTTCCGTGCTTGAGGTGTTGGTCGACCAAAGTCTTCTCATTCATTTTGAATAATTTTCAGTGGCGCCACCTACCGGAAATTAATCGCACCCACTTAAAAACCTCCGTCGACTCATGCACAACAACTTTGATAAATAACATATTATGATCAAATGCACTGTTCACGATTTAATTCATTTTTAGTAATTTTTAGTGGCGCCACCTGTCGGATATTTGTCATATCAACTTAGAAACCTTCGGCGGCTCATGCGCAACAACTTTGCTAAAGATCATAATATGATGAAATACACAGTTTACGATTTAAATTATTTTTAGTACTTTTCAGTGTCGCCATAGATTACATCGAGTTAACGGATGACGTATACGTAATATTTTGTTAGACAATAACACTCATACTTTTTTTTATTTATTTTATTTTATTTTATTTTATTTTATTTGCCTATTTCAACGTAAAAATTAACCTATAACACAGGAAGATACTGTGAAAATTTCAAGAAAATCGGTTAAGCCGTTCAGCCGTCTATAGACTTCAAATAAACCCACAAACAAATAAACACACATTCATTTTTATATATAAGAAGAAGATTCGAATAATAGTTTCTATTGATCATTACGTTAACACATCACGTTCTTTGTAGTCAATAACAACTGCATACTTTGTAGTCAACGCTAAAGTTGTAAATGAGATCGTCTCAATGGGAGAAAGAACTTTGAAATATGAATGTATTTGATAGCAAAACAGAAATTTTTCATACAAACAAAATCGAAGTTTTTATTAACTTTTACAAGCTAGAAAATTGGAAGAATTTTATTCCAATATTCCTATGAGCCAAAGGTAAATTTGTAGCTGAAATACATTCTATAAATGCTACAAAAATATTCCACAGACTTGATTCCAATAAGAATTTCGAGCATTTCCGTAAGGAATATGTGGTTATCTTAATAAACCGGTGAACTTTGGACTGTGAAATTAATCTGAACAAATGATATCGACCATCACTAATTGTTCGAAGACTGAAACGACTACAATTTTTTAATTGATGACTTTACAAACAAACAAAGCTTTACGCCATTAACAGGGCGGGGAGGTGTATTTTGGAATTTGATCTCGTAACTACGGTTATCGATATTAACCCCGATAAATAAGTCAGTTGCAGGTGCAAATCTCAGTTGCATTCGTTCTCTGGTCCAACTTTATTGACATCATGTCCATGTAATATAAAGATGAGTGAGGACATCTCTTGGCTTTTCTCTTTCGCTGGGGGAAATAGATAAAAGAACTTTCAGGAACTCAGGTGGACTAACACCATCACTTGCAGAACGGATTCCAAACATTCTGGCATTTTCTCTTAATGGAACAAACAGAAACCGTATTGTGTTTTTTGATGGAACCCCCATTAGGCTTCTACTGGCCATAATTGTTGTGCACCGGAACGTATGAGTTACCTACATTATGGGTATTACAGCAACTGTTTGGATGATGATACCATGTATCCAGGACCACTAAAGGAAACATCCGAAGTATCAGTAATATGCCGAATAATGGCGACTTTAATCAATAATGAGAGGTCAGATAGCTAGAGAAATAGCTGGCTGTCGATCACTGGCTTTGGACAGATATAATAGTATCCCCAGTAGATCACGACAGTAACTAATTTCAGCTAAGCTGGTGATTGATTCACTGCAGCAGGTTCTAGAATGGTAGGCTTGCCATCTGTTTGCTTTTAAATATAGCAATTTATAAACATGTATTAAGCGTAGAGTTGAAAATCAACTTGGATTGAAAGTACAAGCGATGGGATACAGCAATACTATCTGACAGTGAGACCACCATTCGAGCACTTGGTTCATATGATATAGATTCGAAAATAATAAGAGAATGTCTAGGGAAAGTTGAATCAGAGAGGTTAGGAAAACAGGATAAACCAGATCACTTGGGAAGAGTGCGAGGAACAGTGCTTCCACGCCGCAATTGCGGCTCAAACACCGTATACTCAGAGAGAGGGAGGATAAAGATATACTGGCAATATTCTTAAATCAGGTGAGTAATTAAAATAGAAGGGGATTTGAGGCTTGCATCAGGCTACGCAGAAATTACATGGGATGAGCAACCAGGTTTTTGATCGAACACTGTGGAATCAGGGAATATTTCTTGGGAGGATGGTTTTATACTCAATGTAGTATAAATTATGTGATGAGGGGAAACAAATTTGGAATCTTTGAGGTATTAATGCATCCCAAAAAGAAACTCCTGTTGGTATATCAGTTGTTGTGCAGGGAATTGTTCTTTTTGACGCTGAGCACTACACTGAAGTTTGTCAAGGCAATAGAATTGGAGAAAAGATTAATGAAATAAATACATTGACAACAGTACACAAGGTTATATGGTTACTGTACTAACGTACTTTGTACGATGGTAATAATATGTTGATTTCAGAAAATGTGCTCATTGAGCCTCAAGAGGTGAGAGACTATGATTAAAATTTTCTTATTTTTTCTGCCTTAGAAAAGCAATAAAACCAAAGAGTACAAAATATTGAAATACAGTATTTGTTGGATGATATATATTCAAATATACATATATGTTCGAATACGCATTTAAAAGTAATTTGGACTTTAAAACATTTGAAAATATTTTACTGATAAAATATTCCTTCCGTGATTGTTTCAAAATTAAAAAAAAAACATAAGAGTCAACTTTATGTCGCAAACACTTTATATCCTTAATAAACTGTTGCTTGCATTTCTTTGTGGTATCCACCTAAATTGTGGGTGCAATAAAATTTCGTTTGAAATACAAAAAAATATTGCAAAAACAGGTGAAAACTTCAGATTCAGACAATGTACGTGTTGTCATGATGTTGCAACCATACTGTCCAGCCACTTAAACGGTTAACAACAGAATTGCTTCTAAAAAAAGAGGGGGAAAGAAAAAATACCATCAAAAAGTGTAACTTAAAATGACATTTAACCTGTTGGGTATGCTGAAAAATACAAACACAAAGAAAAACAATGTCAACTACGGAAAACTATGCAACTCACGTATGATAAGTTGTATGACAGGCTTTAAACAAAAACAAAAATTGTCATGTAAACACCCACAGTGCAGGAGTGTAAAATTTTAAAATCTTAAATTATTAACCATAAAACTTGTCTCCACTAAACATAATTAATTTCGAAAAATCTGTTCAACAGATTCTACTGAATAAAATCCATTGTCTGATATTTTTGCAACGTAATAAACGTGAAATATTCTACAAATAAAAATTTTATTTTGCAACCACTGTGCAAGCTCTTCCGCAAATATGGTCCAATAGCCTGACTAAAAGAAATCACGCTAAAGCTGGTCATGTGAATTATATATGCCACGCTTTACGGTTACGGATTTTCAACTATCAGCGCTACAGTAAATAAATACTAATACACGTACCTATTCGGATACACGTGTACATATCCGTGCACTTACAACTGCAATATAAAAACCTAAAGCCAGACATGACAGTCATATACCGGAAACCTCAGTGAATACAATAATCCATATCCTCTGCATGTATGTATTTGTCAGAGTGTTCGTGTGTACAATTTCAACTTGCATTTGTATTGTATAATGATTTTCAAATGAAGTTATTTTAACTCTCTCTCTTGTTTTTAATTTTATTTTATTTTTATTAGTTTTATTGTTGTTGTTGCTTTATTTTTTCTATTTGAAATACTAACAATTTCAATTAAATGTAAAACTTTTAGACAAAAAAATTTCTTTTTCTGTACATACTTTTGTAATCAAAAACATCCATACATATGTACATATACATATACATACTTACACACACACACTCATATTTAAATACATGCCGTAAATATGAAAACTATTTCGACAACCAACAGTTGTACAAATCGACAGTGTATCCCATGTATAGTTAATGGCACTTTAGGCCTGGTCACCCAGACAGCTGCAAATGTGGATGTACTCAGGTAGTATATTGTTCAGAATGGCAATGGCTTGATATGTAGAAGGATAAGAAAATATGTTTGCTGGAATATTGTTTCTTGTTTGTTGACTCTCTTCTTAACATAGGAAAGATCATACTCAGTAAAAGATCCAGAAAATAGGATAATAATTGGCAATATAATCTGACTATTATGCCGTCTTACTCTCAATCCAGAACCTGGCGATGACTTTGTTTCTTCCACAAACTCAGAATTGACATTAGTTCAACCTGCCAAAACTATATTGTAATGCTTAATATTTTTAAGATAATTGAAAAATCTAGCTACTGGCTTTTACATCGCTCAACATTAAAACTAAGCTACTAAAACAAAACAATGCAGTAAACAAACTTGTTTACAAATTATCGTACTGTTTAATATAACAAGAAACACCAGCATAAAAAAATTGTAAACAAGTAAACAAAAATACACCAACAACACTACAAGAATAAATGTAAACATCGTTGTTAACATTTATAGAGATTTCGAGAAGGCGAAATCCTGCACATTCGCCTTCAAGAACATTCATCAGACTGTTTTCTTTGGCATATTAAAGGCAGACAAAGCAGGCGACCAAATTTGTGAAGATCAGTCAATCTTTTGTAAATACACCGTGTGTTTGAAGAGAGTAATCGCGGTTTGAAGATCTCCGTTACACAGATCTGTCGAATAACTGCCTAGTAATTGTTATTGTTTATGCAAAGGGTATAAACAGAGGAATAACAAACAAAAAGAAATTTTGGTATTTTACATAAAGTTGTGAACAGTGGCTCAGAGAATTGTGCGAATAATAAAGAATTTTAATTGGAGCTAAACACAAATTTATTTTTATTTTATTTGCAATCCACAAGCTCATATTTTAAACGTTTTTAAAAGGGTAAAAACGTACGAACATTAATCCCGAAATTATTTTAAACGAAACTGCAACGTTTCGTCCTTGTAGGAGTGAAAAGCTTGGCCGTATTTCTGACTTGAGTGTTGTGATCAAATCTTTTAATACGGAATTACTCAAGAGGTCAAGTGCAGCCAAATAAAGGGAAAATTGCGGACAGTTGGACGCTTGGCAGATGGTGATGTATTCAACTTTTGGGATTTTAGATCAAAGTGTCTACCATTGAGTAATCTACTGTGTACGGCAATAATAAGAGTGTGAACAATTGTTGAAAAAATCGATCAATAGGAGCCTCTGAATTGACTGCTGTTTGTCAGATTCTTGGCCAAAAGTGACAAAGGTTTCTTGTTCAATTTCAGATTCAAATTGTTGAGCGTATTTGATCTTCATGGATCCTTTAATACAACGAAAAATAATTGTTTTCTTTATGCTGCACACGCTATGCGCTAAGAGGAGAATTTCATAGTATCCTTGAGTTATTCATGACTATTCAGCTGTAGTCGTCAATGGGACATTAATTCGTTTCTTTTGCTGTTTTGTAATACAAAGGGGTGTCAATTAAAAGATCCTTCGATTTTGATTAAAATCGAAAAATCCACGTAAAGTAACGATATATGCCACTTGGTTATCTGTCCCTTTTTCAAGAGAATTTTTTAATTTTTTTTTTAAATTTTCACATGCCAATGCTGAGTGAAGTCAAAGAAAATGAATTGAAATTGTAATGCAAATGGAGATGGAAATGAAAATGAAACACAGGATAAACACACAGAAAAGGATTGCCAGAGTAAGAAGAGAGAGAGAGAGAGAGAGAAAATTACACATTTTTGTTAAACAAATTTGTAAAGTTTGTTTTACAATTTTCGTACAGTGTTATTTGGTTGAACAAAAAAACTAAAAAAAACATGTTTAAATTAATTGTAAATGAAGTAGAAAATGAAAAAAGTTTTTTTTCTCTATTTCTTTTACAATTGCTGAAACAAAAACAATAACAAAAAAACGTAGAAGCAAACAAACTAACAGTGTTACATTACAAACTGCATGTCCTTGTGTATGTATACATGTATTGCAATGATTTAAAAACAACACAGTATTTCTTTTTTTGTGTTTGTTTGTTTTCTATACATGTTGTTGTTATTGGTTGTTGGTTTGTTAAATGAAAATTTATAGACACAAAATAATAATTTTAAAATTAACATACTCACCGATACATAATGCATACGAGTTTAAACTTAATGCATGAAAAAAAAGTACGTTTACATATGTATATCTGATATGTATTAGCATATGTAGGAGTACATATGTATGCAATATGTATGAGCACATTCAAAAATTGATATTAATTAGTAACATTTTGTATCAGGTACACAGCGGGAGACAGTGAGTAACATTTCTATAAGTGCAGTTTTTTTCTAGAACCCAAATTGTTGCATAAAACATAAGGCTTTAAGGTATAACTTTAAACTCTTATTCCGAACACTTATACATTTATTTTGGGGCAGCGCTTAAGAAGAAATTAAAATTATTTTCCCCTTAAAGCAATTTCTCTTGATTGGCTCCATCTGTATACTAATCGTGTCGCTATTTTTTTACTACTACCTGGCAATGTTACCTTTCGCTTTGTTTACACTGCATTTAGTTTTGATTTGGCAACTTCTAGAAACTTGCTGTTGATTTGTTATTGTAATATTTTCTTCAGTATCTATCGTGGATTTTCTATGGAACTTTTGGTGTCGTTAAACAGAAAGCAACAATCGTTTCTGCTAGTATTAGTGTATAGAGGCCACCGCAGTTGTTGTTGAAGAGACAACACGCGGGTCTTGAACTTTTTCCTTCCCAAATTAAAATTTAATGTTTTACAACGCTTTAGAAAGATTTTTTTACCCTGATTCTCACACCAACCATGTATGTATAAGCACTGCTTTCGAGGGCAACGAAAAATACATAATCTTTTATGCATCCCCGAAAACCTGCACGAGCGTTAGATTCGCTGTTTTTGAAGATAACGAAAGCGATCCTAATTTTTGATGTTTTTATGCATCCCGGAAAATCTGCTCAAGCATTGGTACCATGCATTGTGTCTCTTAAATTTATGCATGAGTGGCGGGACCTACCGTTTAACAACGACTTCGAAAGCGGCGTAGTAATGGCTCACTAAGTTAGGCAAGTAATACAACCCTTTAAACAGCATTACGACCAAGTTAAGTGTGTTAATTGTTCCCATGAGTGGCGGAACATATAGTTTAGCGTCTAATCCGAATGACAGATTAAAAAATCAGCTTACAGGCATGCTTTCCTTACATGTTTATTTCATTTGATCATTGCCGGAGAGTCCTGGTTTCTTTTATGTTGAATTTGCAAACTATTTTTGTGTTGTTCAGTTCAAAGTCTTGTATACAAAATATGCAGTTCAATACTTTTATAGTGTTTTTTTTTTATTATTTTAACAAGACACACGTTTATGCCTAAAAGAAATTTAATTTAGAAACTCTATGTGATGTTAAACAAATACTCTGCAGTGTAAAAAAATATATCAACATTGACAATTTACGAGTACATGCTCTCCTCATGCTGTTAACTGTTGTGGTTTATTTAAAAAAAAAAACATATTTTTTGTTACATACTTATGGCCATGTAGATACATATACGGCTACTAAATTGTTACAACATAATGTTGCAAACAAATTGTTGTTGTATGCTTTGCAGTGTGCCGCATAATAAAGTGCCAACGTCAGTTTTAATTAAATTGACTGTGCAGACAATCGACTTGTGTTATAAGCGATTGAGCAAAGCGTCCGTTGGTATACAGGATGACACAAAAGCAAATTTATTATTTTTTTTTACTGTTCTTTTTAAAGAGTGATTTTTTTAGACGTTATTGTATTAGATTAAGCGACAATGTATTGTTGCGTAAGCTGACGATAGTTTTGTGTTTGGTTTGCTCTTGCAAATTCTCGGATTTCAGTTCCATGGCTTTGATAATAGACATGGAACTGTGCAACACAGATTGGTATTAACATTCGACACTTGAATCGGTACTATTTAGAAACGAAATTCACTCTTGGTGAGATGAGTTCGATAATAAAACTAAATAGTACTTTAAGGTTTAAAACAGTCCGTAGAATATAATTAAATAACCTTTATTTCTACAGATAGGATAGGAAATATATACATGACTGATAACTTTTAGTCTCATAATTCGTTGAAGATGAAAAAAATTTCTTCAGCAATTGCCTCTCAACAGATTTCTTTCAAAAATTCACAAAAATCTATCGTTCGAAGTCGATCTTAAACTGTAGGTCTCGCCAGTCACGCATAAAATTAAGTCATGCAAGATAAGTGGTGTGCGAAGCTAGGTCGTAACCCTTACTGGAAGGGTTGTGTAGGTATGTATGTAAAAATGGTCCTTTAGATTGGCTATAAAGAAATGTTCACTGCTATGAGAGTGCCTTGATCACTCCGAAAAAAAATTCTCATCTTCGACGCTAAAGGAACTGACTTTGCTTTGAAACTGGACAGTAAAAGTTTGAGAATACATTTGGTGACATTTACATGTCACTATGCTTGCAACACGCATCGGGCGTATGCGATATTCGTACCTGTAAGTTCTGTTGTAAGGAAGGGAAGTCGATGCAGCATTCGATCACCAACTGTGTAGCACTGAGATGTAGGCTACTAGGTGTCTATTGCGATCCGTTTTAACACCCGCAACACCAAATGTTATTTGTAAATTCATGAAATGGCATGAAGGACATTTAGCTAGCAGGTGTAAGAAATTCATGATGATCTGGATATGAGCATCCTTTACGCCCTTTGTGCATTTCTGCGCCATTTTTTAAATGCCGTAAGCAGCCTCAGCTTATTGAGATTTTTCTGTGATATTCTTACGTCTAAATCTGACCGAAAATGTAATTGAACTCCCATGTATGTACACGTCTAGTAAGTAGAGTGTTGTGCGGCTGAGGTTCGAACTCCAGCCACCAGACATGCCGTACAAAACGAAATATGTAAACATGTACATATCATCGGTGACTTCCTCGCAGTAGATTTCTGGCAAAAAATCTAAGATTGCATGACGAGTTTCTCGAAAATCTGTCTTTAATAGTCGGATTTATATTGTAGGTCTTGCCACACATAATATGGGTGGTGTGAGAAGCTAAGTTGTAATACTAACTGAAGGGTTGCCATGACAAATTATGTAACTAAGTATGTATCAGTCGCTCATGGTATATATTTTTAAACATATTTAAGTAGTAACGGAGAGAGCAACAAATTCAATACCAATTCATGCTTTTATGGACTGTAGTCGCCGTAGTCTATTAGGTAGTGTGTCGGCTTATTAGACGTAAGGCCACGGTTCAAACCACAGATGAGATATCAAAAAGAAATATAAAAAAAAATATTCCTTAGGCTCCTTCCCCTCAGCAGATTTCTAGCAAAAACTCTGAAAGTAAACAAAATTAGCATGTAAAGTTTCTCAAAAAATCCGTCATTCGGAATCGAATTTGAACTGTAGGTCCCGCCACTCATGTTTAAAATAAACACACACACCATGAGTGTTGTGAGAAGCTATGTCGTAATCCTGACTGAATGATTGTAATGACCGATTATGTTATGTATGTATGGGCTGTAGTCAAACGAAAAAGCGAACGTATTCTTTATAATCACACAATTCTTTGATAGTTTGGTCTGTGAAACTTGTAGTGACAATTAAATTAAAAATGCGTGTTGATTCTAGAAAATCTTGTCAGCTACCCAATACATTTTTATTGAAAACTCGTATATATACTAAAATATTATTTTTCTAGAACATTCTATTTTACAATACATATCATGGCATATTACGATTTATAGAAATTAAAAATTATATAAAATTGTATATAGAGCATTGTTGCATTTTATCGTATTTTATAAAAAAGTTATCGATACTTAATATTTTAAAAAAGTATTTTATTAAATTTGTAAGTCTATTAAGGGCTGCCACAATACCCCCCGGTTAGTATTTCGTTACGGGTACCACTTGGGAAATTTTACACGTCTTCCAAAACGACTAACTCGTTCATTATTTTCAACTTTATTATGAACTGGCTGTGCTAACTCCTCTTTAGAGTCACCGGTATAGATTCTTGCTGGTTTAATGCGGTCAATCGATATTTTGTCACTTCTTTTTCCTCTTATTATCACAAAATATTTATCGTAGCGTTTCTGGACTTCAAAAGGACCTTCATACGCTGGTTCTAAAGGCTTACGAATCCGATCTACCCGTACAAAAACGAATTTGCAAGTTTTTAAATCTGGATCGACATAGTGCTTCTTATTTGAATGCCATGATGGACTGGGAACTCTTAGATCATTCATTATTCGACGTAGTTGTTTTACGAAATCTGTTTGGCTGTCTTTCGTTTCACTCTTCACCCAGAACTCACCTGGTAAACGTAGTTGCGTTCCATAGAGTAATTCTGCTGGACTTGCTCCGATGTCTACTTTAACTGTAGTTCGAAGTCCTAGAAGAACGAGTGGAAGGGCGAAACTCCAATCCTTTGAAACATAGCACTTAATGGCATTTTTAAGAGAACGGTGCCATCTTTCAATCATACCATTTGCTTGGGGATGGTATGCCGTGGTACGTAAGTGTTGTATGCCAAGTGTATTCATCAGTTCTTGAAAAAGGTTGGATTCGAATTGTCTTCCTAAATCTGTCGTTATCTTTTCTGGTACTCCATATAAAGCTACCCATCCATTAGTAAAAGCTGTTGCTACGGTGTGAGCTGAAATATCGGGTATAGGAATTGCTGCTGGCCATCTGGAAAAGCGATCTATACATGTGAGACAATAACGATTTCCAGCTGATGTCGGAAGTGGTCCAATTAGATCAATATTAATATGTTGAAAACGCTTGTCGGGTGTGGTATAACTGTTCAAAGGAGCAGATGTGTATCTATAAATTTTTACTTTTTGGCATTGTAAACATCCTCGAACAAAATTGCCAACATCTGTAGATAGACCAGGCCATACGTAGCGCTCCCTTACAAGTTTTCTTGTAGCTCTGATACTAGGATGAGATAAATTGTGCAATTTTTTCATAATGGTATTTCGGTGTTCAACAGGCACATATGGTCTTATATTTGCACCATTAACATCACAGTATAAAAATTTCTTACCTGACTCTAACAATGTTTTTAATTCGTTATCATTTTGTTGTGCAATAGCCATTGCATTAAAATCTATTACATCTGTTGTAATATTATTTATTCGAGAGAGCCAATCAGCTGTTACATTTTCGGTGCCTTTAATGTGACGAATATTGGTCGAATATTGACTTATAAAATCCAATTGTCGTACTCTTCGTGGCTGAGCTTTTTCACTTTTTTGTTGAAATGCGAATACTAAAGGCTTGTGGTCCGTATAAATTGTAAATGTGCGACCTTCTAAGGCATACCTAAAATGTTGAACTCCTTGATACACAGCTGTTAACTCTCGATCGTAGGCGCTATAACTCTTCTGAGCGTTTGTAAGTTGCTTAGAATAAAATCCAAGTGGTTGAGCAACTCCGTCGACAATCTGATGTAGTACAGCTCCAACGGCAGTGTCTGACGCATCTACAGTTAGCGTAAGTTTACTGTGGGGTGACATGTAACTCAAAGTGGTAGCCTTAGCTAAATCGTTTTTGCAGGCCTCAAATGCTTCTAAAGCTTCATCTGACCAAATAATTTTTGTTTTATCGTTTTTTCTGTTGCCGTTTATTAAATTTTGAAGTATACTTTGATGTTTGGTAGCGTTTTTAAGAAATGGACGATAAAAATTCAACATTCCTAAAAATTTTTTAAGGTCTTTCGCTATGATAGGTTTGGAAAAATTACGCAGTGCTTCAACTTTACTTTTGAGAGGACGTAAACCTTCGCTCGTTATGGTGTGGCCTAAGAACTCGAGTTCTGATTGCCCGAGTTTACATTTATCAACATTAATTGATAAATTGCCTTTTCGTAATCGGTTAAAAACCATTCGTAAATCTTTTTCGTGTTGCTCTTCGTCGTTTGATGCAACTAGAATATCGTCTATATATGCAAATGTAAAATCCAAACCCCGTAGTATGTCGTCAATGTATCGTTGAAATGTTTGGGCAGCATTTCTTAATCCAAACGTCATATAAGAAAATTCGTACAAACCAAATGGTGTTGAAATGGCTGTCTTTGGAATATCAGCAGGTTCGATTGGTATTTGGTGATAAGCGCGTTGCAAATCAATAGCAGAAAATATCTTTTTACCGTGAAGAATACTGGTTACGTCGTGTAGGAAAGGAATCGGATACCTGTCCGGAATCGTGATAGCGTTGAGAGCTCGATAGTCACCACAAGGCCTCCACTCGTTATTACTTTTTCTGACTAAATGCAGTGGACTAGCCCACTGACTTTTTGATGGTCGACAGATACCTTTTTCCATTAAAAATTGGAATTCTTTTTTCGCTGCTTCAAGTCTTTCACCAACGAGTCGTCTCGGTCGAGTAAAAACTGGCGGGCCGGTGGTCACAATGTGGTGTGTTGTGCCAGTAGTTATGGGCGTCTTATTTGAATTTAGAATGGTCAAGTCGCTATACTCACTCAGAATATTTGAAAATTTGTTGTCGGTTCTCCTTACTAGAAGTTTAATATCACAATTTTTGGTTAAATTTCCTTTTGATTCCAATAACGTTGTTTTGTCAATTAATTTGCCTCTTCTCATGTCGACAAGCAAATCATATGCTTTTAAAAAGTCGGATCCGATGATAGCTGTTTTAACATCAGCGATATAAAAATTCCATGTTAAGTTCCGACGTAAACCAAATGACAAATTAAGGCGACGTTGACCAAATGACTTGATTGGTGAACCATTTGCTGCGTAAAAAGTTGGAGTTGAATGTTTTTTGATTTTATCGGCTGGCTTTGGGGGAATGACAGAAACGTCGGCTCCTGTGTCTACTAAAAACTGTATACTGGTATTTTTATCACGAATTACAAGACGAGCAATTTGAAAAGGTCGATCACCAGTACCGCTCGTGGAGTAGGGTGATGGTTTTAGTTTTTTGGAACGTTTGCAGAAAAGTTGCATGGTGGCCGGCATTTCCGTGCCTTGCTACCAAATTGTTCATGATACCAACATTTATTGCTGAAACTTGAAGGTGTTGTTGGTCGTCTTTCTCAACTTTTGCTGCGATTTCTACTCCTGTCTCGAAATCTTCCTCCACGCCTTTTTAAAAGTTGACTTACTTGTTTTTCGATCCGTTGTATACGGAGGTCACTTTCATTGTCACAATGTTGTTCCTTACGTATAGAAGCCATTTGATGAAAATCCGAGACTTCTAATATTTTATCGGCTAATTTAGCGAGCTCTGGAAGGTCTGCGTTTGATGCTTGCAAAATGGCTCTAGTTTGAGCTGGTAGTCTCTGCAACCAAAGTGACTTCAAAAAATCATTATTAATTTTACCTTTTGCTAAACCACTCAGCTCATTTAGTAACTGTGTAGGGCGTTTGTCACCTAAATCCACCTCAGATATAAGTTTTTGAATTTTTTTCTGTTCACTATCACAATATCTTTCTATGATAGCAGATTTAAGATTGTTGTACTTGCCTTGTTCAGGAGGATTTAAAATTGCGTCACATATTTGAGATAGAACATTGCTCTCAATGGCAGCTACAACCGTGTTGAATTTCGAAATGTCGTTGTTTATTCCCGAGATACTGAATTGAGCCTCAACCTGTGCAAACCAAATTTCAGGTTGCTCAGGCCAGAACGGTGGCACCTTAACGGAGACTCTGTTGACACATACGTTGCTATCGTGGTTAACGGTAGTTGACGATTCTGATTGTCCAGATGAGGTTTGTGCCAAGTCGGCGTTATGGCTTTGTCTTCCGTCGTTCATATCGCTTTCCTTTATTTAAGTCGTCGGGGTCACCAATTGTAGTGACAATTAAATTAAAAATGCGTGTTGATTCTAGAAAATCTTGTCAGCTACCCAATACATTTTTATTGAAAACTCGTATATATACTAAAATATTATTTTTCTAGAACATTCTATTTTACAATACATATCATGGCATATTACGATTTATAGAAATTAAAAATTATATAAAATTGTATATAGAGCATTGTTGCATTTTATCGTATTTTATAAAAAAGTTATCGATACTTAATATTTTAAAAAAGTATTTTATTAAATTTGTAAGTCTATTAAGGGCTGCCACAAACTAACTAAGCATTACATAATGGACTCTAGTTAGAGCTATTCTTAAGTGAATAAGTTTTCCATGGGACGAATATGCTATCTGTTAGAATACTTCAACGCTCTCACAACCTATTTTCCAATTTCCAATTCTATGAAATGAATGCAAGAGGACTTTTAAAAAACAGCACGCTTTAAGTATACACCATATGCATACATATTTAGATATTGAATGCATAAGTATGTATTTGTAACATAGATGTACAGAATGTTGATATTTACCATTTAATCGCTGTTGATTTCCTTTTTTGTTGTCGACGTATTTGTGTGACTCTTGTTAATGTATTTGTGGTTTTTAGTTTGTTCATATGCTACCGATTTTATTACTGACAGACATCCAATTGAAATTGTTCCCTTGACCAGAGCTTTTGCTTTGTGCATGTAATCGATGTAATTTTAGAATAAAATGTGGGTTTTGACTGAACAACCATAAAATTTTGTATATTCAATGTTGAGCAAGAGTTTTTCTCATATCGTAATCATTTTTTTTGCATTTTTTTTTTTGATAGAATTTTATTTGTATGTAATTTGAATTGTTTTAATTGTAAAATATAAAATTCAATTAGATTTTGTGTTTTATAAAATGTCAATGATTCATTTTTTGACCGCAATTGCTTCGGGTTATTTTAATTGAAAATTAATCAAAATTTCCATGGGTAACCAAATGGAACAAAAATTTCCTTTTTTTGTTTTTGTTCTGCGGCGAGTTACATTTTGCATGTGGTTAAGCGCTTTTTCATTTTTTTCTTGTGAAAAATGGCAATTAAAAGGATACATAAAAAAATTATTTTAATTTTAAATAAAACAAACAAAAAAAAGAATGGTGTTGATTCAAATAAAACATTGATTGGGATTTGATTCTGTTTATTTGTATTTTTAATTGTTTTCAAAATATTGAAATAATACCATGAAATAATATTCTTTTTTATTAAATTCATAAGAAATTTAAGAATATGCTGCGTATAATAAATATGGTTTTACGTGTTAAAACAATTAAATTTAATCGATTCAAAGAAAATGTATGTACGATACATACATACGTATCGTATGCTAATATGCCTACTTAAAAAGTCATAATTCAATTGAATTTAAGTATACATACATAAATATGTAATGAATACTTACCATACGTATACATACGTGAAGATATACATCTATACGAGGGTTTATCAATAAGTGTAAGTAAGAGGGATAAGCAACTTTTAGGGCCATTATTACAACTTGCCGTTAACTAAAGTTAGGATTTTAACTGACAGATTAATTGTTTTTCATTATTATAAGTTGACAATAACCTAGAAGTGAACGTTAAGCTAAAGGGAGGACCATCCTACCTCTAACTTTTAAAGTTAAGTTTATGTTTGAACTTGCCATATTATATATTATTTTCAATCTGGCAACTTTAAATATAAACAAAATAAAACGAACTTGTTTGATTATTCAGTGTAATCGACGTTGCTCCGGCACTGCCACAATTTTTTAAAAGTTAACTTTATTTTATCATTAGCTTGTAATACCGAAAATAAGTTAAAGGTGACTTTAAAGTTCACATTAGCTAAAGTTACCTTTAACTAAACCCAACTTTAACGCCAAGTTGTAATAATAAGATTTTACTGGGTTCTCGTGAAATTGTCGATAGAAGACTTTAAAATGTCTGTGAATATAATGTTAATATTAACAGTCAATACTACAGCTTGTTTGAAAGGTGACAACTTACGCCTCACTTCACTTTGTTAATAGACATTATTGAGTTGCATTATTCCCTGAAATGTTATTTGTGGTTGAAAAGGATTGAAAATATGAAACTTTGCATTTCTAACGTAGTCTTCATAGGTAACGTGAGGATAGCTTATTAGTCATGAGCTTATTAGAAGTAAGGCCACGGTTCCACCCCAGCTTAGATATCTCCAACAAAACGAAATCATGAAGTCATTATGTGTGGAAGATAATATCGCTAAAATATATACCAGGACTTCTCTGGTTCTAGAGCATTTTAAATTACCAATTGTCCATGACTCTGGCGTGTGTATCTGGCTGAATTTGTCCGATGGCATGTGTTATGGTGGCTTTACTGACCGCTGTGGTATGTGGCTTATTCGCAAGTACTGCGACTTAAGAAAGCCTCACAAGTAAATGTCCAACGGAGTGAAATCGGTGGTTTGTGTACATCTGCTCCACTTGAGAGAAATATGCCCTCAAATCGCTCGTGCAAAATAACCAATATGGCATAAGCTGTGTGGCACGTAGAGCCAGTTCACATTAGAACCATGCGAGATAACTTTGCCCTTAAATCGCATGAGAATAATATCGAATGTCACATCATCCTGTAGTACTATATGTCCTTGGTGTCCAGATCATTCAATTTAGGCCAAAGGACTTTGGTAAGCATCAGCCTATAGTATTCGCTGTTGCCACTGATAGCCTTCCAATTACGAAGTTATAAAACTACTCTCGTACTCTTTTGGTACAACCAAATGTGGTCTTTGTGTATACAAGTATGCGTGCTTGTTTATTGATGGTTTTTATTCTTTTCAGCCGTCATAAATCATTTGTAATCATTTGTATGTTTAACACTTTTTTGCTTTTATAAAAATTGAATTGAACACGAACCCAAACGACATGCAAGAAGGAGCCGGATAATATTAATAGTGTTGCCAATACTGGTGAAGTGCTGTTGAAACAAAAGGGTGAATTTTTTAAACATTAATATTTAGAGATAAAAGCCCAATGGGTTGACCTTAATCTTAATGGGATTTTAAATTGTATAGCCACAACAGCTTTATGGTCGAAATTGTATTCTATCTCTTGTTTTATTTGAAATTGAATTTGAGCCGCTTTAAATAAAACACCCTTTATATAAATACACTTAAGCGTACAAAGAAAAATCACACAAAATACGGTTTGGAAATGCTTGCATAAACGTAGTCAAGGAAATAAATATTAAAAATCATGTTTTTTTTATGAAATAAAAGCAACAAATACAAAAGGAAAATTAAATTGTAATAAAAATAAAAATCCAGAAAAAAAAATACAGAATTGGTGGGAAAAAATATCAAGAGCCGTTTCATGGAGTAATAATTAATGCAACGATTAACCCAATTTGTTTTAACACGTGTGTGTGAGCAAAGCAATAAATTTCACAAAAAACATAAAACAAAAATCGAAAAACCAAAAAATAAATACAAGAGAAATTCAATTTTCTTTTTTTTTCTTTCATTTATTAATTCTATTTTTAATACTGGAAACCATAGGCTAACAGGAACGGCTGTATACATTCAATTTATTATAATGTGTTTGCATCACTTACAAATTTAATTCTTAAATCAAAAACCATGCACGTCCAATTATATGGGCTTTTATGTTTAATTTATTGTAGAGCAGATGTGCTGTGTATGATATACGATAGCAAGAGATTGAAAATTGAAGATTGAAAAATTTAAAAAATAATGGCCACTCGGTATGGTTTTTCAAATTTATTTTTATTATTATGACACTAGGCTTCGTGTCATAAGGCTTAATTATGGGAACCAAAGTTTTTGTCTGTTAGTGTTGGAACTTTGCTGTAGATACCAGTTACCAGTCTTGTCGACAAAATCTACCCTTGCATGGAACTTCCATGCGTTATTACTTTAATGTGTAATCAGGCTCATGGCTGCTCTTTCATTCACATACATATAAACAATGGTCCTTCAGTCAGGATTATGAACCTGGTTTCTCACACCACTTATGTATGTTGTGTGTGTTAATTTTATACTTAAGTGGCAGGACCTACAGTTTAAAGTCGACTCGGAACGACAGATTTTTCAGAATCTTTTTTATAACAATTTGATTTCGTCTCAAAATTTTTGCCAGAAATCTGCTGAGAGGAAGTCGCCGAAAAATTATTCTTTTCATATTTCGTTTTGTTAAAAATGGCTGACCAGGGATTTGAACCGCGCCCTCACTTCTAATAAGCCCACACACTACTTACTAGACTATGGCGACTTCTACAGATTCCAATTGTCATTGGATATGTTGCAGTCCAGCCGACTAAATCCACAGCCTTGGAACCTCAATGCATTACTGCTTCGCTGCGTAATCGGCTGATCAAGGCTGCTCTTCCATTAGTAGTTTTTCTTTGCAAATTCAGTTTTATCGTTTCCTCTGCAATCTGTTTCATTAAAACAGTCTAGTGGGTAATGTAGGTAGACTACCAGGGCAGATGCAGAGAGACTATTAGCGTGTGGATCGTAGTTTCATTTCTCATCAGAGGTTTAGATCTGTAAATGGTCAAATTGATCACTTTGTGGTGTTATCAGGCTCTCCCATTAGTCGCTTTTTCTCACATGGACCGATATTAAGGGTTTTCAATGCAAATTGCAATACTTTGTTGCAAGGCCTAAATGAACTTCTCCATGACGTTTTATGTTTTATTGGACATTAGCATCATTTCTATTACCTGGTTAATCTCATCCGACTGATAGCGGATTTCATTTCAATTCGAAGTTCCACAAATTTCTGGTAGTTTAATGGAATATGACCCTCAGGTTAATTTATATTTTGGCTTTGGGGGGCGTGTTGGTTATTTTTTTTTTATTTTATTTATTTTTATTTGCCTATGGAAATATTCCTTGCAGGCACTTAAATTAACGTTACAAGATATTAATTCTAAAAAACTATGAATTTAAATACATAATTACATTATTTTTTATGACATTATTGGATAAAGAAAAATCGATTAGCATATACAATTTATTAAATTCTTTACACATTCTCCTAATTGGATCAGCACCAGCGTAGTTGGATCTAAAAAATTGTGTTGATAATGGGGAAAAGTGACGTGACGGACGTTGAGGAACATTAAATGTGATATTATGGATTAAAAAGCTGGAGCCTATATCACCAGTAATTACATTGAATAAGAACGAGATATTTAACATAGTTCTGCGGCTTTTAAGTGTCGGAAGTTTGATTAATGCTAGTCTCGCAGAATAAGAAGGTAAACTTGTGGGATTAAAATTCAGTCCTCGGAGACAAAACATCAGAAATTGCTTTTGTACAGATTCGATGACGTCGGAATGTTTTTTATATAGAGGATCCCATATTATGGATCCATACTCGAGTATAGGTCTTACAAGAGATGTGTAGAGTGATTTAGTTACATAAGGATCGTTAAATTCCTTTGCCCACCGTTTTATAAAACCAAGTACGCTTCTCGCTTTATTTACTGTCATAGTTATGTGCGGAATAAAGTTTAGCTTGGAGTCAAGTAGAACTCCCAGATCCAGGAAGTTATCTACAAGCTCAAGCTCGTATCCATCAAAAGCATAGTTAGCAGGAATCGGATTCTTTCTTACAAATCGCATGTATTTACATTTTTTGAGATTAAGCTGCATTAGATTTAAATTACACCATAAATGAAACGAATTTAGGTAATTTTGAAGAAGTTTCTGATCGGAAATTTGGCGGTAACTCAGGAAAATTTTTACGTCATCAGCATACATTAGAATATTGGAATAGTGAATCATATCAGGTAAGTCGTTAATAAACAATGAAAACAGGAGCGGTCCAAGATGGCTACCCTGAGGAACACCAGAAAGGACATTAATACTTCTGGAGCAGCAGTTTCTAAACAGTACGGTTTGTTTTCTGTTAGTCAAATATGAATAAATCCATTTTAAACAAAGATTAGTAAATCCCATTAAATGAAGTTTCTTCTTTAAAAGTACGTGATTGACTTTATCAAAAGCCTTGCTGAAATCCGTATAGATAACGTCTGTTTGTTGCTGATGAAAAAATCCTCGATAAACAACTGTTGAAAGATGAAGCAGGTTTGTTGTAGTAGAACACTTCTTTCTGAAACCGTGCTGATACGGAGATATCAAGTTAGAAACTTGATAACATAAATCATCAGTAATAATTTTTTCAAATAGTTTTGGAATTATGCTCAGTTTTGCAATACCACGATAATTTGTAACATCGGATTTATTTCCTGATTTGAACAAAGGAATAATGAAAGAATCCTTCCAAACGTTAGGAAAATAACCGCATTCAATCGATTTATTAAATAAGTATGATAGTGGAACAGCTATGGCGTCGGCGCAATTAATTAAAATGCTGCTAGGAATGTTATCGGGTCCAAAATTATAGGAGAACTTTAGTTTTCTTAATTCCATAGAAATAGTAGCAACGTTAATTAAAGATATTGACACAGTGGAATTTGTATTTATTTTAAAGGGATACTCAATGGAATCATTATAAGTTGCATCCGAATAAGTTGTAGAAAAGAAGTTGGCAAATAAATTGCTTATAATGCTGTCATCGCTAGATTCAATCTGCTGAAATCTCATGGAAGATGGAAAACCAGTTACTTTTTTCTTTGAATTAACAAATTTAAAAAACGATTTCGGATTACGCTTAAAGTTGGTCTTCATTGTATTTATATAATTATCGTAACATGATTTATTAAGTATTGTGTATTCCGCACGGGTAGCCGAATATCTTATATAATCAATATAACAGCCAGATTGTTTGAACTTTTTATAGTATTTATTCTTCTTATTTTTCACACGAGCCAGTTGTTTATTATTCCAGGGAGGACCGGATAATTGTCTAGATATTTGCTTTGGAACACATAAATTCAGAAAGGTGTTAAGCTTAGAGTAAAAGGCATTGGACATATCATCAACATTAGTACAGCATGCAAATAAGGAATACCAATTCGTATTGATTAGTAGTTCATTTAACATATTATAGTTGGTGTGCTTAAATGAGAAAACCTTCTCATTCTTACTACATGAAGGCATAGATATATTAAATGGAATGGATGTTTTTAGAATGAGCGTTGGGTGATAACAATCTTCAGGACTGGTAATAGGGAAAGAGCGTTTAATGAAGCTATTAGTCACTTCATTAACGAAAATTAAGTCCAATATTTTGAAATTAATGTTTGGAATACCATTAATTTGGAATAGACCTAAGTCATACAATATATTAAAAAATTTAGATGTGGTATCCAAAGCCGTAAAAGCCTCACTAAATATTGTATTGGATTTATTTGTCATCCTTAATTATCTTTGTTTAACTTCTAGGAAATCCTATTGATATTTAGGATTAGTTAGCGGACTGTGTCTTCTCGTAAATCTTTTTCTTTTGGCTTAGTAGGTCAAGCTTTCAGCAGGTGTTGACGGATTCTAAAATACTCGCTCCTTTCTAGGATACTACAATATCCATTGTACAGTCTTAAGCAGATCCTATTAAGCAAACCCTTTATAGCAATAATAGTATCTTACTTTGCTTAAGTCCTCGTACATTTTTCTTCAGTCGGCATAATGCATTTCAAACCTTATTTGTTCTACTGTAAGTTTGCGTTAGATGTTCTCGACTCGTTTTACAAGGAGGCTCAACTTCGTTGATAGCAGAAAAGTACGTGCAATTTTGCTAGACTCTACTAGACTTGAATGGATAATAAGAGTACTGGTTGGATACTGTCCTTAATCGCATGACCGACCACCCAACGCTAATTAAGCCAATTCCACTTCCTATTAAAAAGCATATCGATATACTCAGTATTAACTGAATTCTGCGGCAGTTGTGGGCGCCTGAGGAGGAGGAAAACACTATGTCTCAGCTTATGTATCAGCGTTCTGCTTTTGCCTTAAAACAGCGAAATCCATGACTGAACTTTATAGCACAAAGATGGCAGCAATATATACATACATAATTGGTCCTTACAACCCTTCAGTGACGATTAAAATCAGGGTTATTATACCACTTATGTTCTGTATGTTAGTTTTATACATGAGTATCGGGACCTACAGTTTAAAGTCTACTCCAAAGAACATATTTGTTTGAGTTTTTGCCAGAAATCTGACGAAAAGAAGACGGTGGAGAAATATTCTTTCATATTTTTATTAGTTGGAGATGTCTGACCTGGAGTATGAATCGAGTTCTCACGTCTAATAAGCCAACAGATCACCCACTAGACTACGGCGATTTGCAGCAATATCAAGCTTTATTTTGGAGTCGGATTGGTTTCCTATAGGGAAGGTTTAATGAGTAGGTTCGATAAGAATTTGTGGTACCACTGATTATTACCAGGAAGAGTAGAAAGTTGAAATTCAACTTTGTTCTGTACACCCCCTAAATGTGAACCAACTCCTCATGTTCACCCTCATATTTAAGCTAAGTGTTCTTGTACATTCAAAAGAATTTCTATGTGTTTATGGCCTTTACGAAAATATTTTAATTTCCAATTCTCAAAAGAATATTAAACGTCAGGGTGCATATAAAAATTAAAAACGTATACCATGACAGTATTCAACATGAATCCCTAGCTAAACGACCCTTCTTATCACTTCACACAGAGAGTGTTGTTGCTGCATTTAAAGAAATTAAAACTACAAATTGTAATTTCTTTTGCATTTCATGGAGCCCTTGTCTATCTTGGCCTGCTTTTAAACAAAATTTTGGCCCTGACACTAATTTGGCAAAAAAAAAAAAAAAAAATACTCACACTCGTAAACCACATGACCAGAGAATGACAGAGAGAAGTTAAGAAAAAAAGTGGTGTTCACATGTGATATGCAAAGCAAATGTTTCTTGCATTCATAGCGCACATTAAACTTTTGTATGTTCTTTTTTTTTGCATTTGGATGTGTGTCTGTATTTAATTCTTTTATTTTTTAATTTTAATTTTTTTTTTTGTTAATATGACATCATAATCATAATCCCAGCTAGAATACTTATATATTTAGTCCTTCCATGCACTTTTTTTGCTTGCATTTATAGGCAGGGGAATAGTTTTTGAATGGTTTTTTATTATTGTTGTTGGGGTTTTTCTTGCATGTTGTCACTTCTCCATTTTTTTTCGTTTTTGCTTGACTGTGTAATTTTATTTTAAATTCCTGTTAAACCGCAATAATGTTTATAATTTAAAAACCACATGAATATACAGGCTCTCTCATACACACACACATATTCTAAAATAAAATTTTAATCCATTTCCAGTTGTCTTTGCAACTTAACACTCTCTAATGCATACATACACACACTCATACATGCATCCAGTATGTGCATGTATATTGTAGAATACTTATTTAACCACATATTTATACGCTTTTAATAATTGTATACATGTGTTGTATACAGTTGGCGTGAATTAATTAGAAATACTTTTGTGGTAATACTCGTAAGCATAAGATCTTGGAAATTTTGTAAACAGTTTATTAACACAGTCAAATTTAAGGACGAAAGATTCTCTTTAATCATTGGTTTTATAAAACTTTTTCGTTTTATTGTATGGAAAATGGTGTCCAGGGACCATGGCAGTTGAGTCATGCGTCCTATATTATTTGTAGACAAAACTTCAATCACAAGAAACGATGTGTAAGCGAAACGTGCTGTTCCCATAAGGAGAATAGTTTTAAACGAACGTCTGTTTGTACACACGTACATAATTGATCACTACAACTCGTTAGTCAGCTTTACGACATAGTTTCTCTGTCAATTTGTAAAGACAATCAAAATTGAGTGGTTTTTTCTGCGGCTCCTTATATTTCCTGGTCTTTTTGGTAAGGGTGACAACCTAAGCCTTTCAATCGAAGGCTATGTTTGCGAATTTCATATTCACATTCCGATTCAATTTAATCCCCTTTTCTTTCCCCATCTTTAACACACTTTAACACTTCTTAGTAGACATACCATGGTTCTAGTATATAAGACAGGCTGCATTTGTCAGATGGCATGGGTTATGTTGGCTTTGAGGTCCGCCGTTCTTTATGAATTTTTCGCATACCACTGGGTGTTTAGAAAACCTCACAAGGAAAAGCTTAGCAGCTTCAAATTCCATATCAGATAATCCTGCTCTCAAACCTCGTGTGTAGAAGATCCAATTCAGGCGAAAGAAAGAAATTATTGTCAGCGATAAAGAGTGCTGGCCAGGCCATAACAACGTCGTTCCCAAAAATGTTTATTAATGTATATTTTTTTTAATGTACAGTTTCTTTAGACACTCACTGTATGTATACCGATGACGCCAGCAGCTTAAAATCCACATTAAACAGTGATTTTTCGGTATGCATCTTAAATTCTACAATTTTCGGCTTCATGGGCCTTGCTGAAAATGATTTTTCGATGAAAATTTGTGTCAGCTGTCAATTACTTTAAAGTTCTTTTAACGAACACACGTTGTGGTCTTAATCATCCACGGTGATTTGGCAAAATAGATTGAATAAACGACAACTAATTTGACAGATGTAGCTTCAACAAGATGGTCGTTATTAACCAACAATTTTCATAAGTCCGTGATGGATATTATTTTATTATTCCACCACAACACAAAGACTAAAGCATTTTCTGTAAATTCTTATCACATTTAAATTAAAAAAAAAAAAATTAAATTAAATTATATTAATTCTCTTTAGCAGACACTAGCTGTATAAAGCTAGCATAAACTATAAAGTCTTAAATTGTGCCAAAACTAACACATTCAAATTGTTGGCCATAAAAAGATAAATGATTGTGCTCATATATCTATGCGAAACAAAGGTCATAAACCTACATCAACGGCAGCAGTATAGCACAGTAAATGTGTCATTTAATGTTTATGATATGGAAATACGTACGTATGTATGTACGTAACAGGCAGACACAGCGATAGTTTTATCACCAGGACCAACACTAATATCAACACCAACACCATTACCACTACCACCATTGTCGCCACTAAAGACAGAGAGTCACACAGTTATTTATCATACCACATACACACACACACATTTACGCTGACCACCAAGCATTTCATCTCTGTTTTAAGACTCTCTTACCCCCAGAGGTCTTTTAAATTATGTTGGATATCGGTGTGGTCCATACAATACAATAAATGTGTCTATGTGTGTGTATATGTATATAATGGCTATAAGATGTTATTTGTGGTCAAGAGAACATAAACACTGGTTTGTTTCATTTATAAAACAGCAGTAGACCCACCGTATGACCACCACCATCATGGTTATCATTCAAGGACTGAAGAATCCTTCTTTTTTTTATTTGCCTTCTTTTCTATGAAAATGAAATGCAGAAAATAGAGAAATAAAATCAAAAACTAAATAAAAAAAAAAACAAATGAAAAAAAGAAGTAACGAAAGATAAAAATAGAGAATAGAGAATAGTAAATAGAAAATGGAAAAAAATGGTAAAAATTTCAAAAACCTCTCTCAACCACAATATGTCAACTTACAATGATATATGATCTTAATATAAATCATTTAATGTACACACATACATACATACATACATATGAATGTATGTAGGTATATGTAAATATGTGTATGGCTTTATGTATGACATTAAGTTGAGTTAACAGTAAATATTTTACATACAATACAGCCATAAAAATGTAGATATA
The DNA here is from genome assembly GCA_930367235.1 of Sarcophaga rosellei. NCBI lineage: Eukaryota > Metazoa > Arthropoda > Insecta > Diptera > Sarcophagidae > Sarcophaga > Sarcophaga rosellei. The sequence continues at coordinate 73,423,006 of OV884018.1, read as the reverse complement.
AACAACATATGTTGGTCACATAAAAAAATGAGGGAAATTTGACTAGGATTACTCACACACACACATACGTATGTGTGGATGTAATCCAATACACTCTCATAACTATTACACATGTATTCATGTAGATTCTTTGTTTGTCTGTATGTTTTAGGCATCCTTTTTTGGATCAATTTTGTGGGTTGGATTATGTAAATTTTTTGGAACTTTTTTTCCCCATTTCCGGGAGAAGAACTTATCAATTTTAATAAATTATTAATTAAATGCAAATAAAAATATACATACGATATGTGTGTGTGTGGTCTGGTCGGTCATCCATTTAATTCTAAGGCCCTAGAAAAATGATTAATTATGGAGTTAAATAAAGATTACCAGAAAAGGTTTTGTGGCAGTACACAGCATAGATTTTTTTAGTTTCTTCGGAGATAAATATTTAATTTATTACACTTATGGCAGACCATTAGAATTGAGTTTGTAATAAATTATTGTAGGGGTCTTTGTATAAGATAGTGAAATTATTTTGTATTATTATAGAGGTCGGGTAAAGTTTATCAATCATAAGCATTACATACTCCATTAATGCATATTTATTTTCTATACAAAACGTGTGTGTTAATTTGTAATTCGAAAGAAGAAATTCGAACTTGAAATACGTAGTAAATAACAAAACACACATTTTAACTTAACTTTGTTCTGTACATGCACTTTATAATACATATATTATGGGCATTATAACCGGTTAGTCAGGACTGGAACCTAGCTTCTTACATGCGTCATGTTGTGTGCGTTAATTTTATCAATTACTGGTGGTACCTACAGTTTAAAGCCGGCTTCGAATGACACATTTTTGAGAATCTTTTCATGGCATTTTTATTTTACTCACATAGTACTGCCATTAATAATCAAATGTTTCTGGAGACTGGAACATAGAAGTTATGAAAGCTGAAACGAAAATAGAGAGGCAGTAGATAAACAAATGCTCTGCTACAGACTTCTTACTTATATACTTAATTGGTCATCGCAACAATATAGTCGGGATTACAACCCACTCTCTCACACCATGATGTATGTGTAAATTTTGTCAATGAATGGCGGGACCTATAGTTTAACGGCGACTCTGAACGAAAGATTTTTAAAAAGATTTTCAAGGCATTCTTATTTTACTCTTAGGGGAGTTGCCGAGAGAAATCTTTTTTCTGTTGTTGTGTTCTTAGCTAAGGTTCTCGTTGTCGTCTAATAATAAATTACCGTAGTCTAGTATACTATCTACTGCTACTACAGTCGAACTTCTCTATAGTGAACTTCTATACAATGAAGCTCTCCCTATTATGAATTGATTTCAAACACACAACTTTTTCCGTTCCAATTTCATTGTTTTTGATCTCCTTATAATGAATTTCTATACAATGAAGTTTTCTATACAATGAAGCAATTTTGCATGTGTAATATTTGACTCAAATGCGTTTTTGTCTCCATATAATGAATTTTTCAAACAATTTTCTGTTACGCATACTAACAACTCTGTGTACCGTGAAAGATGCCACATATAATGAGGGGATTCCCAAAAGAGGAAAATAAGAACAAAAAAAAAAAAGAAGAAAGCCACATCAATAACAATTTTGACATCAGTTGCCGGTGTTCAGTGATCGGAAATGACGCAGCGAAGTAGCATTTCTCTTAAAAAAAAAATTATTAATTATTAATAAAGTTGAAGAAGGATTAAAAAAAAAAGATGTGGCTAGGCAGTTTGGAATTCTAGAAGACGAGCAATTGAGCACTAAACGCAAAAGGCTTCGACCCTGCCTTTTTGAGGATATTGATTTATTTTAAATAAAAAGTGAGGGAAAAATATAATTTCTGTATAATGAAGTTTCTATATAATGAAGTGATTTTCTGGTCCCGTCAAGATTCATTATAGGGAAGTTCGACTGTATATACTTTTAATTTTAGGCATAAGGTTATTATATATTTGGTACCAAAGTCAATATTCTAGGTTAGGAGAGGTTATGTGAAAGAGAAGCATAAAGCATAGCACGATCTATCTAATCTCTCAGTCGTTTTCGTAATGTTTATTCTGTTCAAAACATTCTTGGCCAGACAAGTTCTCCCAATAACTCGGTCAACCAAAAAATTGTTTATCTCCTGTTCCCAATAGCCGGCAAATGATAGAGAGTCTATGTTTTGTATTCTTCTTTTCTTTTAGCACGTCATTGTAGTTTCTGTTTTGTGATATTCGAACGTATGCAGCAAGGGGCTAAGTGAACTATTACAACTACTATGAGGTTCCTTACATAGACTTTGCTTAGCATTGAAGTTGTTGTGTAGAACAGATTACAATCTAAGATTTAAGTGTTGATCGATAGCCGAAAACAGAACAAAAAAGGAGAAAAAAATCTCTGAAGATTTCAGAACGAGGAGTAAGGCCTCGCAAGGCTATCAGTTGTTAAAAATCCTTCATCTGAAATATCAGTTAGTAGCTTAACAATCGAAAGATTATGCCATGATTATGGTTGTCATGATCGAAGAAATTTGGGGAGGTTGGAAATGTGGTCAGGACTTTTCATCATCTCAATCTGTGTGCCATTTTTATGGCTAACTATGACGTATTTTGCATATGGATTTGCATAGTCATTTATATGAAATTAAACACACGCAGCAATTACAACCAACTGACAATTAACAATATCGTTGATATGTTGACAGAGCAGCAGGCTTTCTAATTCCTCAGCCATGAAGCTCTTCGGTGGTTCCTTGCGGGTTTTCCTTCGGTGGTACGAAAAAAAATCGTTTTTTGTGGAAGTTATTGTCTAGAGGTGTTATTGTGTTGTAAATTTTCGAAAAATTACAGTGGAGAAGCGTTACCGTCAATTCATTATATGATAGCCGAGTCTGTTTGACCTACAATTGAAACTTAATAACTGGATAGTAGGTGGTTTCAACGAGACAGTGATACGAGTCTCCCCAGTTTGCCAAAGGAGCTATTTTATTCTAGGTTATCTACCCATTATGTATACCATCCAGTAAGTCTAGTTTTATATTGAGGTTGTGGTTTTTTTTTAATTTCCTTTTCCTATATTAATATATGCAGAAGAGAGGCAGAGAAAGCACTCGTTACCACATTTGCCAAAAATTTTAATTGTAAAATAATTTCCATTTTTATCACACAAAACCCCTCATTTCCTATGAAATTAAATTAGAAATTATCGTTTCAACTTAAACGAGTTGAGTTAAGAGTTCAAAGGATAAAAAGAATATAAAGAATAGAAATTTTGTTTATCTTTGGCATCGGTAATTTGCTGCTTAAGCAAATTAAATTTTTGTAACAAATTTTCTCTTTTGTTGTTGTTGTTGTTAGTTTTTCGAAATTAGTTCGCCTTTTGTCGAGTTCATGGTAGTTTTCTAGTTGTAGGAGATTGTTTTTTTTTTTACTTTAATTTCGTTTTTCTTTTTCTTTTTTTTGCTTTCATTTACATTTTTAGTTTATTTTTTTACGTCTTCTTATATTTTTGTTGTTTTTTTTTGTGAGTCAACATAATCTCTAATAAAAGTTTCTTGCAGTTCTTTCTTCTTTTATTTTTCTGTTTTTTTTTGAATAACATTGTATTTATAATTTAAAAAGTGCTTTAACCGAATTAAAAAAAAAAGGAATAAATGCTCATCATAGTATAGAAACAAACTAAAGAGTGGTTGAGAACGAATTGAAGTAACGTTTCAATTTGAAATTAGAAGTCACCTTCTCCAATTTCCCTATCTCCTTTACTATCCTCTCTCTAGTAATAGCAACTAATTTCACTGTAGATTTGATTCTGCATTTGAGTATGGTGTCTGCTTTTGCCTTTGCTCTTTTATCAGACATTTCGAACAAAACTAAATATGAAAATATATTTCTTCGGCGGCTACCTCTCAGCAGATTTCTGGCAAAAACTCTGAGAAGAAGTAAAATTGCCATGCAAAAGTTTCTGAAAAATTTCTCGATCGAAGTCGCATTTAAACTGTAGATACCGCGGCTCATATATGAAATTAACACACGTAACATAAGTGGTGTGAAAACCTAGGACGTCATCCTGAATGAATGGTTGTAGTGTAGTATGTATGGTCTATTAGGAAAAGTCATCAATTGTATACTGATAACTCTGGGCTCAGTAAACACATTGCTTTACTACCAGACATACCGGACCTTTATTGTATAGACAGTGTACCAATTAACTAATCCAAAGGGACGTCTTCGTCATTGTATCTATTCTCATGGGCCATTTCGCAATGAGCAGTCATTTGGAGAGATTTCACTTACCTTCTAATGACTTCTGCACATATTGTAGAACGGGTAGGCTGTATGGATAGTGTTTATCTCTGGCTCAACGCAGGCTTATCTTATTTCACTTACCTTTTCTCGATAGTTTAACAGAGCTATTGTTTTTTAATAGCATAGCAATCGTTAAATTCATTTAAATTTCAGTCTGGTTATCAGACGTGCTTAAAAGTGAAACCCATGATAAGTCAATTTCGACTAGTCAGTTTGTACCACTTTATGTAACATCACAACATTTTGTTCTGTGTGCTCAAGTGAGCTTTAAGGCTGCCACTCCGCACTATCGTTTTTCCTCGATTGCTTTTATGTCTATTGATTGTACGTGAACATTGTCTGTCGGAGGCTATGGTCCCTTGAAGGACTGGGAAAAATTTGACATACGTTTTAAATTTAGTGAAGCAAATTTTGGAGTATTGCAACCGGCTTTGTAATCAGTATGTTTTTTTTGCAACTTTCACTAGTTTAAAAGAAATGAAAAAGGAGAACCAAG